>JAJPUD010000681.1:29682-145722 GCA_023553655.1 Myrmecobius fasciatus | reverse complement strand
GAGGAAAGTTCTCCCTTATCATTCTTGAGACTAACAATTTGATTTTCCTCTTTCCTTTTTCTTATCAAATTAACTAAAAGCTTATCTATTTTGTTAGTTTTTTTCATAGAACCAACTCTTAGTTTTATTTATTAACTCAATAGTTTTTTTATTTTCGATTTTATTAATTTCTCCTTTTACTTTTAGAATTTCCAATTTGGTATTTAATTGAGGGTTTTTAATTTGTTCTTTTTCTAGTTTTTTTTAATAATAAGCCCAATTCATTGATCTTTTCTTTCTCTATTTTATGCAAGTAAGCATCTAGAGATATAAAATTGCCCCTTAAACCGCTTTGGCCGTATCCCACAAATTTTGGTATGTTGTCTCCTTATTGTCATTCTCCTGGATGAAATTATTGATTGTGTCTATGATTTGCTCTTTCACCCATTCATTCTTCAGGATTAGATTATTTAATTTCCAATTACCTTTTGGTTTATTTTCTCCTGACCTTACATTGCATGTGATTTTTATTGCATCATGATCTGAAAAGGATGCATTTACTATTTCTGCCTTTCTGCATTTGATTTTAAGGTTTTTATGCCCTAATACATGGTCAATTTTTGTATAGGTTCCATGGACTGCTGAGAAAAAAGTAAACTCTCTACTGTCTCCATTCAACTTTCTCCATAGATCTATCATACCTAACTTTTCTAACAATTGGTTTATCTCCCTAGTTTCTTTCTTGTTTATTTTGTAGTTTGATTTATCTAATTCTGAGAGAGCAAGGTTGAGATCCCCCACTAGTATCGTTTGGCTGTCTATTTCTTCTTGCATCTCTCTTAATTTCTCCCCTAGGAATTTGTGTGCTATTGCACTTGGTGCATATATATTTAGTATAGATATTGCTACATTACCTATGGTACCCTTTAATAAAATATAGTTTCCTTCCTTATCTCTTTTGATTAGATCTATCTTGGCTTTTACTTGATCTGAGATAAGGATTGCTACCCCTGCTTTTTTTTGTTCACCTGAAGCATAATAGGTCCTGCTCCAGCCTTTTACCTTCATCCTATATGTGTCACTATGTTTTAGATGTGTTTCTTGTAGACAACATATTGTGGGATTCTGGTTTTTAATCCAGTCTGATATCCGCTTCCGCTTTATGGGAGAGTTCATCCCATTCACATTCACAGATAGAATAACTAATTCTTTATTTCCTGCCATCTTATTTACCCAAGTTATGTTTTCCCCTTTCCTTTCCCCTTTCTCCCTTCCCCCCACCTCAGTACTTTGCTTTTGATGACCCCTCCCCCAAACAATACTCCCCTTTCTCCCTTCCCCCCTCCTCAGTACTTTGCTTTTGATGACCCTCTCCCCCAAACAATACTCTACCCTTTAGATCCCCTTCCCCTGTTTTTACTCCTTTCCCCTGATTCTTCTATTTTCCCTTCTATTAGTTTGTCCCTTACTTTTCCTCCTTCCCCTCCCACTTCCCTCTAGCAACAGACAAGTTTCTATGTGAAATCAAATGTCTGATATACACTTTTAGAGCCCAACCTGATGAGAGTGAGATTTACACAGTGCTCGTCTCCCTCCCCTCTTTCTCTCAATTATATTAGGTTTTCTTTGCCTCTTCAAGTGATTTTACCTTGTTTTTACCTCCTTTTTTTTTTAGATCTTATTTTACCACTTTTTCCCTCTTTTCCCCAGTATGACAACCTTTTCCCCTCTAGTTCTCTTTTTCATATTATCAAAGTAATATTTAGTTAATTATACCCCCAAACTTTGAGTATCCCCCTAGTAAAAATAAAGTTCTCAAGAGTCCTTTCCTTTTTACCTTTTTATGCATCTCTTGAGTTCTGTGTTTGGGTGTCGAATTTTTTGTTCAGATCCAGTCTTTTCATTAGAAATAGGTGAAATTCACCTATATCATTGAATGACCATCTTCTTCCCTGGAGGATAATGCTCATGCTAGCTGGATAGGTTATTCTTGGCTGTAATCCAAGTTCCTTTGCCCTTCGGAATATCTGGTTCCAAGCCCTTCGATCCTTCAGTGTGGAAGCTGACAGATCCTGACAGATTATAATTATTGATCCTCAGTATTTTAATTGTTTCTTTCTAGCTGCTAGCAGAATCTGTTCCTTGGTGCTATAGTCCTGAAGTTTAGCCACGATATTCCTTGGGGTTTTAATTTTGGGGTCTCTTTCAGGAGGTGATCGGTGAATTCTTTCAATGGTGGTTTTGCCCTTTGATTCTACAATCTCAGGGCAGTTTTCTTTCAGGATTTCCTGGAAGATAGTGTTTAGATTCTTTTTTTTCATCATGGCTTTCAGGAAGTCCAATAATCCTTAGATTGTCTCTCCTAGATCTATTTTCTAAGTCAGTTGTTTTTCCTAGGAGATATTTCATATTTTCTTCTAATTTTTCATTTTTTTGTTTTTGTTTGACTGATTCTTCAAGTCTTAGTGAGTCATTCACTTGCATTTTTTCAATTCTTATTTTTAAAGTGTTGTTTTCTTCAGTTACCTTTTTAAGTTCCTTTTGTAACTGGCCAATTTGTTCACTGCACTCTTTTTCCACTTCAGTAATTTCATTTTTTAATAAATTGTTGTCTTTTTCATATCTCTTTTGCAGAGCATCATATCCTTCTTGCAAGATACTGTATCCTTCTTGCACTGATTTCAGTTTATTTTCCCATTTATCCTCCAGCTCTCTTTTGAGGTTCTTTATGCAGTCTTCCAGAAAGGCCTTTTGAAACGGGGACCAGTGATGGTCCTTGCTGTTTTTTTCTGGATTTTTGTCTAAAGAAACCTCTGTATCTGAGGTCGTTTCTTTGCCTTGATAGAAGCTGTCTATGGTGAGAGCTCTCTTTTGCTTCTTCATCATATTTTTTTTTTTTTTTGTGTTTTTTTAGACAGAGTGGATATTTCTTTAAGGTAGGGGGAAAAAAAAAACCTCGGCTGAAGACGCTTTGCCCTGGGGCACTTCGGCAAGTTGACAAGGTGCTGGGCCGGTGGGGGCTAGGACTAAGTCCGAATTACTCCTTAAACAAGGCAAGTCTGCCAGAACACCTGCCCCCAATCAGGGCAGAGTGTCCCGAGTGCCTCAGATAAACTCCAGGTGTTTGGAATTTGGAGTTTGGAATTTCTTCCAGGATGAGCTGAGCTGAGTCCCACCCTCACTTCCAGCCTGCACAGGGGTCGTCTATTTATCTCTCTGTCCGAGTCCGACTAACCTGATATGAAGTTCTCCAGAGAGCCGTGCCCAAATATTTCTGGGTTTGTTGACTTGAAGATCAGTTCAGAGGCTTATTTTATTGTTGATTTGAGAGAAGATGGGAGGAGAGGCAGAAAGTCACCTTTTCATTCCGCCATCTTGGCTCCGCCCCCGTCTTCCTCCGTTTTTGTTTTACCTGGCTTAGGTATCAGTACCATGTCTGTATCATAAAAGGAGTTTGGTAGGAGTCCTTCATTCCCTATTTTTTCAAATAGTTTATATAATATTGGAGTTAATTGTTCTTTACATATTTGGTAGAATTCACATGTAAATCCATCTGGTCCTGGGGATTTTTCCTTAGGGAGTTAATTAATGACTTGTTCTATTTCTTTTTCTAAAATGGGACTATTTAAGTAATTTATTTCCTCTTCTGTCAATCTTGGCAATCTATATTTTTGGTAGATATTCCTCCATTTCACTTAGGTTATCAAATTTATTGGCATAACGTTGGGCAAAGTAACTCCTGATTATTGCTCTAATTTCCTCTTCATTGGTGGAAAGTTCTCCCTTTTCATTTTTGAGACTAACAATTTGATTTTCCTCTTTCCTTTTTCTAATTCTAATCAAATTAACGAGAGGTTTATCTATTTTGTTGGTTTTTTCATGAAACCAACTTTTAGTTTTATTTATTAATTCAATAGTTTTTTTTACTTTCAATTTTATTAATCTCTCCTTTTGTTTTTAGGATTTCAAGTTTGGTATTTGGGGGTTTTTAATTTGTTCTTTCTCTAGCTTTTTTAGTTGCAAGCCCAATTCATTGATTTTCTCTTTCTCTATTTTATGTAAATAAGCATCTAGAGATATAAAATTTCCCTTTATTACCGCTTTGGCTGTAACCCACAAATTTTGGTATGTTGTCTCATTATTGTCATTCTCTTGGATGAAATTAGTAATTATAAGACCAATGATTCCATGAGTGCAAGTCTTTATAAGAAAGAGTATGCAGATCCAGTTTTCTTTAGATAGGAAATGTCATCTTTATAGAAATAATAGTTTCTAAAACATATTAGGAGTAGTTGAAAAGAGTGCTCAGATAACAGGAGGAGGAGTCTATAAAACCCACCATTCTATTACAATTTATTAAAAAAAGGAAAGTCAAAGATACATTTCCATTTGTAATTCACTTTTAATAGTATAAACCTCATTTAGGTAGTAGTATTAAGCCACAACAATATAATGCCACATTTAAACAGCATTTAATAAAATGCATAAGCTAATTCATGCACTGCAATACTCTATATACAAACACAACAATGCAAATTCCTCTTCATGTCTGAAGACACTGATTAGATATAAAATTCAGATAAAAAAGAACATGCTATTATTTTTTTAGATGCCATCACGCGTACAAAGTCGATTTCTACAGAGCTGGGAGAAAGCCAACAGCCTCCAGCAGATTTGAAACCTGGAATTCAAATGTAACGGCATAAACAACACTTGCTAAGGATGAAGAGCAGAGGTTACAGAAAAGGTCCCATGGCAAACGACGCCTGATGTCTGGAGCAGCACTATTTCCTGAGACTGAAGATGCAGCCTCGGGTACAACACAGCGAGCAGCAGGGGGAAGAGGCCAGGAAGGGCCTACAGAGAGAGTGTGGGTTTGTCAGTCCAAAAACCAAGGGAAAAACAGGTTGACAAAACATTCTGGAGAACAGCGGGCTCTCCAGAGACAGTCCAGTCCTTCAATTTTATGTGGCAGCATTTATTTTCATGGTGCTATGGTAATTTAAATGATTAGTCTACTTCTCCTACATAAGACCCCTGCTTAAAGTGAAAGCTCTTCATTTTATTGTTAACTAAAACACAAAATAAACATTCCAAGAAACCCATGGTGGCAGATCGTCTCCCATATGGCTTCCTAGGTGCTATGTGTATATAAATATACAAAACAAGGTCTTCACACTTCCTGGGTTAATCAAAAATGTATCTCCACATTAAAAAAACACACAAACAAAAGCCTTCATACACTCTTCCTTTCCTCATCCATCATACCACTCAGGATGAGTGCCTTTCCTTTAAAATCCAGTTCACTTTATCTTTAAAATGGTGTCAGAATGATCAATCTACTTTTAAGGAAATTTGGTATTTTTAAAAAATTTAGAGTCATCAAAACTTCATTTTTTTTTGGTACCTCTCTTTTCCCTCACCCTCTCTTCCTCAGAAAGAGTCAATGGGATGATTGTTATTAAAACTTTAGGATAAAACCTAAAATGCTGAAAAGCAGTACTCTTATAGCCTCCTATTTGATTAGAGATAGCCATCATTTATTATTTTTTCATAAATGTCAAAACAATTCAGTGATCTCTGTGGCAATTTATTTTATTTTTAAAAAATCCTATGTGATTCTATCCCTCTCATTTCCTTCAGTCACTAAAATTGTTCCAGCATGCTCTTTTTTGTATACCAATTTCCCATAAAAGAATTTTTCCAAAATGTTGCCATCTTTTTTTTTTTTTTTTTACTGTACCATGGTTGATGTGGATAATAGTTTTCTCCTTAGATGGAACTTCTAATTGTAAATCCAAATAACAGTTTGTTTAAAACAAAAACAAAAACAAAACACATCAATATGGAATCTAAGAGGGATGGTTCTGCATTTCTCATTAAGGGTACATATACAAAGTTTATTAGAGCCATTTGTAGCCCCAAAGTTGAAACTAAGCATAATTATGGGAAGTAAACTTCCTCCCCACTGATTTCAAGTGACTAAATGTAATTTGGCTAAAATAAGTGCCACATAAAAGTCAACAGCAGTGAAACTATTCATACATTTTTTCCTCCTTCAAAAATGAATACCTGATTAAAAAAATATATATATATCACCTTTCAGAATTGCCCCTCCCTATGACATCTTTTGTTGTTGGCTCTCCTTTCCCTCATCTCCCCAAGCCCATCCTCACCAGAAACCTTAAAAAATAGCCCTCAGACTCCCCCAACCAACAGACATAGCATGCAAGGATCCTTCTGCCTGAGGCACCAAGCAGAGTGGAAAACTAATACCACACTTGGAAGCTGAATCCACACCACTGAAATCATATTCTTCGTGTCTGAATCTGCGCTGGGACAACTGTAGCCGACAGTGGGTTATTCCCAGTGTGCTCCGAGAAACAGAGATGAGCAACATGAGTTTAGTTTTGCATCCCACACCCTAAAGTACTTCAACTTGGGCACTGAAGAAAGCAGGGAGAATGACCCTATTTTAAACACAGTGAATTAGAATGACCCCTGCCTCAATGCCCTCTGAACTCAAGCCGTTATCCTCTTCTACATAATTAGGGAATAGATGGACATGTGCATTCTACTGGTACAGTTTTTATTTCATCTTGTTTTTTCTTTTTTTGACTTGTACAATTAGGACAACTAACTTTTCTTTGCCTGGATGGTGTATTGCCCCCCAATCCAACCACCCAAATAAGAAAAATATAAAAAGGTTTAGGAAAACCTCCAAAGCTGAGGGATTGTATAAACATCGAGGACACTTTAGCTCACATTAGCAACTCAATCATAAACTCTCTTTAAACATAAAAATGTTTGAATACATGGCTACATATCTGTATACATAATATACATATATATATAAACATACACACATATTTACACTGTACATATATATATATGATATAAACACTTATAAAGTCATTCATTCATACTCACGTACATACAAATCTGTACACGTACATAATTGAAGTGATTCCTAATACAGGACATGCAGAAATGCACAATTTTGGGAGGCACAAAAAGAAAATATTTATAAACCTGCATATAAACCCACCCCCCTAAATAACCCCAAATCTATTAGGGCTTTCTCTCTTTGTCATTATATCTTAGTTGAGATATTTCTTTGAAAAAGAATCTCCCATAATTCAAAGGGTTTGAAAAAGTGAGATCAAAGGAAGTATTCTACTCTGTCAACTGGGACCAACGTCATAATGAACTGAGAACCCGCTCCAATTTAAGCTACATCAGGAGATGGTGCTATGGAGTAAAAGAAATGTTAGGGGGACACTGTCATGTATCTACAGTAGAATCGACAGTTGTCCATTTTGATAGACAGACCTCTTACGCAGAACAGACTACAATATGCACATATGGTATAGAACAAGTCATGGATCTTAAGATGGATCTGTAATATAATTCTGCCAGAAGGACAAGGATTTCTCTTCTCTCCCCCTCCCCCAGCCTAATGCACTACATATATCCAGCCAAATGGCTATAAAACTATAGCTCTGTGCATCAACCCCATAAGTAAATTAAAAATCTAGGTCTGTAGTGTGGACAAAAATAAATTATATAAAGGGTTGCTAAAACATAAAGATGCTTGTAATAGAACAAATGCAGCCACATTGTCATTAGCCTGACATCTAAAACATCATGAGCCCAAAGTTGATTAAACACTGACTCTGACAAAACCTAAAAAAAAAAAAACAAACCACAAAAAAACCCCAAACAAACCTAAATTGGAGAATTATACACCTAACACACAATTTACCTTAAAATGCAAAAAACAAAACAAAACAACAACAAAAAAACCCCCACACAATCTCAAAACTTATCACATTCTTGGAAAAGAACTGGACAATAAATAATATATTTTAAAAAATCTTCAGAACCACAAATTTCACAATTAGAGAAATGATGTTATATTTACTAAAAAAAAATGCTTAGTATTGTTTGGAAATTCTGATTTTTGAAAACCTAACAGAAATCAGAAAATGTAATTCTTTTCTTATATGATTTAGAACATTCCAAGTGTCAGATCACTGTCTTTTAAAATCCACTGGTTCTACAGAAGTCTTCAAAGCAAGGTTTTATATAGCAGAAGAAGTGAAGGGCACCTGTTTGTGAAGGAAATGAAGGCCATGTCTACTTCGTGACTCTGGAAACAATCTCTTTCTTGACTGAAATGTGAGGGAGGAGGGCAGTGAGTGGAAGCCTGGCTGAGGGAGAGCCATGGCATAAATATCACAATAGATTTCAACTTTTTTGGTACGTGAGTCGAGCTTAAAAATGTTCAGGGTCAGGTTTCTTTTGAGAATCTTTCCTAAGTGTTCCCACCTTCTCCCCCCCTTTCCAAATCAGAGAACCAAGCAACAACCAGTCCTGCATTCAGATTTTAAGAAAATGCTTGGAAGCATTCATTCTCCCAGACCAGATGTCTTCTTAGTAATTTCTATGGACTGGTTTACAGGATATAATCATTTCACTTTTCACCAGATGCCAAATCTTTCTTTAAGTGGAGGTGTTTTTTATTTATTTTTTCTTAAACTTAAGGCAAACTTGTATTATTAACAATGATATCGACTTCATGTTTCCTGGATATATGACTATACTGCAGCAGAATGTTATGTGTAGAGCTGGGGAAAATGTCTCATAAATTGCGAAAAAGAAAAAAAGGAAAATCGTAAAATCTAAGTGTTTAGAGCTCTATCCCAGGAAAAGAGGTAACAGCTAAAATACTTGGCCGTGGTTAAGAGCATTCTCCATCTCCAAGGCATTCTCTTTATGAATGTAGACTAAAATGACTTTCACTATCTTAAGACAACTTTCTTTTCTCCCATTCAGATTACGTAGTGAATAGAGACCCGATTTCTCTTCTTGCTATATTTAGTATTTCATAACTTAAGGCTTAATCAAAGTTTGAATTCAACCTTTTGGAAGGAATTCCTTTAAAGAAGTATGACTCAAGAGTTTGTTTTTCTTTCTCCTATGGCTGAAAATAAAGAGGTTGTAAAGGCTATCTTGACCTAGGCTCTTGACAATTTCTGTCCTATTCATTTGAAATAGTCCTTATAGAAAATTATTCTTTGATAACTGGGCCAAGAAGAATCTCAGCATCAAGGAGAATGTTTCAAAAAATTAAAATATTTTGTTTCTTAAAAGCAGTTTGGTGAGCACTGGCAAGGAAGTTTAAAATCATGTAAACAAAGAACCGAAGCTGACTAGTTTCTTCAGGCACTATGATTTCATAGTCACTGTAGCAGAAATCCTAATCTTTCTTAAGGTTGAATCTTTACCAAAGTGTTAGCATTTGAGTAATTTAAAGAAAAGAAACATCAATTTTATTGTGGTCTATCTATTCCATCCTTCTAACATATCTGAAGTAACTTTGTCTCTGAGAACATTATTCTAAGTCTTACAATGACCTAACAACTTGATAAGACAAGTTTAAATCAAAACAACATAATGCATATGGAAAAGCATCCCCACCTCCACTCCTCAAACGAAATGGTAATCAGGTGAGCTAGCATGCCAACACTGATCAAAGGCACTCCCAAGAGGGAGCTCAGAGCTAGTGGCTTCTTGAAAGACAACATAAAAGATGTTCTTCTGGGATTACACCACATGATCATCAGTGTGCCCGTTTTTAAAAAGAGTAATATTTTTTATGGGACATCTACTGTTTACAAGTGACCTCTATCCACATTCTCTGAATTGCTACAGACAGCTATCGACTTCATTATTTTGGCCAATTTTCTTTTTTCCTTCATCATTCAAAGCATTGGGGAGTCGACAAAAAACAAAACAAACCTTACCCCCAAAGAGAAAAGTTATGTTGTTTTTCTTTATATTTACATAACTTTTAAATGGTCAAATTTAAAACCATGAGGTATTCCAACAAAATTGAAGTTCAGATGTGGGGGCTGACGTCTTAAGTGAACGAGCTTCCCACTAACAATGGCTATCTTAAAGAGAGGCTAATACTTAATTCTGGTTGATTCTGAGCAGAGACTCCAGAAAGCTTTGGCAGCTTTTACTTAGCTCATTTAACAAGGTAGCACAGGGAGCTATAGGTACATTGCGAGGGGTGACGAGTTTTCTCTGGCACCTTGTATATAATACTGGGCAGTTAATTTGTCCAATTCTTATGAAAAGAGAGCTACTGGAATGTGGCAGATCAAAATGAGGAAGAAGCTGTACCTGTAAGCCAAAGGACAAGTGTGGCCAGGGAAAAAGCCTTACTGTGAATGGGTAATGATGAAGCCTATACAGCCTTTTTAGCTACCTAAAGAAAATATTTGTTAACTCCAAACAGCCACCTGCAATAGCTAACAGACCCTTCTGTCAAAGGACACAATAATGAATTCTACATTATGGGATGTTCTTTCTTAATTTGCATGAACACATAAAAAAGGAATAGTGGTGAATCTAAGTTCACTTTGGACAAATCACTTTGCCCTTATTTACATATTTCTGAGTTAATTTAAATGTTCTATCTATGCTCTATCATCTAGGACTGCTAATTTTTTAAAGTAATAGTGGACACATTCTTTGCTTGAATCCTTACACCCAGGGGCTCAAGGTGTGAAACTGGCCATCATAAAGGTAGATGAACAAAATTGCACGTCAGGTACCTGTGCCCTCATCTTCATGACTGGCCTTACAAACAGAAAAGTTACACTTTATCAATGCAATTTGATGAGGACACAATAAAAACAATGACTGGTGTCTGAATGACAACAGAGAACAATCTCCAGTCACCCATTCTATTCAATTTAAGAAGGAACTTATCAATACCAAATCAACACCCTGATACTGTGAGTCACTTCTCCAGTACAAAAGCCAAAGACATTAGTAACCTCAATACAATTAATTAGTCATTAACTGCAGGAGCACATGATTTTTTAAAAATAGAATATAATTCTGAATGCCAACCCAAATGGGACATCAATGTAAAATTAAATGGGAGAATTCAGGGAACTAATGCAAGGAATGGAAAACTTTGTACTTATCTGAGACTGATCAAAGCAGCACCGTGGGCCTGCAGAAGCCAACAAAATACCCACCACCCTGGAAAGCCAAGACAGGAAGAAATAAACTGGGCATATATTCAGTTACTGGATAGGCTGGACGTGTATCTTGGCAGTTAATCACTGACTAATTGCACTGCAATTCAGAGTCAGCTATCAGAACAAGTCTTGGTTCTCCATGATCACATCAAGAGCTCCGTCTGGGGCACTCATGATCACCAACTGTCCCTGCGTGGGCCATGGCTGTGGCAGTTATTTAGCTGCTAATTGTGCTATAGACATGCTGCAAAGAAATCACATCCTCTGTAGTTTCGAGGATTGTAAAGGCGCACACCACCAACATGTGCATACAAACTCATGATGCCTTTCTGCCTTAAGTAGAAGTGATTGTCTCTTTTTTCTGTCCCCCTTTAAGTTTTCATAGAAATCATCATTTTGGCCAAGGACACAGAACATTTTCTCCTTACCTATTCACAGGCAGGATACTGATAACATTATCAAGTGGACAAATTCTTAGAAAGTGCTCATGTCATTACCCTGGTAGTTAATTGCTAAATATTCCCAAGGACACTGTCATATATGTATATACAGATACTGTTTTTAGTACTCTTTAATACTAGTCTCTGACATTATAAAACATTTTTTTTTGCCCTTTGTCAACTTCTAAATACAAAGTAAGTTAAAAGGTTGCTCAGAAATCCGACGCCTTGTTTTTTTTTTTCTTTTTGTTTTTTTTTTTTTTGAAATCAAAAGTCATTAAAATATTCCTTGTGGCAGAAAAGAAGGCTATGCTTTCAGTAGCTAGTCTTGGGGCCTCCTAGATGAGAAGAAACCAGGTAGGAAATGGTTAACATACAGGAACTATCTGTACATACCAAAATATCGCTATTTTTTATTTTCTTTCTATCTTAATGGTGGTTACTGGTTCTATGAAAATGAGTTTGATCCACAAAGATGTGTTGTTCCCATTATAAGTTCGTCCCTGTTATCTGGCCATTGTATTCTGCAGTCTCCATCTTCAGAATGTAGGGGATTATGCTGTCTATTGAAACGTTGCCAATGAGACCAGTAAAAAAAAGTTCTTCGGTAATACTGGAGCTCATCAGCCTGAGCGCTGGGAGACGAACAAGAATCCGAGCCAGCCTGGAAGAGAAATGCACAACATTAGGAAAATGAGACTCTGGAGCCCATCACAACTGGAAAGGGACTGTCCTTGCACTTCGGGGTCTCTTCCTCCTGAGTGTTTTGATTATTGGGTTGTTGCTTCTTTTAATGGCACCACATCTTCATTTGAATACATCAGGGCAGAAGTGGGCATCCCCTATACTTTCACTCATGGCAGATGCTCTTTACCCAAGCATGAATCACGGATTGCAATGGCTAAATAAATACATCAACTGGTGGCCAACCTTTCGATGATTAGCCTTAGTTTGATTCTTAGATGACAATCACTTACTGAGGCTATAATAAAAGCCTTTTCAGCTTGTTAGAGAGAAAAAACTGCCCACATTTGTTCACCAAGTTAGTTGTCAAAAAGAGGAGCTAGAGCATGAGCAATAAGCTAGAGGGATGGGCAGAAATTCCTAAGAGACATGTGCGTATACAAATATAGAAGATATAGATAAAAAAGGTATGGAGAGTGTGACCAAGAGATCCTAACACCAGGAGATAAATTAGACAGAGTTATTGCTAAGGTTGGTGGGAAGGAACCTGGGATTGGAATATGGATCAAGAAGGGTATATGTTATCCCAAAGTTTCCTATCCACAAGTAGCATTATATATTAAAGACATATAGTTATATGATGAGGAAAACTAGAAACTGGAGGGTATTTTAGTGAAGATCAATAAGGGCAGAAACAGATCACCTGGAGTGAAAGAGGAACTAGATGAGGGACTTGGAAAACAGAGATCACATATCTTTTTAAAGCACTTACTCTACCAAAAACAGATTAGCTTTTTTTTAGTGACATGCATTGTTGGTAATTCAATTTTTCAAAACTGGAAGGACCAATAAGAAAAACAATCCTAAACCTGATACCCACCCAGAAAAAATAACTGGTTGTTAGGGTAGAAATGATGAGAACTTTGAGAAAAGTGGACATGACTGCCCCATCTTAGATTCTGTGATGGGTTGACTCTGATGTGTAAATCAGATATGGGGACAGCAGGTTTTTAAAGATTCAGAGGAATGGGGGCCTAGGATGGATGAAAAACTCTCAGTAATGAAATTCTGAAGATATAAAGAAATAAGTTCTAAATAGGAGGAAAAGGGAGAAAGGTCGATATATAGGATGTAATCAGTCAGCTAAGATTTAAAAATGACATGTGTGTCAGATACAAAGCTGGTGGTCAATGAGAATGAATTCTAGGCCATGGCATGGTTCTGTAAGAATGGTGCCCAGAGTGCATTTGGGGATTGGACTATAACTGGGGGGATAGGGAGGTGACCACTGCTTCCAGAATATCATTCAAGCAGCTGTTTGGAAGATGGATCTGGAGGCAGGGAGATCCATTAGGAAGATCCTTGCCCAAGTGAGAAGCAATGAGAAAAGCTAAAAGAGTACATACAAAAAATGTGTGTAGCACATCTTTTTGTGGTAGCAAATGAGAAAACGAGTAGACACCCATCAATTGGGGAATGGCTGAATAAGCTGTGGTCTATGAAGATAATGGAATATTATTGTTCTATAAAAAAATGATGAACAAGCTGATTTTAGAAAGGCCTTGAAAAATTTACACAAACTAATGCTGAAAAGAAACAAGTAGAACCAGAAATACATTGTACACAATAAAACCAAGAAGATGCGATGATCAACTATGAAAGTCTTGGTTCTTCTCAGTGGTTCAGTGATCCAAAGCAGTCCTAATAGACTTTGGACAGAAATTGCCATCTGCATCCAAGAAAAAGAACTAGGGAGATTGAATATATATCACATAAGCTATGTTCACTTCTTTTTTCTGTTCCCTACCCCCATCCCACTTCCATGGTTTTTCCTTTTTGCTCTGATTTTTCTCTCCCAACATGATTTATAAAGGAATATGTGTTAAAGAGAAAAAAGAATACACACAGGGTCCCAGTTCTAACTGCAAATCCCAACTTATAAAAAATAGTAACTTGTCATTTGAACAATTTCAGAAACTTTTATGTGAGTGAAGTTACCATTATTTTCTTTTTCTAGACCTCTATTTCTTTAGAGAGGAATGATCTCACTTCTTTCAGTGAAATACATTGACATATTAAAAGATGCTGCCTTAAGGCCATAACTCTTCAGCCAGTCACTCTTTCTTGAGGAACTTTACTAAAACAGCCTATTCTGAGCAAATCTTCTAGTCATAATAAAATGTTAGTGCTGGGAAGAAACCTCAGAAAGAATTCCCTTTTATCTTCTCATTTTACCATTTACAAAACTAAAGTCCCACAGCTAGCTCATGGTGGATAAAGAACTAGAATTCAGTTCATTGATTATTCCATTAAATTACCATTAAAAAAGCATATTATCATAACAATAATGAATACAATTATAGTGACATAATCACGTTCACCATTTGCTAAACAACTTTAATGTAATGTACATTTGTAATGAAACTAAATTATCCATAATTACTAAAATTATCTATAAATTATCAAATTCCCACTGTCAAGCATTTAATGTTTATATACCTGTATGTGTCTTCTGAATAGGTTTTCTGTACATAGTCCTGTAACTCCATCTGTGCCTTCTCTTGGAATTTTTCTATTTGGCTTGTACTGGTCAAACCTGGATGATCTGAAAACAGAAAAGAAGGATTCACATTCTTAGAGCTTTTCTGTGGAAATACACTCTGAGACATGGTAAGATACTAGATGCTGAAGATTTCTGAGATAAAGAACATAAAATCTGTATCTATTCAAAAAATAACTAGATACTATTAGACATTAGCACCTACTTTGAATATATTTACTCATATAATTTTCAACTTCCTTCTTCATTTTAACAATATTTTACTATTAAAGAGGTGGAGAGCAAAGATGGGGGAAGGAAGAGAGGGAGAAGAATCACTTTAGTAAATTGCTGTTAATTTCCGTGGGAAGAAAAACCTTATCATTACAGCTTGAAATATTTCATTTAATATAAAAATGTTTACAATTTTTGTAAATTTCTTTACAAAGAAATTTTGGAAAATCTCACTCTTTATAATAGAAAGTTTCTCTGGTATAGATTTCATTTCTTAAGTATATGGAGAGTTGAGTCAAATTTATAAAAATAAGGGCTATTCCCCAGTTGATAAATGATTAAAGCATATGAGCAATCGGTTTTCAAAAGAAGAAATCAAAGTTACCTATAGTCATATAAAAAATGCTCTATATTGCAAATGATTAGAGAAATTTAAATTAAAACAACTCTGAGGTAGTACATGTCATACCCATCAAAAATGACAAATGCTGGAGAGAATGTGAGAAAATAGGGATACTATTGCCTTGTTAGTAGAGTTGCAAACTGGTCCAACCAAATACCTTGGAGAACAATTTGGAATTATGTCTAAAGGGCTATAATACTATCCATACCCTTAGACCCAGCAATACTACTATGAGGTCTGTACCCCAAAGAAATCAAAAGAAAGGAAACTGAGGGGATGCATATCAATTGGGGAATGGTTAAACAAGAGAGAATAAGTTAAACAAGGCAAATGATTGTGATGGAGTTTATTGTTCTCTAAGAAATAACAAGTAGTATGGTTTCAGAAAAAACAAAACAAAACAAAACTGGGGAAAACTTATATGCAAAGTGACGTGAGCAGAACCAGGAGATTATTGTGCATAGTAACTGCAATATTATAATGAGATCAATTGTGAAAGACTTAGCTACTTTGAATAAGACAATGATATAAGACAATTTCAAAGGACTCATGATGAAAATGCTTTCCATCACCATATTGAGAATTGAGAAACTTTGAGTGCAAATAGAAGTACAATTTTCTCACTTTCTCTATTTTTCTTGCTTTTTTCTTCAATATGGCTAATATGGAAATGTTTCCATGATTTCACATGTATAAATAATATACTGCTTGCCTTTTTAGTGGATGGGAGAGGGACAGGAGGGAATATAAAACTCAAATTTAAAAAAAAAGCTAAAAATAAATACAATTTTGAAAATGAAAAACAAACAAAACATCATTTCACTTGAAGAAACCACAAAGCTGGATGAGAGTACCTGAAGCCAGGTGAATAGTGGTTAAACACATGTAGGAAGGGAAGAGTCATTTAAGAGTGTTGCTAAGGAGAAATGGATTACTAAATTGGTAAGAAGGTAACATCTTTCCATTCTCCAAACGAGTCTCTCACTTCCCTTAACCTGCTTTTACCAATTCTTCATCTCTTGATGCTGTTGACAGGTACAGTAACAAAGCATAGGGTAAATTATGAAGACAAAAAATGTATATTTCTTCCACAAAATTTTTTGAGTTGAATTTGTGAAGAAATGATGGGAAGAGGGAAGGAATAATGAAACAAAGGCATATGGAATTCCTTAAGATGCAAAGAGAATTCCTGTTTAACCACCTACATGTATGTTTTAGAGAAAGTAATTTCAAGGAAATTACTGATTTGTACATGCTAATGAATTCTAAAAACAGAAAAGAAAAAAAAAGATCACAAACATTTACCTATCAGAAAAGACTCTAGTTGAGCTGATAGCTTAAATAAAAAGGAAGAGACATAAATAATGTAACAAAGAAAACTACAGGACTTCATACATTTCTTGTGCTTTAGGTACCTTTCCCCCCCTTCAAATATATTTAGGGCAATTGGAAAAAAAAAATAAATGTTATAAAAAAAAGAATTTATAAATAGACTGGTAAGGCTTCTTGGTTGAGGAAATCATTTGATATGCATATTAAAAATTTGATGGAAGCCTTGTAATAACTCTTGGATGTCATCTTACCTGGGCTAAAGAGTACGATAGCCTTAAGATATGCATATTCATACCCGTCGATATCAAGCTTAGCCATACTGTTGCAAAACTCCTGAAGTTTCCATATGTGTTCCATGACTTGCTTTATTCTGTCACCAGAAAGTTTATCTAGAAAACACAAATTAAATCCTCTGAAAAAGGCAAAATGAATATACCCAATAGAATATTGAATATATCTAAAGAAATACTTTTTTCTTTTTTGAAGAGATCAACAGAAACTAGAAAATAAATTAAATTTTAATTTTAACACTAAAATCTCAATAGGTTCAAATCCTAATTTATGAACTGAGACAAAATGAAAGAGGAAAAGTGGTAATTCAGGGTGCAAAGAATTTTGCAAAGTAACTGCCACCATTCTTGCCAAACCCTATCTTAACATTCAAAGGGCTTCTAAAATTTCCCTCATTCTTATCACCTTGAGGAGTTAACAGCTTTTCACCATATTTTCTTTAGTCATCAAAAGTTCATATCAATTGTCTCTGATCCTCACTCTAATAACATTAACATACATAATTCTATTATTTTTATTTTATTCTCAAGTTCCAGAAGTATTTGTCTACATTAGTGTCACCTGTTTTAAGAGTGGCAATCAACTATGTAAATTTCTTTTAGTCCTGGGATCTCTACTCTTGTCTCACTATAATCTTTCATATAAAGAACTCATCCTCTCTTAAACACACAAACAAAAGCAAACTTTCCTTACTTATTCAGCTCTGTCAAATGAGATAATATGGGAAAAGCACTATGTAAATGTTAGCTCTCCTCCTCTGCCTAAATAATGGGTTGCTGCCTTCGTAACTATTTCTTCTTAAATTTTAGTGCCATATGTGATGACTTTATCACATCAGAGGACTGAGGGTAGGAAAGGACCTTAGATATGATTTAAATCAACTTCTTTTTTTCCATATATGAAGAAGGATGCAAACCTAAGTAAGTGTTCTCATTTCAAATCAAGTCCTCTTCATAGCTTGCTATTCTTCTCACATCACTAATCTACCTTTTATACTACTAATGGCAAAGTCTCCCTTTTACATAAGCCTGGCTATGTTATTCCTTTTCTGATTATAGACATTTTCAGTTTCTCATGAACTAAATCTACTCAGTAGGCAAATTCCTTGTTCCAGAATTCAAAATCCTCCACAATCTGGAGATGCCTTTCTTTTCTCATCTTATTCCTACTCTCTGTGCCAAAATGGACCTTCTGTGCTCTGAAAACATCTTATGCCTCTCTTGTCCATGGAGATGTTAGTTATGCACTATCCAATTAGTGTAACAGATTCCTTCCCTTTTTACTACATACTGAGTAGACAATTTTATGCACTGTGGTCCAGTGGAAAGGAAATGGAACTTGGACTCATGTAGAATCTGAGCCTTAAGTTTCTCAAGGGAAAAAATGGAGATAATGTAAGGTACTATAGAAAAGTAGTCAGTATTATTATTAGGTAATTAGATTGATGATATTATCAATATTGTAGGCTTTACCAAAGGTTCATCACTATAACTTTTAGCATCACTATTAAAGAGTTGAGGAGTGGTAATTTTTTCTACTAATAATTTTCCACATTCAGAGGAAACTAGAACAGTTTGTAAAAAAAAAAAATTCAATGTATGGATTTGTAGCATTCTCTCAAGATTAAAATAGCCAAATTAAATTATTTTTGACTTAAAGAGGAAAAAAAAATTAATGACATACTATAGAATTTTAAAGCATGTCTTTAACAGGTAGCAACTCTTGAATCTGAGAAGCTGTACTTTCCTTAGGAGTTGATACAAAGATATGTATTATTCTAGGGCTAACCTTCATCTGTAAAAATGACTGGAAACTAAGATGCCCAAATGCAAATACTTTGGAAAAGCTGTAATGACCCCACTTACCTTCCTGTATGCTGTTCTGTAGGTGGTTCACAATAGCTGCTAGAATAGTGGAAAGGCTCATCACTTGGGAACACTGAGCTAGGCCCAAGGTGAAGAGCTCATTCCAGCAGGCACGTACCAGGCTTGTATTACAGTCCTGACTAGAGAGAAAGATATAAAAGTTATTCTTAAAGGACAGATTATTACAGCTTATATTTTCCAGATGTTTCTTCAGATATCATTATTTTAATGAAGAGTACAGAAGTGTTTTACTTATAAGTCTCTTTTCATGTTTTTAAAAGAGCTTTTTGAATATTTCAAGATGTGTAAGAAGAACTTGTCTGATAGATAATCTTGATCACATTCCAATGTTTTGTATTCTTTTTTATCATTAATACTAATAGCTCATAATTCACGGCACTATATAATTCATTTTCTTTACAAAAATTCTGTGGGTTTAGTACTGAAAGTACTTTTAGCCCCATTTTACAGATGTGGAAATTGAGGCTTATAGTGGGTAAAGTAAGTAGTCATTAGCCTACTAAAAGTAATGTTAATGACAATGACAACAATAACAATGACAACATCAGCTCACAGCACTTTCTTCAAATTCAAGTCCAGTGATTTTTTTTGCTATACCACAGCAATCCCACGCCCTGGCATAGACATATATAAAACTAGACCCATGAGATCAGCTCTCACTGACTCAGCAAACCTAGGCCAGGGTAAGTGGAAGGATCATCATTCTTCACATGTGTAGGTTCACAATGATGTTCACCTTTCTCAAATGTCAGAATAAGTTTAGCATTCCAAACCTGCATTTTCATATTTTATGTGAGTTTTTAAATAAGATAGGTTCCAGATAACACAAGTAAAATCATATATCCAGGGAGAAATCATTCTTCCTCTACTCTTAAAAGTTCTTTAGCAATGTCATATGTGAGCAATCCCAATCCCCTGGGGAGGCTGAAGCTGGGAGGTCTCAGTCTGAGCGGTCATGGGCTACACAGATCAGAGGCCCACATCAAGTTTGGAATCAATATGCTCTCAGGAACAGAAGGGGCAACCAGGTGGCTGTAGGAGAGGCGAATTGGGCTAGGTCAGAAACAAAACAAGTGAAAGCTCCCATGTTGATCAAGGCAGGATTGGGAAGACCCATGAAGGACCCCTGCTTGGTGCTCTTAAAAACACTTCAAGAATAGTTCTCAGTATCAGTGACACTGAGGTTATGATAGCAAAGCCTGGGGCCAATGGCAGTGTTTTTATATCCTTTCACAGAGTAGATACAAATTTGGATCATCTTACTATCACCAAATAAGATTTATTTTACCAGTCACTGGTTACTATCTGACACATCCTGTATAGTTTATCTTAAGAGGATATGGGCAATAAATCTCTTCCCTCCTACTATTAAAGAAAATGAATCCACTGTCTTCCTATTATGACCCTACTCTGATCATTTCTACTCTGTTGGAAACTTGGGACCTCCATGACACTTGCCAGTCTTGACTCCTCAAGGGCATCATCCTATCCTTTCCCTTTTACTCCAACCCTGGCTCCCCCTGCTTTCTAATTCTCCTTATTAGAAAGCAAGATCTGTGGACTCTCAATGCTGCTTTTATTTGTATCGCCAGCACTAAGTATTGAATAAATGTTTGCTTTCTCTTTCTTGCTCTTTCTGAAACCTTTCCTAACAACTGAAATGCTCAATCATCTTTTCCATCTTTTAACCTATCATTCACTCTATTATTTATCAAGTCCTCACAGCACATGGCTTTGTAACATTTAGAGTCATGGAATATTTGAGGTGGAAGAGATCTTGGTGTTCAACTGATCTGTCAGAAAGTATGCTCTTGAGACAGGGCTTGTGTCACTCTTGGTCCTTAGATCTCCAGAGGTTAGCATGGGGCTAGTAGTCTGGCACAGAGTAGACACTTAATACATGCCTTTTGCTTGATGCCCTCATATAAAGAGAGGGAAACTGAGGCAGAGAAGTTCGTGGCAGAACGAAGATTGGAAGAGTCCTGATTCTAAGGTCTCTTACAGTAAGAGTATAAGAAATTATCTCTTTTTTTTTTTTTTTTGCTTTTTGCTGAGGCAATTGAGGTTAAGTGACTTGCCCAGGGTCACACAGCTAGGGAATGTTAAGTGTCTGAGATCAGTCAGGTCTTCCTGATTTCAGGGCTGGTGCTCTATCCACTGCACCACCTAGCTGCCCCAGAAATTATCTCATTTTTGATGTATGCATAACCTCCTTGTCCTGGACTTTTTTGCACAGCTAGAGGTGTGTTTTGCAAAGGGGAGAACACGAATTCTTAAATGAATGGAAGCAGGACCTCTTTCAGAAAAGAGACTCCTATGACAACCTCTGTGCTTTGGGCTGCCATTCTCCTCTTGGGGTTCCTTGATTTATGACACCCAATGATTGAATTACTCATTCACAAGAGATTCACTTACCCAAGGGCCTGAAAGGCAGGAATGGATCTGGCCCAGTGCATTGAAAGGAACAGCAGCCGTGAAGCTGACTCACAGATGTAATGCACATTGAGGTACTCTGGCATCGGGCTGGGCATTGTGAGCTGGGGAGGAAGGAGGCACAAGGTGTATAGTGTCAACAGCAGATATGCAAAGGGTTATTATTATTTTTTTAAACTGATGTAGTCAGAATTAAACAACCCTAAAGCCAGATTTTTATTCTGAAAGTATTATTTCTGACTTGTAATCAGTGAGGTCTGAGCTTCTCCAGGCTGCGCTGATCCAACTACGCTCCTCTGCTCCCTCTCTCTGGGGACCAAGGTTTCTTTTTTTGAATTAAATGGCCAGGTCATGTTAACTAGCCACATGGGACTATGACCTGACTCATTAGGACCTCCTCCTCATCACTCCCACTCCCACCACTCCCATCTCACATTTATGTAATGCTTAGGAGTGTAGACAGCACTTTTTTTTGTTGTTCTTACAACAAACTCATGAAGTAGACAGCATGAGTATTGTTATTTCCATTTTGTAGAAGAAGAAACAGATTTGGAGAGGTTTGTCTAAAGTTAACCAGCTACTGGCTTAGTATTAAGCTGTTCTATGTCAACAGCTCATGAAGATGTGATGAAAGTCTTTATTTAAGATAGAAGAAATAGGGTAAAAATCACTCACAATAGTATTAATAGTACTCATTGGTAATGATATGAAAGAAGCTAAATAGTTAGCTATAAGATAGCATTGAATACAAATTTAGGAAAGACAAATAACAAAAAAATTTCAATTTTGTCTGTGAGAGTTTGGGAACTCTGATGGATACAGGTTGCTAACAGATTCTATAATAAATTCCAGAAATGAATGTAAGATATATCAACTTAAATGACAGGGAGACAAGAGGGACATATCTGTGGTGTGGCTAGGTCATCATCAGTTGTTAATGAACAGAAGGATTTTATCAGGATTTAACGAAAGGAGCAGACTCTAGTCACTTTAGGTCTGTGGTCCAGGGAATCTTAAACTAAAGAGTAAAAATATGGTACTTTTCTCCTTCATAAAAGGAAGACATTCCTAAAACAAACCTTTTGAAGCAAGCATATAAATCAAATGTCAATTCACTAAAAAGATCTAACTCCAAGGTTGGACCAACAACAATTCAAACTAACCCTCATCACTCCATTATTATGATATCATAAACGAGGACAGCACAACAAAGAAGGCACATACTTTAAATGTGACATGTGTATCTGTAAGTAGGGGTCCCTCTACTTCGATGATGGGTGTTGACTGATCTCTACTGATGACATGAATGTTCCCTCCTCCTGTAGGATCCATCCCATCTGCTAAGTTTGGTGTTGAAGAGCCATCTGTGGTGTTAAGTGCTTTTGCCAAGGTATCAAATGCCCTTAAAGCAAAAACAAATCATATACAAGTATGTGAATCAATAATTTCTCAGAGGGAATAAGTCATAAACTTTGGGCAGCTCCAGGATGACATGACACTTCTCAACATTTTACGCAACATAACAGAGAAAACAATCATCCTGAATTTTAATGTAGCTTTTTTCCCCTGAACAATTAAAGATACTTTTAAGATTGGAGTCTTGTTCAAATATACAATATACTTTTGAAGTAGGGAAAGGACAGTGAATTATGCCAACTGAATGAAGCCACAACATGAATTCTACTTTTCTGTCTCAGGCTGCAAGTGAACGGGATCCCAATATAGTCCTCATTTTTTCACTTAGAAAATACAGCAAACAACAAGGTGGAATTGACTTGCTTACTCTTAAAGAAAGCTGATGACAAAATAAACTGGTTGCAAAGTATTTGGTATAAAATATAACTGAAATTTTGGGAGGGAAATATGTACTTTTTCTCATTTATAGAGGCTTGGAACCAACTGATGCTATTAGTCTATAGTTACTTAGGAAAAAGAAAAAGGAAAACTGAAGGATAAAACTATTAATAGGAAAATACAACAAAAATGCTGAATAGCAAGCAACATTCGTTTAGTAAAGAAAAGTGTTAGAATTGGGTTTTTTTGGTTTTGTTTTTTGTGTGTCTGTCACTAATTATGCAATTCTGTTACTGCAACCGCTTTTGATTGACTTGCTCACATAGGAAAAGATCTTAATAACTATTGCTTAAAAAACTGCAGGCTCTGGTCTCACAGTGACAACTTCAAAGTTATACGGTAGTTGTCTAAATAAAGGATGTGGATGTCATGACAGTTTAAAGAAGAGTAGAAAAATTCAATCACTACCTAAGGAAGCTTTCATGCACATTGCTACCCTGAGTTCCTACCGAGTGATCTCACTTGCTGATTGGTCCTCTTGTTGGATTTCTGAAGGGTCACCATTATTCAGAGATTCATTGAGGTTTGCAAGGGATGTCACTACGTTTGCCAATGTGCCTAGAGCACCCTGGCTTGTCTCAGCCTAGAAAAAAAACAAACACACAAAAATCACATGGTCAAATGCAGATACAAGCTCCATGCTCACTCTGTGGCTCCCAAACTGCTCGGACCCCAGTTGAAGAGGCAGAGAGGATGCAAATTGTTTGGGTTCTCTGATCCTTTCATTTGGAAAGGGATCCAAAGTCTTCAAATAGTCCTATCGCTCAGGGGAGCCATACCACATTTGCTGAGGTATATCAACAAAGGAGGAAGCTGAGATGAAGTTATCTGGCACTAGATCTGGGGTCTCCAAGCTCAGACTTTGGTACTCTACAAATGAGACCCTGCTGTTGACTCTCCCAAACCTTGACACAATCACTTACCTCTCTTCTATGGCACGTGGTAGAACTGCTACAGGTTTACCTATCTACAATCATGAACTTACTCCCTGCCAAAAAACTGAGAGTGTGTTGCATAGCAGAGTAGGACCACTTATGTCCTGCAGATAGGTTTGTGAAAAGCCCTCATTTTTTGCTTTCTCTTACAAAAATTTTTCTGAGAAATGTTCCTTAGTGAACCTTCACTGAATGTGAGACAAAGAAAAACTACTAGATTCTAAAAAGAATCTTCTTAGATGGTATCAAGGACAGAATTATCTTAATCACATAGTCACCAACTTTTGCTCCATTTAACATAATTTAACAATTATATACTAAAAGTCTGATTTTAATTTATTACTCTTACGCTGCATCATCAGAAACGCACTGGTTATGTTTCTATTGGGGTTATATTCCAAAGAGATCTTAAAGGAAGGATGTGCAAAAATGTTTGTGGCAGCCCTTTTCATAGTGGCAACAAACTGGAAACTTTGTGGATGCCCATCTTTTGGAGAGTGGCTGAATAAATTATGGTATATGAATGTCATGGAATATTATTGTTCTGTAAGAAACGACCAGCAGGATGATTTCGGAGAGGCCTGGAGAGACTTGCATGAACTGATGCTGAGTGAAATGAACAGAACCAAGAGATCAATATATACAGCAACAACAATATTATATGATGATCAATTCTGATGGACACGGCTCTCTTCAACAATGAAATGTCTCAAACCAGTTTCAATTGTTCAGTGAAGAGAGCCATATACACTCAGAGAGAGGGATATGAAATGTGGACTACAACATAACATTTTCATGCTCTCAATTGATGTTTGCTTGCATTATGTTTCCCTTCTCAGATTTTTTTTCTTGTAGATCAGATTTCCTTGCACAGCAAGATAACTGTAAAAATATGTATGTACATATTTGATTTGTCAAGTATTTTAACAGAATTAACATGTAGTAGACTTCTTGCCATCTAGGGGAGGAGGGGTGGGGGCTAGGGGGGAAAAATTTGTAACAGAAAGCTTTGCAAGGGTCAATGTTGAAAAATTATTCATACATATGTTTTGCAAATAAAAAGCTTTAATAAAATGGAAAAAAAAAGAAAAGAAAAAGAAAATGCACTGGTCAGAGAACTGAGTATGGAGAGTGATGTGGATTAGATAATCTCTAAGGGCCCTCCTTGTACTGCAAGTCTCTGCTAAGAAACTGCTAAGAAAAGAGCAATTTTGCAATCCAGTATCATTTAGGAATAGTGTCTTCTCACGGGATGAAACTGTTTTTACTTTTCTCTCAGAGTATCTCTTTTTATAGATCTTTACTTCAGCTGGTTTTAATTCAGACATGTCTCAAACGATACAAGTACCATTTTAGTTTTGGGACCTGCCGTGTATTCAATTTAAATAGCTAATTTACCACTAAGTTCATTTTTAGAAACCTAGGTGAGTATATGGTCTCCGGATAATTTTATAAACAGGTAATAATAATAGATTTTTTCAAAAAGAATTCTGAACAAATGAACATAACTACTACATAATAAATGTCTGCAATTTGTGTGCTAGAAAATTATTTTCATCAGAATGAAGCCATGGCACTTTCAACAAGTGAAATCTAAATAATAACATATTTTAATGATTATGAGATGACAATACTAATGTAGCACACACACCAAAATTGAATTTCTTAAGATAATTTACATTTTCATGAGTGATGTTTAGTTGAGAGGTTCTGGTTATTGGCGATGGGTCCTTATCATAATCTAAATAAATAGCAAACTATTTCAGTGAGGGCAACAAATCCACCAGACATACAGATACTAGTAAGGTGATAATTTATGTTAACTCCCATTTTTTACTGTTTTTTTATGGCTACAAAGAACTTTCACGTGGTTCATCTCACTTGAGCATTCCCAAAACCCTGTAAAGTTGGCAGTAAAAATATTACTTCTGTTATAAAGATGTTATGACTTTTTTGGATCTTGAAGCTGGAACCTAAGGCTGTTGAAGTGTGGCAATTTGCCTAGACCCTAGGGATGGATGCAGAACCAGACTGCAAACCTGCCTCTCCTGACTACAAGCCCAGAGCTCTCTCAAGGGAAGTAAAGTCCCAGGGGACGGCTGTTACCTTGGAGTCAGCAGCAAGAAGGACTGTGCCGTCATCACGGATCAAAGGTTGTTGGATATTGACAAGCATTCCTGGGTCAAGGAGACCTGTTTGTCTAGTAGAGACATAAAGACAATGAGAGAAGCTTCTGGTGGTATATTAGTTACACTACTAGGATTTGTTTATGCGATAAACTAAAACTTTCAAAATTCTTAGCAGTAAGGTTTGGACTAAGATGAAAAATCTTGACAAAAATCTCTACAACAAATAGATGACTCTCCTTTCCTTAGGATGGGGACTTCTGAGGCAACAACCCATAAGACTGCTTTGACGTGTTGTGAAGTCTCCCATTTGGCTGCAGTTTGCAGAAATTCTGCTAGGAAAGTGAAATTCCCTTCAGTATATCACAAATTTGGTCTCAATTCCATCTTCCTCTGTATCAGGGATTTTAAAACTTTCTAGTATGCTACACCCCTGTGGCAGTCAGTCTGGTGAAGCCTGCCTTTGGACCCCTTCTCAGAATCATTTTTTAAAAATACATAAAATAAAATATATATGATTGCAAAGAAGACCAATTGTAATGAAATGCAGTTATTTAAATTAAAATCCTAAACCAAAAACAGAAGTTCATGGATACCAACTCAAGAACCAGTGCTCTCCATAGATCTTTGACTTCCTTGTCTTTTTTGAATCCTTTAAATTGTTTGACATAAAAATTAATTAGACTACTCAAGTGTCACTATATTTATTTACTGGGTATCCAATCTGATCTGGAAGGAACTCAGCAAAGAGATTTTTTTAGTCTATACTTGGTAAAAGTTTCAGATATTGAATTGCAACCAACAGAAAGTTCTGATATTAAAACAACAACAACAAAAACCCCCCAAAACCCCCAAATGATTTCAAGGATTTTTTTTTTTTTTGGAAGAGGCATCACGACTGTTACAAATAAAACATTTTAGGCACAATTGCTTACCTCAAAAGGGTGTAACTGGGAGGGTATAATGGGAATCAATTGCAGAAGAAATAGGACAGAAAATGACTGAGAGCTCATCTCCTATCAATCAGCAAGTGGAAACAGCAAAGTAGGAAGAAGGTATGACATGATCCGTTTCAGGGGGTCTGACTCCTCAGGTATCCTGAGTCTCCTGCCTCTGCCTTAGTTTTATACCTTCACTCTTATATCCTGCAAACAAAGGGGCAGGGTGTTCCACTGACCTTGTTCCATCTTTGTCGGCTACAAAAGTGGGTGTGGCTATTAAAGGACTTCTTAAGTCTTTTCTGATGTAGATTTTTTCTGTGGAAGCTGCACAATTGGTTGGTTTCTCTCGTTGCACATCAAAAGGCTTCCTTTCACTCTGAACAGCTTAAAAAACATAAACACATGTTTAAAGAAAATATCAGAACTAAAAAAAAAGTACCTAAGGAAAATGTATTCCAAACACCTAATCATTATAAAGAATCCAGGTACTAGCAACCAGATTATATGATGATCAATTCTGATGGATGAGGTTCTTCAACAGCAAGGTGATTCAAGCCAATTTTGATGGATTTGTGATGGAGAGAGCTGTTTGCACCCAGAGAGAGGGCTGTAGGGACTGAGAGTGGATCACAACATAGTATTTTTACTTTTTCTATTGTTGTTTGCTTGATTTTTGTTTTCTTGCTCATTGTTTCCTTTTTGATCTGATTTTTTCTGCAGCATGATAAATGTGGAAATATGTGTAGAAGAAATGCATATATTTAACATATATTGGACTACTTGCCATCTAAGGGAAGGGATAGGGGAGGGAGAAAAAAAATGTGGAACATCAGGTATTGCAAGGGTGAATGTTGAAAACTACCTATGCATATATTTTAAAAGTAAAAAGCTTAAAAAAAAAAATCCAGTTACTGAAGAGGACTAATTGTATTACATTAGTTTGAATGTTTTTAAGTATCAAATTAAAATTAAAATATTAAACTTTTTGTTTAATTAATTTATATAAATTAAGAAATAAGTTAATTAATTTAATTAAACTAATTATACTACATTAGTCTGAATTTTTTTTTAAATATTAAACTTTTTAGGCAAATGCAAACCTGACTTAAAGGTATATGATTCTGTTCACAAATTTAAAGAAAAAGATCTTAAAATGTCCAATCATCTGTGCAAGAAATGGGTTTCCCATTTTTAAAGACTATCCAGGTTTGTTTTGTTTCTAATTCACTGGACATTTGTCTTCCTCTCCTCTCCTTTCTTTTTGGTTCCTTTTTATATGTCTTCTGCATTAGCATATAAGAATTTTCTTAAAGACTGTCTTTTTTTCTTTAATTTGCATTTTTAGCACTTAATACAATGCCTGGCACACAGTAAATGCTTAATATATACTCACTCACTCTGTCCATCTTTCTAAGATTCTGTTTTATCTGTTTCTTACTTCTCTGCCAGTAAGAAGGAGTCAGCCAGAAATGGCTGGCTTAAAAGCAGGCATTTAAGAAGGTCCTTTTCTTAGATTATGACAAGTTATTGAGGACATTCTTTCTCCCCTACTTTCAATAGTTTATGTCAACAAAAGTATGCTTAAGGAAATACACTTATGTGGATTAATAGAATAAAATTAAGTTTAACTTTATACTATAAATTGAACCAAATACACTGAAGGATCATCTTAATCTTAAGGTGAACCTGGATTAAAAAAAATGTAATTGTTTGTTACTTAACATCTCACTAACAAACTCTTCTATGAAGAGTCAAATATAAAGTGACTATGTAAAGCCAGAAACAGAATAATGGATATGGTAGCATTTCTTTTCTTTTTTCTTTTTCCAAATACATAGAAAATTAGATTTCAACATTCACCTTTGCAAAACTTTGTGTTCCAAATTTTTCTCCTTCTCTCTCCTTCTTCCCTCCCCAAGACAGCAAGCAAACAGATATAGGTTAAACGTGCCATTTTTCTAAACAAAATTCTATATTTGTCATGCTGCACAAAAAAAAAATCTGATCAAAAGGGGAAAAAATAAGAGGAGAGAAAAAACAAGTCAACAATAACAACAACAAAAGGTGAAAATACTAGGTTTTGATCCATATTCCATTTCCATAGTTCTCTCTCTGGATGTGGACTGCACTTTCCATCACAAGCCTATTGGAACTGCCTTGTAATCACCTCATTGTTGAAAAGAGCCAAGTCCATCATAGTTGATCAAATGATGGTATTTTTCTTTTTTATTAAAGTCTTTTTATTTTCAAAACATATGTGTGGATAATTTTTCAACATTGACCATTACAAAACCTTGTGTTCCAAATTTTCCCCTCCTTCCTCCCATTCCCTCATCCCCTAGATCCAATATATGTTAAGCATGTTAAAATATATGTTAAGTCCAATATATATATATATATACATATATTTATACAATTACCTTGCTGCATAAGAAAAATCAGATCAAAAAGGAAAAAAAAAACTCAACTGAGAAAGAAAATAAAATATAAGCAAACCACAACAAAAAGAGTGAATCTGCTGTTGTGGCTCACACTCAATTCCCACAGTCCTCTCTCTGGGTATAGATGGTTCTCTTCATCACAAGATCATTGGAACTGGCCTCAATCATCATATTATTGGAAATAGTCAAAATCATTAGAATTGATCATAATATAGTCTTTTATTTATTTATTTTGTTTTTTGCTTTTTTGCTGAGGCAATTGAGGCTAAGTGCTCTCTCCACTGTGCCACCTAGCTGCCCTCATCATATAGTCTTGTTGTTGCCATGTATAAAGATCTCCTGGTTCTGTTCATTTCACTCAGCACCAGTTCATGCAAGTCTCTCCAGACCTCTGAAATCATCCTGCTGATCATTTCTTATAGAACAATAATATTCCATAACATTCATATACTAATGATAGTATTTTTCAAAAGGAAAAGAATAGTTAAGTGTCCTTGGGGCCAGAAGTCAGGTAATGTGTTACTAAGATTGTATCCTAAGTTTGCTGCTACATCTGTTATTTGTAATGTGTCAACTCTGGCCAATGCTGCTGTTGCAAAGTAATAATGACTAACTTAAAGTTGCCATTTAGGTGATGGGGCCAGATTCCTGCTACATCTTTCAACTAGTCATCTCCTGGGAATGCCTCCTGGCTGGTATCTCTCCAGGTACTCACCTTCATTGACCTGAGTTTATGTGCCATTAATCAGCTTTCCCAGAAGACTATGTGGGAAAAGGTGAAAGAGAGCCTATTGAGTGGGTGAGTCTATGAAGTGACCAGATGCAAAATGATTTGTCACACTAAAGGGTTTTCTTTTGGGAAGGCCTCCAGGTTGAGGGGCTCTCCAGGTACCAGTCTTAATTTTCCCAAGTCTTTGATCTGAGTTGGGTAAGACTTCTGAACAATTTTGATATTCCTGTCTATGATATGTGCTTCATCCTAGACTTTGATCTCCATGTTTTTTACCCTTTCTCTAAATTATTTTTACTCTTTTCTCATGACAGTTTCATTTTAGAATTTCTGGTTTGTCAGCTATTCTTAGCAATACAATAAGATACCTCTGAAGGACTCTTTATGAACAGGTCATCCATCCCCAAAGAAAGAACTGGCGGTATCTGAATACAGATTGAAGCATTTTTTTTTTAAACTTTATTTTTCTTGAGTTTGGGGGATGAAGGTGGGGATCTATGTTTTCTTTCCCAAAATGGCTATTATGGAAATGTTTTGCATGACTACACATGAAATCATTACCTACATTGAAATGCTTGCCTTCTCAATATGGGGAGGAGTGGGAAAGGAGGAGGGGAAAGAAGCTGAAACTAGAAGTTTTAAAAATGAATGTTAAAAACTGTTTGTACATGTAACTAAGAAAAAAATAAATTACTAAATAAATTTAAAAAAAAAAGAAAAAAAATTTCTGGTCCTATGTATAATATATCAAGTGGTTTAAGTACAAAGATGGTTTCTATGTTACTCATTTCTGAATTAGCCTAGCTGGCTAACTGTTTTTTCAACTGTAACAATAAAAACACAGATCATTCAGTTATTTTGGTTCTTTGTTGGAGTGACTTACCTGAAAGTATCAAAGTCTCTTCCCTGGACAACTCCAGAATAAGTTGTCCTAAACAGCTGTCTCTCTTTCACATACAATTCACATAGCCTATTTCCACTGGGCTGGAACCAGTGACTACACTTCACACAATTATAATTCTGAATAGTATGAATTCAAATACATGTGACTATCCAGCAGTTTCATTAGGACTTAAGATGTAGTGGAAACCTACCTCTTTTTTCATGGATGAAAAGTATACTTTTGCACTGCTCAAAAAAGAACACAAAAGATGTTGATATGCACTCAAGCTGTCAATGTATTTCTTTCTTTCCATAATTAGGGGAAAGCACTGATGAATAACTCACTACAGAAATTTAACATTTTTCTAAAAGACTGATAAGTCCATACATAGCATGAATGCTATGAAGAACAGCAAGACTATTTGAATAGAATCAATCTTCATTATCTCTAGTCTTAGTTTCGAAGAATAAGAAATAATGTCTAAAATAGAATTTCTTTTTTTAAACCTCCCTAAAGAAACTAGGGTAAAGTCCTATCTATAATGAATGCTACATACAGATTGCTCAGATTCAGTGCTTCAACTAACAAATTAATTTTTAAAAATACCCACTGTTTTAACTACCAAATTTATACTGAAAGTAAAATGAAGTGGCTTGCTGTTTTTTTTTTCCTAGAATGTTTTAAAAGTTTTCATTTCCTGAATAGGACTGTGCCCATTTTTTCTTGCAACAAGAATACCATAATTTTTAGTGCTACTCATTACTCACATTCCATTTTCATTCCCATCTCTAAGCACTTTTTAAGTCTACAGAATTGGCAGCGATTCCGATGATGTTTATTGATGATACAGTCTTGGTTGCTTCGGCAACTGTAAGTCAAATTCTTCCTTACACTTCTTTTAAAGAAACCTTTGCAGCCTTCACAACTGACAGCCCCATAGTGACGACCTAGAGGTAAAGAAAACGAATGAGAGTTCACCAAAAGAAAGTTAAGTTTCTCCCCACTCCCAATAACATTTCTAAGTTAGGCCTTGATGGACCGCACAGTGAAATTATTTTAAATATAATTTTCAATAGTGGAGGATACAGTAGGGGAGAAGTTTATTATTTTCAGACTGTGTCTTTGAAAACAAATGCATATAACTTTTCTTGGAAGTAGAATGCTAGATAAGGACATGATGTTACCAAAGACTTTTTGACAAGTGCCATGGCTAAGTGGCCCCCTTTTGTTCTGAGATTTGGAGGGAGATGGAGTTGCTGGGGTTCTGGTCATCTTAGAATACAATTACGAAATACAATTCAACATCCCAATCTTTTTTTCCCCCTGTTGCCTTGCGAAGTTCCCACTCCCAAGTTTCTCTCTATAAATCATCTTGCATATCTGTCCCTGGGGTGATTTTCCTTCTGATTCCTTTCTGTTTTTTTGAATGAAATACAAATTTCTTGGACTAGAAAGTCAAGACCCTTCTTAATTTTTCCCACTTTATTTAATTTTACTCTTCCTGTCCCACCCCACCCCCAGTGCTGTTGTTACTTGATGTTCTCCCTATCTCATACTGAAAAGACAAGGGGTTCAATGACAGCAGTATGAGATGGGGAGAACATTTTTTCTGACTGAATTTTTATACTTCAGTAATAAGTGAAAGTACCATTAATGCCTTACACGTTGAGTTCTTTTGCTCTTGTTTGAGACCAAAAAGAAAATTGTGGAGACTGGAAACTTCTGGTCATTTCAAACCTCTTGCTATGCCATTTTTTCCCTTTTACATGAAGATACCAATACTTTTATGTTGTGCCTTGAGTTGTTTTCTTTTTCTAACTTTTAAATCTAAAATATATTCACAACTTTTGAGAAGATAATACCATTCCTTCAAAAAGTTTTGTAATATGGACAAAATGCCAAGAAAAATTAGACAGGAGCCTATGCTGAAACAAAAACATTTGTCTAATGTATGCAAATTTTAAAAAACATATTAAAGGCAATATAAAAGTACATTACATTTAAAATATCTTAAATGGCATAGCTACACATTTAAATTATGGCAAGACTGTTAAGAGTAATTATAATATTCACTTTAATGAATTTTCTTTACACATACAGGCAATGTCTGGTTTTGTAAGGTAAAAAAGGAGATGGATTTGTGAATATCCTCGCTTATCATACAAATTAAAATATTTAAAAAGCCACATGATTTGTAAAAATACAGAAAGAACTTACATCTCTACTTGTATCTTGATCTTCCTAGGGTGCTGAGGAAGTACACTGCCATTGTTGTTAGAAAAAAATGCTACTAAGGAAACTAGACAACAATTTGGGGACTGAAATTATACTTGATCCCCAGCAAAATCAAGAAGTGCAATCGAATTTAGGGACATTTTGCTCCCTTGGCCTTTATTCATAGCCTTGAATTGTTTTCCCAGGAGCAGGGATGGATTTGCATTTATCTATCCACATTCTCTCATCTAGTCTTCCTTAAGAACAATAGCATACAACAGTGAGCTTACTGGGCAGAGAGTTCAGGGCATGGTCTGTGGAAATGAAACAGAGTGAGGTTAAGTGGCACCGTGCTCTAACCACTGATAAAACTGGTCCTAGATCCTAATGTAACTAACATATGTGTGCAAGATAATCACAAAAGAAATATGGAATTGTTACTACCAGAAGCAGTACCAGAAATCAGGCAAGTCACCCAAGACTGGCAAACACTGTGGCCGTGTTCACTTGGTGTTTTGGGGGGTTGAAAAGAAACAAGGACATGTCAAGCACTCTTAAATGTGGCTCTGATGTTTATATCTATTCTTCCATAAAGTAGACTTGGGCAGGGCCATGTGCATAAGTGATCTGGAACAAGGAACAAGATGTTTTCTGGGTCATAGGAACACATCACTAGTTTGCCAGGTTTTTAAGTGATGGCAAAAAAACAAATCAAAGACAGGCTAAGTCCAGGTGAGTCTGGGCCCTATTCTTGTCTGAGTAATAGCGCCAGAAAACCAATCTCTGCATCCACACGGATGCAAGAGCTAGCTCATCACACCTGGTTTGTCTACCTCCCTTTCATTTTCTCAGGGTCTGCAGCAACTAGAAAAGTAGACTTTGTCTTTCAAAATGTTTGAGAAGAAGTTTCCTAGCTTCTTTCTCTGAACTGTCTCTTGCCAAAATTTGGCTCATTAGCTTTTTTGTAAATTTCCCTGCAAAGCCTGTACTTTGAGTATATTTACCTGATGCTTTGTCTCCGCACACCACACAATATTCTACCACTTGGGGCCGCTGGACATCTGCTTTCCCCAATAAGCGCTCAACAGAAGCAGAATCGGTCACAATCTAAGAAGAAATTTGCCAACAGTTAAGTTGTTGATTAACAACTGAATCACCTGGCATATAGGACTGTTTAATCACAAAGCCCTAATCCTATGTGTCTAAACAAGGGGCACCTATGGGCACACCAACACAGCAGAGATGAGGCTTTAGAGGTTTAATCTTACCACTGTTTCCTCTAACCAGTCATCAGTAAGAATGGACAGAAAAAGAATATATGCACACCATCTTCCTAACTGCTTCTGTCTGACAGGTCACTGCAGTCACCAAGGGCATACATTTGTAAGATGGGGGTTCACAGAGTAGAGTGGAATCCTGGTCTATGTGAGGGCCAGAGCCTGGCAGCTACCAAGATCATCTAGATGAGAGGCACTTGTTAAATACTCCTGATAGTTTTCCTTCTTATTGTATAATAACTTGTTAGTGTGCAAATAAATACACTTAGCAAAATACACAGAATGTAGAACTGAGAATTCTCTCACAGACACAGTAGAAATGACAAATTCAGTGGAAATGCCTCCAGGGGTCATTTGACAATAACAACAATAGTACCTTATGCTTCTATGATGTTTGCAGATCATCAGAGCGTCTTTCCTTGATTAACAGTGTGACCTGGATAGCACAAACATCAGCACTGTTTTTTAAATACCAGGAGACCATGATGTTAAGTGTTATGGTCACCCAGCTATACAGATTACAACTGCATGGAAAACATCAGGGACAAAGTCCTAGGCAAGCAGCAGCCTTCTGGCAGGCAACCCTACAGATCTGATTACAGGTTTCATGGCAAGTTCAGTACTCTTTTTTTTTGGAGAGCCACATTACCTCTAAAACTTCCTATCTTTCACTTTCTTTTTAAATGTACCAATAATATATGCAATCAACTCTCACTGTATTGACAGGATAATGCAAAAAGTGGCCATATCATATCCTTGATTATGGCTACTGTTAAGGCTGACACTACATACATTAAAAAAAAAATCACTCACATAAATTCATTTTTTGGGGGGTGAGATTTATAAAAAAAACAAAATAATCAAAACTGTATAAGCAAATAATCAGTAAAACAAAAATAGTTGCTGGATTTCCAATGAAGTGAAAATTCTCTGAGAAAGGAAGAAAAAGGTAAACTAATCTTCTAAAAGTGAATCTGAAGTAGATATTTTACAGTTTTGAACTCTAGTTCATCCTAATACTTCACTCCTACTTTCTTAGTGCTTACTAAAACCAGAAATGGTTTATAGGGACTTATGTTGGCTCTGAAAGTTTCTGAATGTTGGGTTTTTTTTTTTTTTTGGGGGGGGGGGGAATCTCCATCTCCTGGCTACAGAATGTGGGGGGGAAATGAAACAGTTGTTCTATTCCCTATAATCTAGGCCCTTGAGGTGTGTGTATTGGGGGTGTTTTTCTTTTTTGTCTTTATTAACCCCAATCCAGAGCACAGCGCCTTACACAGAACAGACTCACAACATGCATGTAGCACTGAAATGAACCTCTGGACTGCCTCTATTGCCACTTTTCTTTCCTCTAACATTTCCACACAACTCTTTCTTCTGCTTCTTCCCACAGATGCTTCGAAGCTTCCAAATACTGAACTGCCTAAGTAAGTCTAATAAAGCAAACTGGGTGGTAAAGGCCTGTCAAGGACGCCTCTACCTCTAAAACTCTCCGAGTTTAGTAATGCTCAAGTGGAATAGGACAGAGATAAGCAAGCGTGCCAAGTGCTAGGATACAGGATAAAGGAGGCTGGGCAAAAACCACTATGTGGACATTCAGTAGATTTGGAATCAAGAGGCCCTGAGACTTGCCACCTTTGTGAGTTTAAGCATGTCACCAACTGCTACATACCTAAGACTCCTCATACAACTGGGGGAAAAGGCTACGACCAAAGCCTCCCTCAAGCTTCAAATCTATAGTCCTATGCTGTTAGACTGAAGGTGGAAGTTAAGACTGAAACCCAGGATTGGGACTAGCAGAAAGCAAAGAGTCAATGGTGGGAATGAAGATGGAAGTGTGATTTAAAGTGAGGAGAGCTGAAATAAATAGAATGGATCTACAGACAGAACATGCCGCAGACATGAGGACTTGTAATGAAGCAAGTTGGTTTCTGGCAAGAAAGTTTCAAATATCTTTCAGCTAAGGTAGGAGCCAGTGACTGGCTGTAGCTCATAGGCCTGGGGCGCCAAGGGCTGCTGCAGGACAGTAACTTGCTAGGCCTGTCCCTAGTCCTACTAGAAGGGGTCAGCCCGAAGGGAAGAGGAACCAAGCCCTGGTCTAATGTCTCCTCAGCATGATAGACCCTGGTTCCTGCTGACTGTGCTTACTTGGATTCTGCCTGGAACCAGGTTGTCCGTGGTGGTGAAAATAAGCTGCTTGGCACTGGATGTCTCAGGTGATGCCAATATCACCTTTCCTGTTCCAGTTCCATCTGGACTGGTCAAGATAAATTGCTGTTTCGGGGATACGGAGGAGTCCACTGCAGTCACTATCTGGATTTTCTGTCCTGTTTGCTGATCTGTCACAATCTACAAGATAAAATGCAGGAAGGAGGGTTTTGAGAAGCACAAGATGACATTTATATTTCTAAATGCTGCTACAGAGGGGAGATGGTTTTGAAACGAAACAATATAAGTAACTGTGGATTTGGCTACTACCATGATGACAATAATAACTTACCATATAAAAATGCAGACTGTTTTAGAGTTGTCAGAGTGGTTTAACTCACATTATCTTAGCTGATCTCCACAACATCCCTGTAGGCCAATAATATGTTCTCTGCTTAACAGATGAGGAAACTAAGGCCTGGAGAAATTAAGTGACTAGCATAAAGTAACACCATTCTACTAAGAACCGGATCCTAGGGTAGAACTCAGGTCCAGTGCTCTCAATCATCGATGTGGAGATCAGAGCGGCCCGGGAGGAATCAGGAGGACCTCAATTCCTGGTACAACATGGACACTAACAGGTTGTGTGACCCTGGGTAAGGCACTTCACTTAGCTTGTAAAAGAGGAATAATAAATATTGGTACAACCCATTCTCTAGGGCTGAAATGACAGTAGGGCTGGAAATCATACAGTGACACAGAAATGGGAATTATTATTGTATCATTATGCCTCTCAAATGAATGAAGATATGTGAGCCTGAGAACAGAATTATATAAACTGAACACTGATAAATTTGGAGCTTAGTACAAAAGGAATATCTATTATTCAATGAGAGTGTGAGTATGTGTGTGTATATATACATATATACAGAGAAAAACATCTATGTATATATATATATATATACATACCTTTCAAAAGGGATCATTTTCTACAATAGAGATTAAATAGTTCCAAATGTGATATAAAATAATAAGTGTTAGTGCAAAATATGTGACTAGTGAATAGGCCCACAATCTCTGTATGGACAATCTTAGCAGTCTTATAGGTCAAAAACAAAGAGAATTTGAGGGAAGAGGAAACCCCCCCCCAAAACTTTTGTTTTTGTCTTGAAATAATCCTTGTTATAAACTCCCCCCCCAAAAAAATCCAGAAGAGAAATGTATAGCAAGGATATTTTAAGATATTTCTGCTTATAAAGTTTTAAAATATTTAAAATATTTAATTGGAAAAGTTCAAGCTGAAGCTGCTGATCTCTTACCAAGGATTTTTGCTTGGAATGAAGATGAACTAGATGACCTTTTTGAGGTTTCTCCCATCTCTGTTTTTCTATTTTTTTTTTTGTTTCCTTTTGTAAATATACATATAGTCGTAATTTTTTCCTAAAATAATTTCCTTGTTAAGAAATTCAAAATAGGGGCAGCTAGGTGGTGCAGTGGATAGAGTGGATAGTCCTTAAGTCAGGAGAACCTGAGTTCAAATCTGACCTTAGACACTCAACACTTCCTAGCTATGTGACCCTGAACAATTCACTTAACCCCAAGTGTCTCAGGAAAAAAAAAGGGGGGGGGGATAATAATTTTGTGACAAGGATCTTAATGTGAAATTCTCAGCTTTAAAATGTAGTAATATGTTCACACTTTCCCCAATTATGTCTTCTTTCCATGTTTATCCTTCTTTGCTGGGGTCTTTTATTATCCTAAATCTTAGAGTTAGAAGGACCTTGGGATCATTTAACTCATTACATGTTTATTAAGCAGGACAATAGGTGCTGGGGAAAAGATACACAAAAAGGATTCTGGGTAGCTACAATATACTCATGTAGAATTAAAAGTTAATTATACTTGGCAACGGACAGATTTATATAGTGCTTTCTAGATGGATATGACAAGTTACTTCAATAAACAGTAGCATGATGCAGGTATTTGTTTCACTGAGCTATGCATTTTTATTATTTAAAAAAAATTCTTTTTTTTTCCTTTTCAGTTGGAGAGAGAAAGGAGAGAAAAAAAGTAAAATAAAATAAAAATTACATGAAAAACAAAACAAAATGAAGCCACTAGCAAATGTTATGGGATTTTTGCATGCTTCTTTTGCAGAAAGCACCTTAATATGGAGCCCGAAGTTTTAAGTACATTGTATTAATGTGTTGACATGCTGTAATTGTTGTAATTTATATGCCAGTCTAAAACTGCATATGTAACTACTCTCTGAGAATGTCTATCATTTATTGCTAACACAAATAAATAGAATCCTATGGTAATGAGATTGCCAAACTGTCACAACTGCTAAGTTTTACCTAAACCTCACTGAAAATTCAGATAGCTACATAAAGAAAAATGAGCTTGTCATCTGAATTCTGTTTTTTTTTCTATTTATTAGCTGTATATCTTAGGCAAGTCATTTAAATTCTGTAAATCTAAAAATGGGGACACTGCCTACCTTACCTAGTTCACAAGATTGTTAGGATATAATATTGTAAGAAAGCTTTGTAAACTAGAAAGCTACACAAATGTAAAACCATCTCTGGGAATCAATCCTAAACTTACTCCAAGGCCGAGGTTGGGTCTAGCTCCTGCAGAAGATTATTTTTGATTCTATCAGCACTTCTTTCTTTCGAAACTATTTTCTATAAACTTCATATTTAATTAGCTGTGCATAGTGTATCTTCTAAGAAGAGTGCAAGTTTCTTGCAGGATAGTTTGGCGCATAATAGTCAGCATAATAAACATTTGCTGAATGCATTTATTTCCACAGTGAAAATCTTTATGTATTTACTCTGAAGTTGTAAACAATAAAAACCTGGGGTGGAGTAAAAAAAAAAAGATATTTGACCTCTTCTAGGCTCTTTTCAAGGCTACTCTAAAATCTGATCCCACCTTTTTTAATCCAATTTCTTCTGAATACTCCCCATTAAGTCACTGCCATGAAATGCGCTCTACATGCTTTCTGTATTAATCTTTTTTTTACAGCAAAAATGACCTCTGTAAGGACTGGGACTATCAATAAACATTTTTGGCTGACTGATTTTGGGGGTTTCAGAACAATAGAGTTGGAATGGGTAAATATTACCATGCTTGTATTTATCACTTCAATTAAGACTGTCCCTATAAAAAGGTATTTTTAAAATATGCTGATACAGGATCAAAGCAGATGATCTTGGTGCAAAGTAGTAGGGAAAAGAAAGAACAGAATGAAGAAAGAAATCAGAAGCTAATCAGCTCAGAGGCTGAGGGAATGACCACAATGTGGACAGGATCTGTCAGGGCTAGGGAAGCAAGGTTTCAGACCATGAGGTCTATAAAATGAAAGGTTCCCTGAGAAATGATCCTGACTAAAAAAACCTAAAGGTGTATTAAAAAAAAAAATAAAAACAAAGCCATACCCCAAAACTAAACAATCTCAACATATTAAAATCTAGACTGATGAACAGAATGGCAGTTTTGAAGACGTTTACATTTGCAAATACATTTGAAAGAGATTTTCATTATCCCTAATTTTTCCCCAACTCAATCCTTAATTTTCAAATCCAAATCATGGAAGCCCCTAACTCTTTCATTACTAAGCTCACCCTGCAGAGACTGCCAATTCTCTTTAAATGTCTTGATACCAGGCACATAATGATATGGGATCTTCTTTATCCCCATTATCACACCTCCAGCTCTCAAACTTTCTATTTTGCTACCTGGACTAGGTGGAAGAGGCCATTCTTTACCTCAATTACCTAACCTTCATGACCGAATGGATGCTGCCTCATAGCTGAAAAAGGCCCAGGCCTCCCACTATATCCAGGGCCATCTCCACTCTTGATCCGTACTGGCCACTGAATCCAGGCAGTTCCAGAGGAGAAAGTGAGACTGTCCATCCTTCCCTAACTTAAATCCAATTCATTTGCCTGTCATGGCACTACTTCCCTGATGTCTTTGAGAACAACAATTTTGTTACCTACACAAGCTGATGATCCACCCTGCCTGAGTAGTGGCCTGCCATTTTAAAGCATCTCTAGTATCCCTAGGAGCTCATTATGATTTTAAAGACATATGATTCCTGCTCTCCAGATGCAAAGATGGAGAAATATGGTTATCTTTTAATAATTATTATTACTTCATAGAAAAGTAATACATCATAGAAAAGGCTGTAGGCAATGTTTCTCTCTTTTGTAATTAAAGTAACATTAAAAAAAAAAAAAAGTCAAGTGATTAATCATCCTGGATCATGCGGTGGTATTTTCTGTGTCCTGAGCACACCACTGTAGCTTTGAGAATAAGCCAATGTCCTCAGTACAACCAAGTGATAGAAATAGTTTGAAAACAATATTCCTGCAGCAGACAAGATTTCAGTCATGTCTGATTCTTTGTGACCTCATTTTGGGTTTTCTTGGCAGAGATAATAGAGTGGCTTGCCATTTATTTACAGATGAGGAAACTGAGGTAAATAGGACTGAGTGACTTGTCCAGGATCCCCTTGTTAATAAGTGTCCCAGGCTGAATTTGAACTCAGGACCATGATGCCAGGGCTGGTGCTCTGTGCGCTGGGGAAGCGCCCCCTAGCTGCCCTAACAGCAGTCACCCCGGGGCCTTGTTTTCCCCTCATTTCCCCCTCTTTCTCCAGCAGTTCAGCCCAGGATTCCCATTATTCCCGAACTGATACTCCCAGCTCACTGATCTCTTCCATTCCCAAGACCTCCATCTTAAAGACCTAACGATGACAGCCAGCACTTACATACAGCTTTAAGGTCTGCGAAGCCTTTTGCCAAGATTAACTCCTATTATCCCGGTAACAACCCTGGAAGATGGAGGCCATTATGATCCCCTAATCACAGAGGAGGAAACACGGGGATGGGCCCAGAGGTTGAGTGCCCGTTCAGGACCGCCTGGCAAGTAGCTGCCTGTAGCCTTTCCCTTAGTGGTGGCCGCTTCTCCGCTGCCTCCGGGCCCACATCTCTACTCCCCACCTCTGCCCCACCTCTTCCGCTTTTTGCAGCTCCACTCCTGGGGAAGGGCGCCGCAGGGAGCTCCGCGGCCTCTGGCAGTCAGGCTTGTGACCTCGCCATCCCACGCAGACCGCTCCCCGAAGTCACCCAAAGGATCTCAGTCCTCATCCGTGCCCTTTCTGACGCCTCTCCCCCTTCTGGATCACTTCTTCCCGCTCCGTTCTCTCCCGGCTGGCTCCCGCCCGCCTCTGTGGCGGTCCTTGGCTGGGACCACCCTCCTCTGATTCTGGATACGTCACATGCCGGGCCCCGGACCCTCTGCCCTCTTTCCCTTTGATGCTCATACTCGCTCCCATAGATGCAGGGATGACATTAGGGTGAGTCGCCTCAGTTCTCCTTATCCAGCCCCAATTTCTACTTTCACAACTCTAGCTTCCGGAGCCAGGGCCCTCCCCCCCAACGTTGCCCCAGGCTTGCCGCCTCCGGGCCATCGGTCACCTCTCCCCTCCATCTAATCTGTGGCCATGACCAGTAGCTTTTGCCTTTCCTTTCCTCTGCTGAGACCTGCACTACCTCACCCATTCTACATGCAGCTCTCGCTGCCTCGAGTCATCCTTCATGCAGCCCACGTGGTCCCCCTACTGAATAAGCTACAGTGCCCCCGCCCCCCCATCTCCTCCAGCACCAAATATAAAATCCTGCGCCCTTCCCCCACACCTCAGACGTGTAATCTTCCATCCAGGGATCTCGGGCCAAAGACCCCTCCATCTCCTCACTGGGGCATTTTCAGAGCAGTCCCGGACACACGGTGCTCTCTCTCCCAGCTTCCCAAAGATCCCAGATGAAACCTCACCTCCTAACTCCAATGTCTTTCCTCTGCTGATCGCTGCCTATATATTCTCTACAAAGTTTGTCGTTGCCCCCTTTAGACTGTGATCTCCCGGAGAAGTTTTTGCCTTTCTTGGTATCTCCAGGGCTTAGCATAGGGCCAGGCATATAATAGGCACTTAATGCCTGTAACTGAGGTAGGATGACAGTGAAAAGAATATTAGACTTTGTGGGTCAGGAGACTGGAGTTCAAACCCCATCTGCACAATGAATTTTGTATGAACTTAGGCCCTCATTTAACGTCCCTGAACCTCTAAAATGAAGGGGGTATGTTACAGGGTCAGTAAGGCACCTTCCAACGAAGGCAGCTTATGACTATGCTCCTACCCCATGACAAAAACCCGAGTTTTTACCTCTGACCCATAATGGACCCCTTGCTACTTCCCCTTCATTGGGATTTAAAGAAAGGAACTTCATTAATGGGAACCAGACTAAGTACCAACAACCAGGAAAAAATGTGTTGTTTTGATTTTTTAAGACAAATCAACAGTGTGTAAAGTTTTATTAATGCTTAATAGACATTCAAATATTATTATTGTATATTAATACTCAAAGAACACTGAAGAGACTGCTAAACTCTGGACTAGTCTAAGAAGCACAAATGAGCTCACCCTTTATCACACAGAGCTGCAACCTCTTCCCTTCCAACCCCACTTGTGCCCTTTGTTACAGTTTTGCTCAATGTAGCACCAATAAGTTGCTGTGCTCTCTCTGCCAGCCCTGAGAGTACTTATGGGTAGAGGCAAGGCCATTTAGTCTCTGACTTCCCTTCTAGTTCTGAAAGGTCACGATTTTATGATGTGAAGACCACCATACTGCTCGCCTTAGTTTTATTTTCCCTAGAATGAACAAACCCAGATCCTGCAAAACAATGTTCTATAGATTCTTTAACATCATGGTCATTCTTCTTTGATTATAACCTAGTTTGCCAAAGTCCTTCTTGAACTGTGGGCCAGAAATGAACACGATATTCCAGATGCAATCTAGCCAGCAAAAAATACAATAGGACTACTATTTCCTTAATCTGGAGACCAGATTTTTATTAATTCAGTCCAAGATTATATCAACTTTCTTGGCAAATGAGCCACGCTTTTGGTTCACATGAAGTTTGTGGTTAAAAGAAGACTCCTTCATTCTTTTTTCATTAATTTCCATCTAGCTAGGTTTTCCCCAAACTATATATTTCTGAACTTCACATTTATCCAAGTTAACGTTTAACTTGCTGGTTTGAGATCATCATTCCACTTTAATGAAAACGTTTTAAATTCTGATTCTGTTTCACTATATTAACTATTCCTCCTAACTTTGAGGTATCTTTAAATCTGATAAGTATACATTCTTTCTCTGACAGAAAAATAGAATGTCACAGGATCAAGGAGAAAAAGAATTCAATGACATATCACTTGCCATCCCTCTTCAAGTTGATATCAATATACAACAAAATTATTTTACTCTGAAAAGTTCACGTTATGAAATATTTTTACTTTGTTAGAATTTTGATAATAAACTTCCTCTTTGGAAATAAGTAAAAGGAAAACAAATTTTTGTGGCAAGTTTCTCTAATAAAAAGGTCCATATCCAAGATATAAAAGGAACTGATTTAAATTCATAAGACTAACAGCCATTCTCCAATGGATAAATGGATAAAAGACATGAACAGTTTTCAGATAAAGAAATCAAGCTATCCACAACCATATGAAAAAAATGCTCTAAATCATCAATAATTAGAGAAAGGCAAAAAAACAGTTCTGAGGTTCTATCTTAAAAGCCATGCAAAAATGATAAAAGCAGAAAATATTAAATATTGGAAGTTACAAGAAAACAGGCACACTGCTGCACTGTGAATGGCTCTTAGTCATTTCAGAAAACTATTTGGATTCATGCCCCAAAGGACACTAAACTGCCCCTATTCTGACCCAGCAATACCACTACTGGGCCTATATCCTAATGATGTCAAAGAAATAGGAAAAGAACCCATACATAGTTAAATGTTTATAGCAGCTCTTTCTGTAGTAGCAAAAACATTGGAAATCAAGGGGGTATCTAACTACTATAGAATTACAAAACAAATTATGTTTTATAAATATAATTATTGTATTGTGTTTGGATGCTATTATGCCATAAAAAAATGATGAAATTGACAGTTTTAGAGGTAACTGGGAAAAATCTCTCTGGGCTGATGTGGAATGAAGTAAGCCGAACTGGGAGAATAATTTATATAATGAACACAAACATCATAGAGAAAAATCAACTTTGAAAGACTAAAATTCTCATCAATGAAATGATAATGCTTAAGTCCTGAAGACTGGAGATAGAGTGACCTAACTTTGGTCAGAAAGGAGATAAATAAGACATATAATTTTGGCCAAGGGCAATGTAAGATTTCTTTCTCTCACTTTAAAAAATATTGTTCAGTGGGAGGGAGAGGGAAGAGGGATGAAGTATGGAAGGGAAAGATAATAAATGATTCAAAAAAATTAAAATTAAAAAAGATATCTTCCTAATATTTTGAATTATGAGGTTGTACTGTTCTTGGTCACTAAGAATGGAATAATCTGTTCAAATCTGTAGCCCTGGGTTACATCTAGTTAAGATTCTAGTATATAGAGAGGCACTAAAAGGGAAAGATTATTCCAGGCTATAAAAAGAAGTGAATTACCTGAATTCGTTGTGGTGAAGCAACTGAAGAATCTGTAGAGATTATCTGGATGCGCTGTGAGGGGCTGGTCATTACTGGAGATTCAGAAAGTGATGTCTGCACAGTCTGTACCTGTTAACAACCAAGAAGTGGTTTCACTTTATGTGAACAGTAAAACAGAAGACTCAAACAAGAAGGATAATACATCTAAAAGGATTTCATTCTTGACATGAACAGTGTGCCATTTCTCCATCCTCTTATTAAAGGGTAGTCCTTTCAGAACAAATATTCATTACACATACAGCAGGAAATATTTAAAGCCCATCAGATTATGTTGAAGATAAATGTTTATGAATTTCAAACTGATTAGGATTCAGCCTACAGAATTAGAACACAGGTTTGTTACCAAAAAACATGATCTCAAAACAATTCATTGAATTTCTTTAAAATTTAGGAATGAGAAACAGACCATTGCCACTTTCCATCTAATATCAGAATAAAGGTAAAAGAAATAATTTTTCAGAACTGGTCAACTAATTTTCTCACCAATTTTTGATAGACAGAGATGGTAGGATGCTCATTCATCAAAAGTTGCTAATTTGACATGAAGGATGTCAACAGTTTTGTATGGTAAGGTAAAGTGAATTTGACATTTAAAATATTAAATAGATGCTCGCACATTAATCAAAAGCAGCTCCCTGTGGATAAGCTGTGGCACTCAATCACAGAGAAGTCTGGAGGCTTAGTAAAAAAACCAATCTACAGATAAAGTATAAATTTTCCTATGGATGATTAACTGGTAAACAAGGACAGCATCCCTTAAGCTAGAGGAACCTTCTCTTTCTTCTAGGTTTCCCCACATACTATCTCTCTCATGATCATCATCATGTTGTGTTGTTTTATGCCACATCCCCCTGCATTAGACAATAAACTTTTCAATTCACGGATCACATGAATGTTCCAATTTTCCAGAGCCCAGTATGTGCTGCACACATCAGTCAATCATTTTACAATCATGTACAAGAAATGATTAAGTACCCATGGTCTGCCAGGTACTATTTGGGCACTAAGGATGCAAAGACAAAAATGTGATGGGCTCTGACTTCCCATCAGAGCATCCCTGCCCATCCCCTATCAGGAGAGACAACATATACATATTTAAGTACGTACAAAATAAATATGAAGTAATTAGTGGGCATGGTGTGGGGTATTTGATGGGGTGTGTGGGGGCTGATACTAATAAGCTGGGAGGACCAGAAAAGGCTCTCTGTAAAAGGAGGCTTTGGGATTGAGGATGGAAGTAAAGGATTCTGAGCTACACAAGGGAGGAGACAGTACATTCCAGGTACTGGGTACAGCCAAGAAAAAGGGAGCTAAAAGATATGGGAGGCAGAGGAGGGTCAGTCTGCCTAGGTGGTGGCACCAGAAGGCAAGTGATATTCAACATGAATGTAAAAGTAAGTGGGAGCCAGCTTGAGCAGGGACTTAAAAGCCAAATAGAACTTCTATTTATATTTGGTCCTAAAGGCAACAGAGTCCTTGGAGTTTACTGAGTAAGACTGTTAGATTCATGCTTTAGGAAAGTCACTATAGCAAACAGGAAGACGATGGACTGGAATAGGGAGGAGAGTTGATAGTACTGGACTTGGAGTAAGAAGAGATCAAATTTTACCCCTGCCCATGGCCTCTGAGTCTCAGTTTTCTCATCTGAAAGATGAGGCTAATAATTCTTGTATTGTCTAACCATGGGTTTGTTATGGGAATTAAATGAAATCATCTTTTTAAAGGCTTTGCACTTTAAAATGTCATATAAATGCCTATTATTTTTAATGAATATTTATTTAAATTGTTCCCTGTGACAATTATTTTTTAAAGTAAAATCACATTAAAATTAAAATATAATAATCCTCAATATCTTTCTCTATACATGAATTTAAATTTTTGCTAGCTTTATTTCTAATAAGTAATAAAATATGAATGATTCCCTGACATAACACCTAATAAACCCTATTTAAAATGTATGGTTTTTGAATGAAACTATTGCTATTTTGCAAATCAATCAAGTAGCTTCTGACTCTCATAAAATTCGAAGATGATTTTTGGTTTAAACTGTCATCTTTACAAATCAGACTTGTAAATAAATCAAGCAGTATTTACCAAGTACCCATTATGATGCTTGAGTAGCTACTGAGCTAGGGATAGAATCAAGATTTTCCTAAAAATATTTCAGTTCAATTCAGTGAGCACGTGCTGGGGACATATAGAGGTGAAGTGTCTGTTTGCAAAGAGCTTACAATTCTGTTGTGTGCCACATGAACACAGTTTATTAAATATAATATCCAAAGTAAATAGAAAATTATGGGGGGAGTATCAGGGTAGGAAAGTGCTAATAATTATAGGAATCAACAAACACTATGAAGAAAGCAGCATTTAGGGGCTGTTTTGAATGCAGCCAGAGATTTCAAATAATGGGGTGAGGTGAGAAAGCATTTTTAGCAGAGAGGTATGTCTCTTCAAAGGCAAGAGACGAGGCAGGAGATGGGAACAAGTGGGTCATTCTGGCTAGAATGTAGGCTACGTAAAGGAATGTAGTATGAAAAAAAGTATGGAAAGATAAGTGGGAACCACACTGGGAAGCAGTTTGTCTTGTCTGAATCGTAAAGTGTCTAAAATTGGTCTGTTGTTATGCCCAAAGGATTACCTAACTGCGCACAGACTTTGATCCAGCAGTGCCACTCCTGGGTCTGTATTCCAAAGAGATCTTAAAGGAGTAAAAGGGACCCACACATGCAAAAATGTTTGTGGCAGCCCTTTTTGTAGTGGCTAGAAACTGGAAACTGAATGGATGCCCATCAATTGCAGAATGGCTGAATAAATTATGGTATATGAATGTTATGGAATATTATTCCTCTGTAAGAAACCACCAGCAGGATGATTTCAGAGAGGCCTGGAGAGACTTGCATATACTGATGCTGAGTGAAATGAGCAGAACCAGGAGATCATTGTACACAGTAACAGCAAGACTGTCTGATGATCAACCATGATGGACTTGGCTCTTCTCAGAAATACAGTAATACAAGGCCGATTTGAGATAGAAAATGCCATCCGAATCCAGAGAAATAACTATGGAGCTATTAGTGACATAATAATGCTTATCAAAGTATGCTATTTTCATCTTTTTTTGTTTTTGTTTTTTCTTTCTTGTGATTTTCTCCTTTAGTTTTAATTTTTCTTCCAAAACATGACTAATATTAAAATATGTTTAAAATGATTATATATACACATATACATATATACACACACATATATGTATATATACACACACACATAAATATTTAAACCTGTATCAGATTACTTGCTGTCTTGAGGAAGGAATCAGGAAGGAAAGGAATGAGAAAAAAAAATGGAATTCAAAATCTTACAAAAGTAAATGTTAAACTCTTTACAGATAATTGGAAAAAATAAAATGCAATTAAATGGGGGAAAAAAGGAAAAATAAATTGGTCTGTTGTACACTCATTTCTTCCCAAGCCCATTCTTCTTCCAACTTTCCCTCTTTCTGCCAATTACCGTTCTAGTCACCCAGGTTTCTCCTTGAATTTATCACAGACTTTTCACTCACTCTCATTACCCTCTAACCTCCTGGCAATTGGGTGCAAAATTCCATAACATCTCTCTAATCCACTCCCTTGTCACACATAGCCATTTTACCTGGACTATTACAATAACTTCCTGATAAGACCCAAAGCCCCTTTGTTTCCAAACCATCCTCCAGACATCTGCCAAAGTAATATCTCTAAAGCACAAGTCACTCACTCAACTGCTCAAAAAGATTCAGGGGACTCCTATTGCCTTTAGAAAAAATACATCCTATCATTTGAAGCCCTTCAGTGTGACTCCAGCCTCTATTTGCAGATTGTCCTCACACTCCACATTTCAAGTGAGTTGACTAACTTATTTTCCTTATACGTGTAGTTGTATCTTTCATTTCTGTGCCTTTGCCTTCTCCTCACTGGGCATGGATCATCACTCTACCTTACCTCTCAGAAAATTTCTAGTTTCCTTCCAAATCCAGTGTAGGTGGTACCTCTTAATAAGAGGCCTTTACCCATTCCTGTATTTGTTGCTTTCTGCACACCCCTTCCCTATGCTGTTCCTTCAAAATATTTTGTATTTATTCTGTAGATATGCATATTGAATCCATATATCTATTGTCTCTGCCCCCTCCCCAAGTAAAATATAAACTTTTAAAAGTAAGGGGATGCTTTTCTTTTGACTTTCTATCATTGCCAACTGGCACAGTACTTGGGATATAGTAGGCACTCAATAAATGCCTGTTAAACTTACACCAACTAAATGACAGGGAAACCATACTAGTTTTCCTTTAGGCTACTGGGGTTACAAGGTCCCTTTGGATTCTAAATCTATAATCCTAGAATCCAGTTTTGAAAAATAACTCTGCCAGGTCCCCCCCAAATTAAATTAGGTTATTTAATATTTGCTATTTTCCCTGGAACTGAATATTTTCAGGTCTCTAAGCTGAAAGAGCTACTAATTTGGCATGATCAATAGTCACCTTACAGATGAATAGTGGTGTGGCAGGGAGGCAAGTGGGTGGGGTCAGAAGGCTAGGATTCATTAAAAGCTCAGTCACTCACCGACAGTGTGGTCTCAGGCAAATGATTCCATCGGCCTTTTCATATAATGAGATGGGATAACACTCATGAGTCACAGTTTTAGGAGCTATAAGGCACCTTCAATCAACTTTTCCATCTTATAGCTGAGGAAACTGAGGCCCAAAGAAATTCAGTGATTTTCTCTGGCTCAAACAAGGTCTCCTGCACACTCACTCCTCTGACTCTAAACCCAGTCAACTTTCTACTAATTCATGTTATCTACATGATCTTTGAGCTCTAAAATGTGATTACTCTATTTACAATATCTATTCAATGGAGAGGCAAATAAATGGTAGGTGTGAGCAGGGTACATAACATCATAAATAATAACTTGTGTAAAAGTGGAAAAAACATCCAAGAAATGGGCAGTCATGTGGCAAGAAGGAAGGAGAAGGGCTCCCCTGGCATCTTTCTAATGGAGAGAGAATACAAGGGAGCCCCCAGAATCACGAATGGTGTCCCATGATGCCTTAGAGAAGAGCACAGACAAACATCACCCAGGATGGGCAGGCATGGAGGATCTGCAATCCACATCATGAGCAGAGAATATTGCATTACGAAGATACCGATAAAAGAAAAAAAAATCACAAAAAACCCCAACAAAAAACCTCCAAGGCATTGTGGTAAATGCTGACTCATGAGAGATGGCTCCTTACTAGTTCCAATAAGACTGGGAGAATGGTCTTCATTTGCCTGTTGTTTCTAGGTCCATAGAACTATATTCAAAACTGATAGATGGATGGAGCCAAGATGGCCCAGAGTAGACAGGACTTTGCCCGAGCTCCTCCTACTTTCCCTCAGAATCAACACTAGATCATGTCTCTGAATGGATTTTGGAGTGGCAGAATCCACGGTCGGAATGCAGTAATTATCCACTTTAAGACATCCTGGAAGGCCTTCAGGAAAGGTCTGTCTCACCTGGGCAGGGGAGAATGCGGTCCAGCGCAGGCGCAGTGCATAGAGACTCTGTGCAGGGAATTAGCCAAAAGACGGCAGCATTGGCTACTCTATCCTGGTTCAGAAGGCCAGTGGATCAGCAGACCAGCTGTGAGACCTCCAATGCAACTACAGAAGGCAAATAGTGAGCCCCCCCAATCCAGCATAAGGCAGGACTTGGCCAGGCCCACCTAGCACAGTGGGGAAGCCAGCAGCCCCACCAGCCCCAACCACCCTGCAGAGGAAGTTCAGGACAATTTCCCCAGTACCCTAGGAGCAGACTTCAACCTTTAAAAGTGAGCAAAAAAGCAAAAAAGACCTCTGACCATAAAGAACTACTATGGAGACAGGGAAATACAGAATATAAACCCAGAAGAGGACATCAAAATAAAATGCCTCCAAGGTGAAGCTTCAAAGGAGGATATGAATCAGTCTCAAGCTCAAAAGGTTCTCTTCAAAGAATTAAAAAAAAACCTTATCAAAGAAATAGAAGAAAAATGGGGAAAAGAAATGAGAGCTATACAAGGGAATTATGAAAGTTTGGAAAAAATAGCCAACATCTTGGAAAAAGAAGCACAGAAATTGATTGGAGAACAATTCTTTGGCAGAATAGAAAAAATACAAACTGACGAAAATAACTTCTTAAAAAATAAATTTGGTGAAATGGAAAAATATATATACTGAAGAAAACAACTTCTTAAAAAAAGTTGGTGAAGTAGAAAAGCAACTTAAAAAATAGAATTGACAAAATGGAAAAAATTCCACTGAATAAAACAACTCCTTTAAAAATAAAATTGATCAAATACAAAAGGAAGTAAAAAAAGCTAACTGAAGAAAAACAATTCATTAAAAATTAGAATTGGTCAAATAGAAGTGAATGATTCAATGAGATATCCAGAATTAATCAAACAACATTTTAAAAAATGAAAAAAAAATAGAAAAAGTAAAATACTTCAGTGGAAAGAGAACTGACCTGAAAAAATAGATACAGGAGAGACAGTCTAAGAATTACTGGATTACCTGAAAGCTGTAATGAAAAAAAGAGTTCAGATGACATCTTTCAAGAAATCATCAAGGAAAAGTGCCCTGATACCCTGGAACCAAAGGGTAAAATAGTCACTGAAAAATTGATAAATATTAAATACTGAGATAGGTAAGTTACCTAATAGGATATCCTTTTATGGAGATCTTTAGAAAGCAGTGAGTTTAGGATGAAAGTATTTTATATGCAGTTCAACTCCCTAATTTCCTGGGGAGGAAACTGAGGCTAAGATCAGCTTGTTACAGTGGCTCAAAGTCTTAAGGGAAGTAAAAGGCATAACTAAGCATTCAACCTAGTTTTGCATTCTATATCCAGCATATTTTCACAATACTACACTGCCTCTAAATGCCCAAGATTAGGGTAAACAGGTATTAATTGAAAACTCTTTCAGTATTAGGGACTGACTGAAAAATGTGTTCTCCATATAATCCATGTGAATTTAATCCACTAAACTTTGGAAGAGAAGTCAATTCAAGGCTGGCAAAGTAGACTTTTGGGGGTAAGATACCTTAGTGGTACTGGTAAGAAAGAGAGTACATTTTTGCAATGATACATACACCCATACACAATATGATTGGTCAAGTGCTGCCTCTTAAACATCCTCACTGAGCACAGCAAGGCTCTTTACCTCTTAGTCGCCCCCAAGAAAGACCCTAAGACTCAAAGTTAGCAAAAGGTTGCTGATCTGTGCGGAGGGAGAGAGCCTACAAGGAAATTTTCAAAACCAATGAAATCATAGGTCATAATTATTCACTATTCCCTTCTATCTATAAGAAAATACTTTCTTAAAAAACTCCCTTCTGTAGGGTCAGCTCACTGCTCCTCATGTGTCTCCTTACTATAACTCCCAAGAACCAAGTCTTGGGGGGGAGGGGGAAGAAGGATGGGTCACATGTAAAATAAAGGGGTTATACTAGAGGATCTGAAATCATTTTTTTAAATTAAAGCTTTTTATTTGAATAACATATGTATGGGTGGTTCCTCAGCATTGATCTTTACAAAGCTTTCTGTTACAAATTTTACCCCCAGTCCTCTCCCCTCCCCTAGATGGCAGGAAGTCCATTACATGTTAATAATGATAAAATACTTGACAAGTTGTTGTGCAAGAAAAATCCTATCTACAAGAAAAAAAAAAAACCAGAGAAAGGAAACACACTGCAAGCAAACATCAATAGAGAGAATGAAAATGTTATGTTCTGGTTCACATTTCATATCCCTCTCTCATATCCCTCTATGGCTTTCTTCACTGAACAACTGGAACTGGTTTGAAACATTTCATTGTTGAAGAGAGCCACGTCCATCAGAATTGATCATCATATAGTATTGTTGTTGCCGTGTATAATGATCTCCTGGTTCTGCTCGTTTCACTCAGCATCAGTTCATGCAGGTCTCTCCAGGCCTCTCTGAAATCGTCCTGCTGGTCGTTTCTTACAGAACAATCATATTCCATGACATTCATATACCATAATTTATTCAGCCATTCTCCAATTGATGGGCATCCCTTCAGTTTCCAGTTTCTAGCCACTACAAAAAGGGCTGCCACAAACATTCTTGCACATGTGGGGCTCTTTCCTTCCTTTAAGATCTCTTTGGGATATAGGCCCAATAGAAACACTGTTGGATCAAGGGGTATGCACAGTTGATAACTTTTTGAGCATAGTTCCAAATTGCTCTCCAGAATGGTTGGATCCGTTCACAGTTCCACCAACAATGTATTAATGTCCCAGCTTTCCCACATCCCCTCCAGCATTCATCGTTATCTTTTCCTGTCATTTTAGCTAATCTGACAGGTGTGTAGTGGTACCTTAGAGTTGTCTTAATTTGCATTTCTCTGATCAATAGTGATTTGGAGCACCTTTTCATATGACTAGAAATGGTTTTAATCTGAAATCATTTTTAACTCTCTACTAGCTGGGGCAGTTACATGGTTCAGTGAATAGAGTGCCAAGCCTGAAGTCAGGAAGTTCTGAGTTCACAATTGCCCTTAGACACTTAGCTATGTGATGCTGGACAAGTCATTTAATCTTGTTTGCCTCAGTTCTTCTTCTGTAAAATAAGCTCAAGAAAGAAATGGCAAACCACTCTAGTATCTTTGCCAAGAAAATCCCAAATGAGGTTATAAAAAGTCAGATATAACCAAAACAAATGAACAACCACTACCTCTGAAATAAGCTAATTTGTATTATATTAGAGATTACTGATACCTGCTCAATATGTATTACCCTTCCTAAAGATGTTCAGGATCATAAAAAAAGAGCTGAGATAGATTTGAGAGGTCTCATAGTACAGATGAAAAAATTGAGACCAAGAGAAATTAAATCACTTGTCCAGAGTCACAAAGTCAGAAAGTATCAGAGGTGGGATTTAAGTCAGGTTTTCCTGAATTCTAGTTCAACATTCTTTTCACTCCTATTCACAATCTGAGAACTTATCCTTAATCCAAAGAAATAAACCTCCAATATAAAATTTCTAGCATTAGTAAAAGAAGATAGAAAATATATGTGGACAGAAACCTTCCTACGTGTCCCTCTTACCATACTATATTGGCAAAATTGGCATTGGTCATATAAATGGTTGGTATGGTGGGAAGAACACTGGGGTAGGATTCCTAGGCCTTGGAGTCAGCCCTGATGCTTAGTAGTTATGTGATCCTGGGCAAATTACTTTTTTGGGGTTTCAGACCTCTTATCTCAAAAATGGGGATTCTGACACTCACTCTATTTACTTCATAAGATTATCATACGAAATAGTTATAAAAAGTGTTTGAAAAATAAAATGCTATTATAAATTTAATTATTCATTATTTTACTTAAGTAATATAGTCAAATAGTTTGTACAAAGTATAAATATTTAATGTGTAAGGTATTTAATAAAAGATCTTACTTAAAGTTCTTAGAATTCCTTTGTTCAAGAAAATCCATTTACTAAAAGTCAGGGCATATTGTGGCATAGTGTGTTGTAGGAAGAGGTGAAATGAAAAAAGTGGAAAGGATTTGGAATCAGGAGATCTGGTGAAAAGTTTGGGTGTTGTCACTTACTCTATGGTTAGCCCTGGCTAAGTTCATTATTTTCTTAGTTTCCTCATTTTAAAAATGAGGAGTATTAATATTAGTACTACCTGCCTCACAGAATTATTGTGAGGAAGAAACCTTGTAAATTTCAAAGCATTGTTTATATTTTTTGGTACTAATTATAGGAAAGATATACCTACTAGCATTTAACTTTTCACTGGGAAAGAATGGAATAAAAAATACGGCTTTGCACTTTTTAAAAGAAATGTTCAGGAAAAGATTTTTGTACTATATATGTTTATATCTATATTTCCTTCACAGATGGGCATAAAGGAGAAAAGCCCATCAACATCAGGCCTATAAAACCTTGACTATTAAAACCATGTTAGTTCCCAAATATATAATTATGTTTTACCTGTAACAATGCCTTTTTGTTTTTCAGGACAGTGGATGGGTTCATAGAAAGACAGTGATACTCAGATTCTGTGGCAGAACACATCATTACACTGGCCTGTGTTAAGTCCAAAACATTCTAATAGCCCCAAGACCCACTTCCCCCAGCAACAGGCTTATGTTCTCTATAATATTCCCAGACTGAAGGAATGATTTAAATGCCTAAGTGGGGTCAATTTTTTTCAAGTTGGAAATATACGCAGCAGCTAAGCTGGTATATACTATAATTTTCTCTCATACTGAGGTTGGTAGAGAATTAAACTCCAGTTACAGTGAAAGGTCAATAGAGAGAGGAAAGGCTAAACTTTCCAAGCCACAATTTGCATCTTAGAGGAAACAGGAAAATGGGGGTTCTGTCACTCATTCTATTTACTTCATAAGATTATCATAGAAAATAGTTATGAAAGGTGTTTGAAAAATAAAATGCTATTGTAGATTTAATTATTCATTATTTTACTTAATGTAGTCAAATAGTTTGTACAAAACACAAATATTTAATGGATAAAGGATTATAAGATATAAAATCTAATTTGTTTCAAGTGAGACTATTTCTAATATGAACTGGAAAAATAACACAAATCCAAATAAGTACAGGTTTGCATTTTTTTTTTAATTTCAGACACAATGGAATAGATTGAGATTTGCTTTTCTTTACAATAAAATGGCAGAGGAGACATTTTTTAGACAATGACCTAAGTTAAGGAAAAAAACTAAATCCAGCCAACTTGCCTGCAGAGAACTTAAGTGGTCACAGCTATCAAGGAACATTCAGATGAGTGCCCCTAATGAGACAAAAGCCCAATGAGATGGGTGCTGAATCTTTAAGAGTAATTTTTTTTTTCAAATTTAAAAAGAAAGCCTTTAATATTCACTTATATCTGTTGAAATTGGGTAGACTAAAGGCTGATGGTAGATTTTTAAAAATAAAACTTTCATCCCTAATCTGAGGCTCAATTTGTTTTGGCCATACAAACACACAGCTTTAATTAGAAATAACTTGGTAAGGCAATAAGAAAAATGGACCTCCTAACAAATCTTAAGGCTACGTCATTTAAAACATACTTAATATTTCTTTGAAATGTGTGCCCACTGAAAATACTGCTTTCTTAATACTGTCCCCTTAAGAAAAAAGCAGCAAATCCCATTCTACCTCAAAAAAAAAAAAAAGAGAGAGACTCTGCTTCAAAACACCCCGATGTTGTTTGCTTCCGGGAGCAGCTATAAAACTATACACTATAAAACTCCAATACTCACAGTGTTAAATTCTTCCTGCAGCTTTATTTACATTTTTCTTCAGACCAAGCCAATCTACTCAAAAACTAGTGAGGTTTTTTAATTTTTGTTTTTAGTAAATTCAAAGGCATTGGGCTCCAGGAGGGCAATTCCAGTCCCAGAATTGAGAGAGGATTGTTTAAAATTGCCCTTTGAGTGACCCTGCTCCTCTGAAGGTCAAGTGCGCTGTCCCTTGTAACCAAGGAGGCAGAGCTGCCCGCTGGGCTCCCGCTTGTTAGCCAGCTGCTGGAGCAGTTTGTCTAATAATGCGATTAATTTCTTCTGGAGGAGAAGCTCTTCTGGCAAGCCTCTGCTCCTCACCTGCCCTCCTGCCTCTACACAGATAGACATCCCTCAGACAGCCGCCCTTCTTGGCACAGGAGAAGGTGGAAAACAGAAGGTTATCCTAGGGAGGCTCTGACTAGCTCTTCATTATTCTGGGATACAACAAGGAAGAAACAGTCACCATGCTCCCCACAGTGCATCTTTATCTGAACAGTTCATTAAACTAATGGATTTAAAGAAACAGTCCCTTACAAATCCCAAATCCCTTTCAAAGATGAAGTCATAAAACCAGCTGCATTACTACAGAGCCACCTACACGGAGAATTACAGAATGAGAGAGCAGAAAATGACTTCAGAGATCAGATTACAATAATTCTCCAACACAGACATGCGCACAGACACATACATGTACAGACACACAAACATGCAGACACACAATCGGACCCAGGACAAGAGTAACTTGTCACACACCAAGTCATGGCAGAGCTGCCATTGGAAGCAAGATTCCTAGGCTCCCAGAGCGCATATTAGCCTTCTCCTGGAAGGAGAAGCAACTATTTGCTTTGATATTATGAAAAAATTTGGTTCATTGCAGTGAATATTGGAAAAATATAAAATTAAGTGAACCCCCCACAATATTTAAAATTATGCTTGGATATATGGAGGGGCTTTAGATATATGTCATTTTGTATGGTTTAGGGCTAAAGGGATGAAGACAATCTGACCCTTGGGATCGGGAATGGAAAAGAATAAAAGCCCTAAATTTTGTGCATTTAGTCTACATTATGATCACTTAATGGAAAGAGACAGAAGAAATAAAAGGGGGAATCTTGATTTTGGTTCATGCCAAAGCCTTGAGATGCAAATATTTACAACAATCTTTTAGATGGGAAAAAAAAAAACGGGGGGGGGGAGTGAAGACAGGGAGGAAAACTGTTGGTATCAAAGTGTTTTAATTTATATATAAAATGTTTCTTTTTTTTTCTTTTCTTTTTTCTTTCTTTTTTTTTTTTTTGCTGAGGCAGTTGGGGTTAAGTGACTTGCCCAGGGTCACACAGCTAGGAAGTGTTAACTGTCTGAGATCAGATTTGAACTTAGGTCCTCCTGACTTCAGGCTGGTGCTCTATCCACTGCACCACCTAGCTGTCCCTAAAATGTTTCAAAGTACAAATGTATTTGAAATCCCCCCCCCCATTTTCAAAAATAACTAAGACCCTGTTAAAAGGAGGGAGTGTTATATGTCCTTTTTTTTTTCCTAGAAAGAGAATGTTCTACTTTTATTTAGTACTATTAAGATCTCAGGCTTCTTTTGAGTATTATTACTTTGATGATGGATGCATAATTTTATTGATATGGGTATTCAGAATCTCTGAGGACATTTAATTCAATTCATGTGGAACTAGAATCCCATTTAAACATATCCTAAGTGGAGTCTAGTCAGGGGAACCACTATCTTTGGTAGCAGCCCATTTCAGTTCTGGGAAGCTCTAACAAAGTTTTTCCTTAGACCAATAAGCCTATGGATCTTCGGTCTGTGGGTATATTGACATTAATAATACCTCCCAACAAGGCCGACTGTGATCCACTGACACTTTTTCAAGTCAGGTACCCATTTAATGTGACTCATATCCATTATTTTCCTATGAATCTATTAAAAAGGTTCCATCCAACATTCTGGGGGCTTTCTTCCTATTCTTTTCATATTGTGTGGATTTCAATAGAGAATTCACTGATTATTCCTCACTCTCACAATATGATTGGTCCATCTTATTTCCAATACACACTGCTTTGATGACATCCTTTATAATACTTTTCCAGGGTAATTTCTTATTTGTAATGTTTTGTTTATGCCCACTATGAGCCTCTCCACTGTACTTGTGTATGACATCAGCTTCATTTCTTCAGAGTCTGAGTTATTCCAGGACACCCAGTAATATAACACTATTAGAAGAATAACTAGTCTTAAACAGGTCTTGTATCTCAGGAAGCACAGAGTTGTTAAAATAACTAACTCCAACTTGGTCTCTTCCTGTCTGCCAGACCCATCTCCCCAATTCTATACATATATCTGTCTAAGCTCCATGGGTGGTCTATACAACTAGTGGTGCAACAGAGTTTCCTCAACTGTAAAATGGGAATTAATAACAGCACCTACCTTCCAGGGATGTTGGGAAAATCAAATAGCATAATATCTACAAACTACTTAGCACAGTGCTAGGCACATAATGGATACTGAATAATTGTTTCCTTCCTTCTTATCCTAATGTGGCCACAACCTGTTGCTAGGTGATGCAGTGTATAGAGAGCTGGACTTGGAAGCCAGGAAGATCTTCATTCAAATACTACCTTATTAGCTGTGTGACTGGACAAGTCATATGACCCCTGTCTGCCTCAGTGTCTTAATTTGTAAAATGGGGATAATAATTATGAATATCTACTGAAAGAATATGGGGAATGATTTACAAAAGTTAAAGAACTACATAAATGCTAACCAGGGAAGCTAGGTGGGGCCACAGCCCATAGGGCACCAGGCCTGGAATCAGGAAGACTTCTCTTCCACAATTGACATCTGGCCTCAGGCAGTCACTGGCTGTGTGATCCTGAGCAAGTCACTTCACCATGTCTGCCTCAGTTTCCTCATCTGTAAAATGAGCTGCAGACGGAAATGGCCAACCCCTGTGAACCTTTGGGAGAACCGCAAATGGGGTCACAAAGGATCGAACATGATTAAAATGACCGAAAGATGTGAACACCAGTGATTCTTCCTCATCTCTTTGTTCTTTCCTCTGTGACTAGACTGAATTTTCTAAGTGAATGGACTTCAGGAAGCTGAAGAAGGCAAGACTTACCAGAGGAGGTTGCTTTATTGGGAACAACTGGTGGAAGTAATTCCCAGGTGCAAAGGGCACATTTAGACTTGAGGTCAAGAAAAAACTTCCTAAAAATTAGAGCTATCCAAAAAGGAAATGATATGGCCCCAAGCCAGAGGCCAAGTCCTCCCAATGTCACAGTGGAGCTGCCAGCCCTAGAAGTCCTAGCACAAAGGACCAATAACCAGGCCCCTGGCCTCTAGCTCCAGAAGCTTGGGACCATGGCCCCTGAATCTGAGAAGCATAGCTCAACTTGAAAAGTCAGGAAATAGGCTGGAAAGTAAACAATTACGAAAGCAGAAGTTGTAACTATAGAAAGCTATTATGGCCACAGGGCAGAGAAAAACACAACTCAGAAGAGGACAACAGTGCCAAAATACCTACATGTAAAGAATCAAAGATATATGAATTAATTTCAGACAAAATATGTCCTGAAAGAGCTCAAGAAGGATTTCAAAAAATCAAATAAGAGAGGTTAAAGAAAAGATGGAAAAAGAAATGAGAATTATGCAAGTGAATCATGAAAAAAGAGTCAACAGGGGCAGCTAGGTGGCGCAGTGGATAGAGCACCAGCCCTGAAGTCAGGAAGACCTGAGTTCAAATCTGGTCTCAGACGCTTAACATTCCCTAGCTGTGTGACCCTGGGCAAGTCACTTAACCCCAATTGCCTCAGCAAAAAATAAAAATAAAAAAACAAAAAAGAGTCAACAGCTTGGCAAAGGAAGTACAAAAAAATGGAAGAAGAAAACTTAAAAAGGCAGAATTGGCCAAATGGAAAAGGAGGTACAAAAGTTCACTGAAGAAAACAATTCCTTAAAAAGAATAATTGTTCAAATGGAGAAGGAGATAAAGTGATTTTATAAATATTAGAACTAGACAAGTAGAAGCTAATGGCATTATGAGACACTAAGAATCAATCAAACAAAATCAAAAGAATGAAAAAAATAGAAAAAAAAGTAACTCACTGGAAAAACAACTGACCTGGAAACTAAATCCAACGATGATTTAAAAATTACTTGACTGGGGAGGGGTGGGGAGTTGGGGGGAAAAAATCTGTAACAGAAAGTTATGTAAGGGTTAATGTTGAAAAATTACCCATACATATGTTTTGCAAATAAAATAAAATTAAAAAAAAAATTACTTGACTACCTGAAAACTATTAAAAAAAAAAAAAGAGCTTTGACAACATCTTTCAAGAAACTATTAAGGAAAATTGCCCTGATATCCTAAAACCAGATGATAAAATAATAATTGAAACAATACAACAATCACCTACTAAAAGTGACCTTAAAATGAAAACTTTCAGGAATATTATTATAGTCAAATTTTAGAACTTTCAGGTCAAGGAGAAAATGCTGCAAACATTTAGAAATAAATAATTCAAATATCAAGAAGTCAGGATTACAGAGGATTTAGTTTTTACTTTGGAACATAACATTCCAGAAGGCAAAGAAGCTTGGATTACAGCCAAGACTCAACTACCCTGCAATACTGAGGATAATCTTTCAGGAGACAAAAATGGACATTCAATGAAACAGGGAACTTTCAAGCATTCCTGATGAAAAGACCCAGTTGAACAGAAAATTCAATTTTCAAATACAAGATTCAAAAGAACCATAAAAAGATAAACAGGGAAGGGGAAAAAATACACATCAAACAAATTATTCAGTAAGGTTAAACTGTTTACATTCCAACACAGGAAGATGATATTTGTAACTCTTTAAGAACAACATCTCTAATAGTTAAAAAAAAAGTCAGTTAGAAGGAGTATACATAGAGAGTGTAGGTATAAATTGACTTTGTTGAGATGACATAAAAAAATTAAGGTATGAAAAAGAGAATTGTGCTGGGAGGAAAGGAAAGGGAGAGGCAAAAAGGAGTAAATTATATGACATGAAGAGTGGATGGAAAGAAAAGAAAGGCGTGAGTATTGTTTGAACCTTGCCCTCATTGGATTTGGCTCAAAAAAGGAATAATATATACATTCAGTTGTCTATAGAAATCTATCTGACCTTATAGGAAAGTAGGAAGAGGGAGGGACAAGACAAGGAAGAGATGTGAGAAGGAAGGGCAGACTGAGACAGGCCTTGGTCAGAAGGAAAACTCTGTTGAGGAGGGACAGAGTAAAAAGGAGAGAGAGAAAAAAGTATAAATAGGAAAAATAAGATGGAGGGAAATACACAGTAATCATAACTGTGAATGTGAATGGAATCATTCATAAAACAGAAGTAGATATAATGGATTAAAAACCAAAATCCTAAAATATGTTGTTTACAAGAAACACATCTGTAGCAGAGAAACACACACAAAATAAAGAAGAAAGACTGGAGTAGAATATATGATGCTCCAGCTGAAGTAAAAAGAGTAGGGGATAGCAATCGTGATCTCAGACAAAGCAAAAACAAACAAACAAAAAAAGACCTAATGAAAAGAAACAAGGAAGGAAACTACATCTTGCTAAAACAATGAAGATATTAACACTAAACATATATACACCAATGGTATAACATCCAAATTTCTAAAGGAGAAGTTAAATTAGTTACAAGAGGAAATAGTAAAATTATACCAGTGGAGATTCTCAACCTCACCATCTTAGAACTAGATAAATTTAATCACAAAATAAACAAGAGTTAAGGAGGTGAATGGAATTTTAGAAAAGTTAGATATGTATGCTAGGCCTCAAGAAAACTGAATGGGGATAAAAAGTACTAAAGTCCTGAATTAAGTACTAAGACATCATTTTCTTGGGAAGAATTCCCTAAAATAAGATTTGTAAAATATATTAACTGTTCATTTTTTGTTGAATCATGGCATTTTAAACTATTAGTTTAAGGCTTTCTTTTTTAATACAATTATAGCCAGCTTTTACCACTTTGAACTATTTCTGTACCTTTGCATGTAGTTTACATGACATTATCATGCTCTAAGGCTTATTTTCAGAGAAACCCCAGGAGAAAAGAAGCAGCATAAGGTTAACAAAAAACAGACAGGAATGTGTAGAAACTGGGATTTGGAATTCCATGTGATATTAATCAGCAAAGAGAACTTGGAGCAGTCACTTAAGCCTTCTGGGTTCAGTGTTCTTATTTAGATAGAAAATGAAGGAGTTGGATAAGATGATGAAAGGCTTCAGTATTACCTCTAACAAGTAACATAGTCTCTCTGAGCCTCAGTTTCTCCATCTGTAAAAACATTTGCACAAAATGTATCAGTCATTCTGAGACACTTTTTAAAAGATGATTTCACCAGGAGATCATTATACACGGCAACAACAATACTATATGACGATCAATTCTGATGGACTTGGCTCTCTTCAACAGTGAAATGTTTCAAACAACTTCCAATTGTTCACTGAAGAAAGCCATATACACCCAGAGAGAGGGATGTGAAATGTGGACCACAACATAACATTTTCATGCTTTCGATTGATGTTTGCTTGCATTGTGTTTCCTTTCTCTGATTTTTCTTTCTTGTAGATATGATTTTTCTTGCACAACAATGATAAGTGTGGAAATATGTATACATATATTCGATTTGTCAAGTATTTTAACATAATTAACATGTAGTGGATATCCTGCCATCTAGGGGAGGAGTGGGGACTGGGGGGAAAATTTGTAACAGAAAGCTTTGTAAGGGTTAATGTTGAAGAATACCCATACATATGTTTTGCAAATAATAATAATAATAATAATAATTTTTAAAAATGATGTTCAGGAAAAGAAATATAAACATTAAAAAAAAATCTTAATCCTGAGATTACATTAGTATAGGAAGTTCCCATTAAGAAACTACCTCTATTAGTGAAGACTGACCCTGGCTTTGCATCTTTCTAGTCATGGAGAATTTCCTAGAACACTGAGAGGGTAAGTCACTTGCCTGGGGTCGAAGAATTAGTAGACATCAGAGACAGGACTAAACTTCAGGTCTACTTAGTTTCAAAATTAGAATGTTGGATACAGACAAGGTAATAGTTTATTTTTATTTTTTTCACCTTTTTTTATTAAAGATTTTTATTTGCAAAACGTATGTATGGGTAATTCTTCAACATTGACCCTTACAAAGCTTTCCATTACAAATTTCCTCCCCCCTAGTCACCCCTCCCTTAGATGAAGTCCACTACATGTTAATTATGTTAAAATACTTGACAAATCGAATATGTATGCATATTTCCACACTTATCTTGCTGTGTAAGAAAAATCATATCTACAAGAAAAAAAAATCTGAGAAAGGAAACACAATGCAAGCAAACATCAATAGAGAGCATGAAAATGTTATGTTGCCATCCACATTTCATATCCCTCTCTCAGGGTGTATATGGCTTTCTTCACTGAACAACTGGAACTGGTTTGAAATATTTTATTGTTGAAGAGAGCCATGTGAAGGTAATAGTTTAATAAAAAGAAACCAATCAACAAATAGTTATTAAGCACCTAGTATATGCTAATAATTATATTAATTTTCAGGATATAAAGGCAAAAATTCTTTTAAAGAAGGTTATATGCCATTGTAGGAAAACAACATGTGCATAAAATCATTACTTATAACACATATAAAAGGTAAAACACAGAAATTTCATGAGGGAAACTAGGTGGGAATTAGGAAAGACCTCATGAAGGAGATGGCACTTAAACTGAGCTTTGAAAAGAGAAAGGAACGAGGCAGCTAGGTGGCGCAGTGGATAGAGCACCAGCCCTGAAGTCAGGAGGACCTGAGTTCAAATCTGGTCCTCAGCAAAAAAAAGAAAAAAAAAAAAGAAAAGAGAAAGGAACACAAAAGGTAGAGATGAGAAGGAAATATAGTCTAGGCATGGAGAAGAGACTGTTCAAAACAATGAATATAAGAGACTAAATCTTACCTAAAAGGATTATCAAAAGTCAATCAATTTAGCTGATATATAAACTGAGAAAGAATGAGCCAACCCCAGATCATGAAGACCTTTAAATGCTCAGAGAAACTTCTATTTTATTCTAAAGGCAATAAATAGAGAACCTTAAGAACAAGTCACATGTGCTTATTAGATAGTTTTTTTCTGTAGAGATCACTGTGTCATAGAAATCTTCATCAACAACAAATCACTTCTCTGAATTGTAGGTAAAGTAGAGCACTGTAGAGTAGGGAGGGAGGAAGAATATTCAGATGATCAGCACAATGGAAGATTCCTAGGTTATTTTATTTTATTATTTTGCTGAGACAATTGGGGTTAAGTGACTTGCCCAGGGTCACACAGCTAGGAAGTATTAAGTGTCTGAGATCACATTTGAACTCAGGTCCTCCTGACTTCAGGGCTGGTGCTCTATCCACTGAGCAACCTAGCTGCCCCTCCCAGGATATTTTAAATGGAAGATTTAATAATACAGTTTAATAGGTTCAGTCCAATCAAGGTCAATCCATTGTCACTTCTGACTAGAGAACTTAGGAAGCCAGATAGTAAAAAGAAAATGAGCACATCCTGGATCACACTAGCCTGTATAAGTAGCACATATTAAAAATGAACAGGAGGAGAGGCTAGGAGAAAGAGCAGAGCTCAGACAATACCAGCAGTGTTAGGGTCTGGAGAGTTGTAAGGAGGAAGATTCATAGGGTCAGCATCAGTCCTGGTCAATGACTGGGCTGCTCCAGAATCCATGCCAAGTATAATTTCAGATTCATTGTCTGAGTGTCTTTAAAGAATATAGACTTAAGTACATGGTATGTATGGGAAATTATAAGAGCTCATGGCCATGAAAATAGCACATGAGTTGTACATGGACCTGGATCAAATTAGACACTTCTCTGTCAAGTTGGATTTGAGCTTAGGTCCTTTCCCCTCCAGGGCAAGTACTCTATCTAATGCCTCACCTAGCTACCCCTAATTTGAATTGTTTGAGGCAGACTCTGAAAATTACCTGACAGAATAAGATATGAGACACTGAGATCCTTTCTTGAACTAAACTGCCCAGCATTCCATTTCTTCTGCAGAGAGCACAACTAGGTTGGACTAGCCACATTGTTCTAATGCCAAATATACACTTGCCAAAAAAAATTATTTTAAGGAGAACTCACACAAGGCAAGTGGTCACAAGACAGTCAGAAAAAGTGATACACAAGGACACTTTCAAGGTCTCTCAAGACATTTAGATAACCTGATTGTAAATAAATCTACAATTCAGATTGTATGACATAGGAGACACTGACACAGGACTGTCCAGCATGGTGTGCCCTCATCAGAGAAGATGCTGTGCTCTATGAGCAAAGCAGAATTAAATTAGCCTAAAGGAAACACAAAATGCGCAAAATTGGAAAAGCTACGAAATGTTCATAGGGACTATTTATATTGCATCTGTGACTGAACACTCATATAGGTCTGATCAGCCACAATTGAGCCACTGCAACTCAACTCTAACACAATCCTCTGAGAACAAAGAACAACCAAGAGTGGCTTCTACAGGGGAGTATTTTTGTTGATATTTTGACTCCATGAGAACTTAATAGAATTACATCCAATGAATTCCATATAATCAATATGTATTTGTTCAATTGATTAACCCCAAGTATACAAGACAACTATAATTGAGAAGAATTGGGAAATTAACTAGAGTAGAAAAAGTGCAAGAATAATAACTATCTTCTAGGCTAGGGTTTTTTGGACTAGCATCCTTGTCACTACTGGGAAAAGGAGGGTTCCTCATTAACACAACTTGGGAGAATTTGAGGTTTCCTAGCCACTGTGGGCTCTCTTTCCTCCTTGGCTGGTTCCATGGGATTGGACCACTCTCAGCCTGTTTCCACATACATAAAATAAGGAAAATGCTAATAGCACACACCAGATGAACAGGTCAGATGACAGCCAGGATAGAGCTTAACTTCTTCTACTGCTGAGTCTAGAACCAGCTTAGCAGCTCTCTCTTAGAGGCCAGAAAGTCTAGCTTTCCTCCTCTCCCTCCATCTCAAAAAGCCAAAGGCAAGTAATAATTTTTTTTAAAAAGATTTTTCTGTCCTTTTACGAGATTAAACTTTAAGGGGTAAGAGAGGAAAAAAATGTGTAGTCCGAATAATAAATATGTATCCCTAGTTAATATTTCTTTAATAAATCAGAGTTGGACATTTTAATATAATAACAGCACTTTGATATTTAAAAAGCACTCTACATACATGTACCTATCAAATACACATATCTGAACTTCACAACAACCCTGTGAATTAGATGCTATTATTATATTCCCATTTTATCGGTGAGAAAATTGAGTAATTTACCCAATCACACAACCAAGTAAGTATCTGAGGCAGGATGTAAACTGAGATTTTCCTGATTTCAAGTCCAATACTCTATCCAGGCCTTTCCCTCCATTAATGTTCATTGATTCCCTTATGCTCTCTATATAGACAACTACCAAATCTATTCATCCAGTCCTCACCTTTCTCCTAAGATTATGTCCCATGTCACCAATTATTAAAGATGGACAAATCCTCTTAGATATACTTTAGCTGTTCCAAACTCAAAATGCCTAAAATAGAACTATTTCCAATCCTCAGTTTTATCTTCCCCTCCTTCAATCATCCCTATTTCTAGTACTACTTCCAAACAACTGAATACATGATTTCATAGTTGCTCTTAACCCTTTCATAGCCCGTCAGTTCTCAAATCTTGTCATTCATTCCCTCCACAACTTCTCTCTACTTACACAATCACTATCTCCATTCAAGCCCTCATTACTTCTTGTCAAGAATATTTTAAAAGCCCAATTGGTCTCCATGTTTCCAGTCTTTCTCCGCTCCAATCTCTCTTCATACAGCTGCAAAAAGAATTTTCCTAAAGCAGAGATTTGAATGTGTCACTCTCCTGGCTCAAGAAGCTTCAGTGGCTACCTATTGCTATTCAGTTATACTCATATGACATTTAAAGCCCTTCACAGGACAGATACAATCTTTTCAGACATTTCACATTATTTTTACACAAAGGAATTACCATTCTTCCAGTCTCTCAGGTTTGTGATCTTGGCATTATCCTTGACTCCAGGAGCATGATGGCAAACACTGAACAACTAGGAAGATCCCTTTCTCCCCCCCAAATAGAAAGACAAAGACATTTTTTTAAAAATTTACCTGCATTAACATTTTTTCCATTACTATAAGTCTAGACAATAAACAAAACAATAACCAGAGCTAATTAGGGGCTGCCGTGAATAGACTGCTAGGCCTGAGTTCAAATGCAGCCTCAGATATGTATTAGTTGTGTGACCCTGGCAAGTCACTTAATCTGTTTGTTTCAGTTTCAAGTATTAAATAAGTGTAATTGAACCTACCTCATTGGACTGTTGTGATGATAAAATGAAATAATATTTGTAAAATACTTAGCACCTTGTCTGATGTATAGTAGAGGCTACATAAATGCTCATTCTCCCTCCCTTTACAAAATAAACCAAGCCCTGACTTGTAGCATTTTTCAGTTTTGAAGGGGTAAATGCTCACAATGGCCATTAATAATCCGCTAGTCAGTATGAGCTGGCTCAAAGTGCTGACTCAAACTGCTAATCATCCCACATAGTCAATTAATTGTTGAATGCTATTGTTTACTACTTTCACAACATTCCTCACAACCAACTTCTTTCTTTATAGAACTATATTCCAGTTCAGGATCTGGTTTATGGAAAGTTTCCTCCCTTCTGCCTCCAAGCTCCTCCAATCCTCTAGCAGCCAATGATTTTCCTTAAGTGCAGATGCAAGTTACTTATCTTCTTAATCTTGTTGGTAAAAATCAATTGCAAACTTTTCTGTTTAGCTTTTATAGACAAGCCCTGCAAAATTTGGTCACAATCTATCTTTCCAGCAACCTCATTACATATCTTTCTCTCTCTCCCACTCATCTTTCTCTCTCTCCCACTCTACCTGCCCCTAAATAGATAGGCTCACACAATACTCCATCTCTGGCCTTTAGCCCCTTGCATTCTCTTCTCTCTGTGGCTTCCTGGGGCTCTTTCTTCTTCCAAGGTCCCCTTTAAGCACCTTTTCAAAAAGAAGACTTTTTGATCCTTCCAACTTGTAGTGCTCTCCTTCCTAACAATGTTGTGTTTGTTCTGTATATAATAATCCATGCACTTTTCACTTCCCTCTAAGTAGTAAGTTTCATTCTTAGTATTTTGCATGCCCAATACTCAGTACAGTACCTGGCACTGAGTAGGTACTTAATAAATGCTGTTTAACTGACCAGAAGCCAAACTGTACTACTTGGTGAACCTTCATTTCCCATCTCTATGCCTTTTGTAAGACTATTCTCCATACCTAACATACCTTCCCTCAACTCCTCTTAGAATGTTTTGTTGCTTTCAAATCCCAGATATTAGTACTTTTTTTATCAGCTTAAAATGTATTTACAAAATATGAAAGGGAAGAGGGGCAGCTAGGTGGCACAGGAGATAAGAGTACCAGAGTTCAAATCTAGCTCAGACACTTAACACTTCCTAGCTGTGTGGCCCTGGGCAAATTACTTAACCCCAATTGCCTCAGCAAAAAAAAAAAAAAAAAAAAAAGGAAGGCAGACACAATTCTTCATCTGGACTATCTCCTCAGCAACTTGGAAATGGAAATAATGTTTTATGAATTAATCTGAACCCTAAAACTAGAATCAGGAATACCATAATTTCTGGGCTGATAATAATGGAACACATATTGAAGTTTATATCTAAAGAACTTAGTTTGAGTTCTCATTCTAACACTTCTTTGCTACGTGGATTTGGACTTAAAAGAATAAACAAGATAATGAATATGGAAGTGCTGTTACTGTAAAGTGCTATATAACTACTGTCTATTTGTTTCAAGAAAAGATTAGTATGTTTGTCCTTGTGCAAACAACTACAATAAAGATCTCCACTCTCGTGGAGACTCCAGTATAATCATAGAAAAATAGTGTCAATCACTTTCATTTCGACTTATTAATGTCTCATTTTATAATGAATGTAGCAGAACTTTGCCACAATACGGTGGAATTGCTAAAACCTCTCTGATCTTTTAGCATCTCTAACTTGTAGATATTCACTGCTCTCATGGTTTTTTGAAAGGAATCATATTCAAAAAGACAATAACAATTCAATATGAATATATTGGATTACAAAATAGGACACTGATATTAATTATTATTTTGCCACTAGTTAGCTGGTTCAAATTAGTTCATTTCTATGGGCGTCTTTCATTTTCTGTCAGTTGAGAAGGGTATAGTAGTTATCCTCAAAAAAGTGGCTGCTATGCTGCCTACCTCTTGATGGAGTGAGGGCAAACTTTGGTTGCTGAGGAAAGTTTGCATTTTTGGACCTGACAAGTGAATAATGTTTTTGATTAGCCTTATCTGTTTTGATTTAATTATGAGGTTTAGTTTATCTTTAAGTTGGGAGTGGGTGAGGAGAATGGATGCTTATTAGTTGCATAAAATAAATAAATTAATTAAAAACAAGTCTGTATGAACTCTGTGACATCTATTAAATCTAATAGTTCTATCCAGGTTCAGAGTGACATAGTCATCTGTGACTCCCTTGAATACCTCCAAAAATGGGAAATGATTATGAGATGATCTATTCCATTTTTTAAAAATCAGCTCAAGATGGGGCAGCTAGGTGGCGCAGTGGTTAGAGCACCAGCCCTGAAGTCAGGAGGACCTGAGTTCAAATATAATCTCAGATACTTCCTAGCTGTGTGACCCTGGGCAAGTCACTTAACCCCAATTGCCTTAGCAAAAAAAAAAAAAAAAATCAGCTCAAGATCATAATAGAAACTCTTTTGCTGAGTTTTTAAGCTCTTTTGAACTTTGCTCCAACTGACTTTTTTGGTCTCATTAAACAGTAAGATGGTACAGTGGATCTTATTTTCTTCAACTAACAAGCATCCAATCTCCTTCTCTTCTTCTTCTGCCATTCTCTCTTCCCTGACTTGGCCCTCTTTTTTTGAGAAAATGAAAGTTTCCATCTACTCCTTGTACTTCATTCCCTAACACTGTTCAAATTCCCTCTCAGACACTAGTTATGTCTCTAGGCAAGTCATTTAACCTGAATCTAAGTTTCCTCACTTGTAAAATGATGATGATAGCACCTATGACTCAGGGTTGTTGTGAGGATAAAATAAAGTAATATATATGAAAACTGCTTTGTAAATCTTAAAACACTCTATTAATGTTAGCTATTATTATTGATCATTTTCCCCCTTTGTCTTATCTTTCCTCTGTACTGATAGTTTCCCATTTGTCTTCATATTCAGGTCTTCCCAGTCTCTATAAAGTCTTCTTTGACTCTCCTTTCCATGGATGCTATTGTTCTTGTCCCTTTACTGCTAAACTCTCACAATGAATGATCTATTTTCAACTACCTCTACTCATTCCTTACATTCCTGTGATCTGCCTTCTATTTTTATCATTCTTCTGAAGAATTTGGTCTCTGTAAAGCATATTAATGACTTCCTGATGGCCAAATCAAATGGCCTTTTCTTAGTCCTTATTGTCTTTGGCTTTCCATATTATTTGAAAGTTAAACTCCTATGAATCTATGATTCTTCTATTTCTTGATCCTCTTTCTCTCCCTGTTTTATTATAATACTGTCCCTCCTAATTCTCTTACTATTCCTTCATTTCCTTTACTGTTTTTTCTTCCAGTGATAAATACTGGAGTCAGAGGACCTGTGTTCCAAACCCAGTTACTTATGTAACTTTGAGCATGTTACCTGGGCTATTTTTACTTCATTTTTGTCACTTGTAAAAATGAGACTGTGGGAAAAGCAGGAGGAAGAGAAGGCATCTTGAATCATGATCTTCAAGATCCTTTCCAGCATCTTAAACTACAGTATCTCCTAAATGGCAGCACAGTGTAAACTTTTCACTGTTTTTTTTTTTTTTTCCCCATAATAATTTTACCAATTTTGGGGGCTTCAATAAGCAAATGAATTTCAATTGGTCTGATCTCCAACTCTGGTCATTCTCCACAGTGTGGGTTCAGATCTTATGGGTTCACTGACCGTCTCTATGCAGATGAATCCCAGCCTATATATCCAGCCCCAGAGTCATATCACAAGATTTCCTATTAGTAGTCAGGAGTCAGGGCCTGATCTGAATCTTACTGGGTTCTATGACTTGAAATAAGGCCTCCTAACTTTCAGGAAGGGATGGACCACACAGTCTCCGAATTCTCTTACAGATACAGATATGTGATCTTCCACATACCTAAGACACAACTCATTATTCCTCCCTTCCCATCCCTATTCTTTCTTAATTTACTTTTATCTGTTGAGGTGCTTCCCAGGTTTCCAACCTCAGTCACTCTCGATTCTGTGAATCCCTATAACCTCATCAGAACCAATAATTCTACCTCTATACTTCTCATCTCCAGCTCCCTCTCTCCACTCACACTTCCAATATTCACTAAATCTTATCTGTACCTTTGTAATAGTCTCCATATTGATTGTCCTGCATCCAGTCTCTCCCTTTTCCAATGCATCCTCCAAATAATTGCTAAAACAATCTTCTTTCAAGCATAGTTTTGACCATATCATTCCCCTCTTTAAGAAGCTTGTGACTCCTTATTGCCTTTAGGATAAAATACATACTCCTTTGAATTTTCACTTTTCTAAATCAACTTCCCGATCAATTGCACTATTCCCCCTTAGGCACTCTATAAACTCAAGACAAACTGGCATACTTACTATTCCTTGTAAATAATATTCAATTCTCTTTGTACAAAAAAGTCTGTGTACAAGTATTTCCCCATGCCTGAAATGCTTTCACTCCTCACCTGCTTCCCAGAATTTCTAACTTCCTACAACATCTAGCTGAGACGTTAGCTCCTATAGGAGCCCTTTTCTCACCCTCCCTTGCCCTTAAGTAGAACCTTTCTTCTATCCACTGAAATTCCTTTGTATATATTTTATATTGAATTATTTGTGTGCAAACTGTTTTCCCCCAGTAGACAATAATTCCTTTTGGGAGGGACTGTTACATTTTTGTCTCTTAACCCAGAATGCTTAGCACAGTTCTTTTTAAATACAATGTACTTACTTAGTAAATAGTTTTTGAATGAATGAAATGCATATTTCTTGGCCTGACCCCTTTTTTGAACTCCCTCTGATTTAAAGTTGTTTATTCAATATTTCCACCTAAATATTTGTTCAATACCTCAAACTTAATTACGTCCAAAATAGGACCCATTTTCCAATGATTATTAGCTCACAGTAAACACTAAATAATGTTTGGCATACTGAATTCTCTCTAAAATCTGCTCTTCCTAAATTCTCTTTCTTACTGATGTTACATTTTTCTAAACACCCAGGCTAAAAAATCTGGAGTGATTCTTGACTCTTCCCATTCATTCATCTACACTCTTTACCCCATCACCCCCTGCCAACTGGTTGCCAAACCCTGTCATTTCAAAATGTGGTATTTATCCCTTCCTTTCTATTCCCACTGTAACCACCATACTGTGACCCTAATTATCTTTTACCTGTAGTATTATAATAGCTTTCTGGTTTCACAAGCCTTTAGTTGTTCCTTTGTTCAACCCATTCTTCATATTCCTACCCAAATAATCTTTCTAATACTCACATTTCATTGTATCATGTCCCTAAAGTATTTTCCCATTTCTGACTTGGCTAAGTGACTACTTATTTGAGACTATTCCTTTTATCTACCAAATGTGAATAATAACTTTTATACCATTAAATCCCTAGGGTTCTTGTAGGGAAAGAGCTTTTGAAAATTCACATTGCTATTTGAATGTAACCCATATTATTATAAAATACCAAACTCCTTAGTTTGGCATACAAAGCTTATTAGTCAGAACTCCAAATTACCCTTTCTAACCCTATTTTATAGTTCTCCCTTCTTAAATACATTATATTTTATAAACTTGCTGTTTCGAGATCTCATATTTTGTGCATGAACATGGCAACCAGAATGGTAATGTGCCTGAATGTTTCCTTTGCCTGGGAAAGATTTAATACCCATCTCTTTCTATTAAAATCCTTTCCCCTCGTAGTCAGATGCAATGACACTACAGAATAGTGCATAGAAGGGGAAAACAAACAAACAAACCAAAAAACCCAACTTTGTATATGTCAGTTTTTCTGGTTTTCTGAGTATATTCTTCATCTCCCTACTATTTCTTAAAAAAAACATCCACTGATAGAAAATTTCTAATTTCCTAAATTGATACCCTCAGTTCCCAGCATTTGGCCTCATAACTTAATAATTGCTTGATAATCCTTGTTCATTTCAGTTTAATCGAATAAAAGTTTTATAGACAGGTACAATTTTGCCATGATACAGTATATGGAAATTAATCATGTAGAAGTAGCCAACTATTCTTTCGTCCTGTCTTCCCTTCTTGAAATGCTTTTATCTTTTCTCTTTTGCTATCTGTAATTTTTTTCTCTGTTGTCCAAAGGTATTGTTTATATTCTTAGCACCCCTAATTTCTGCTGTTGCTTCTGTAGTTTGTTCTCTTGTTATTCTCTTCCTTACATTTCTTCTATTTTTTCAGTCTCTGCTATTATTTTTCTGAACTTCTGAGTAGCTAAGCAGTTATATTTATTATCTGCCAAACAGAAGTATCAGGTTAAAACTTTAGGTCCCCAATTCTTTACTCCTTGCTCTGTTCTCTGGCAGGGCATATTTTGCTCCCCAAGATCACTTGATTTTCTCCCTGCCCCCTCCTAACATTAGCATTTTTCTTTCTTTCCAATTTCTGGGCTTGACACCATCAAGAATGCTTAAGATTTCAAGAAGTCTGATCTCCAATTAAACTAGAAATATCACTGTAAAACTAAGGCTTGAATTATGCAATTCTTGCATTGCAATGGAGACTGGTTGGGCTACATTGTATTACATGCATTTATAACAGAAAAGACAGAAAGGATTAGGGTTTCAATTAACTGTTTTTCCAGCAACTCAATAATCTTTTTTTTTCCTTTAGTTTTAAAATTTATTTCAAATAAATACAAAAAAAGGAAGAAAAAAACTACTGCCATATATACAGAAGAACACGAGAGGATTCACTATAAAACAATAAATTTCCATTTCAAGAAAATCTGTATTGTTTTCAAAGCTGTCCACTTTGCTTCCTTGTGGATTTTCTGTTGTTCTTTGCTGTATACTTTTTGGTTTAATTTTTCCACTTCTCCACCCCCTCCAAAGAAGGCTACAATTAAACACAGACATAAAGATGTATATACACCCACACATACACACATATATACTAATACACACAGATATCTAAATGTAAACATTATATATTTGTATGTATACACATTCATACATATACTCATACACACACACATATATCTATATATGACCATACAACATTTATTTCCACTTGTCATTCATTTTTCTGATAGCATCTTCCTTCATATATCTAAGCCTTTACTTGCTTTTCTAAATCAACTAGCTCATCATTTCCTCTTCCACAGTAATATTCCAAACCAATCCCATTCTATTTATGAGACTATCAATGAAAGCCCCTCCCCCCACCAATTTTCTGCATTCCTTCTATTCTTGATTGTTTAGGTTTTATTTACACAAGATAATTTTAATTTAAAATATACAAAGTTCCACATTTTATACTTCAACAATGCTCTCATGCTATAATATGGTTTAAGGTCTTATACTTTTGAACCTGCTTCCTTTATATCTTTTCCTCTTTGATTTTTTTGAATTTCCTGACTTATTTTTTCTTCCAAATGAACTTTGTTATTATTTTTTCTAACACAGTAAGATAGATTTTTAATAACTTACTTAAGATGACACAACATAGTTTGGTAAAATTGTCATTTAAAAAAATTATACTGGCTTTACCTACTCATGAACAATCAAGATTACTTTAGTTATTTAGATATAACTTTTATTGTATAGTGTTTTATGTTTATATTTGTATAGTTCCTGTGTCTGTTTTAAGTATATTGTCTAGTTATTTTAAATGATCTAAAATCATAATGAATATGGCTTACATATCATGTAATTTTCCTATTTTTCTCTTTTGATTAAATCTTTTAGCTTTAACATCATGATTACTCCTTTTTTTCACAGTAAATTCTACTCCTGACCTTTATTTTATATGTGTGTGTTTCTCTAATTTTTTATAGCATTTCCTGAAAGTAACATTGTTGAATTCAAATTTTTAATCTGCAATCAATTTCTATTTTATGGGCAAATTTATCCCATTCACATTCTAAGATATAATTGCTGTATATTTTCCTACTACCAATTTTTCCTCACTATCCTTCTCACCCTATTCCCATCCTTTTCCAGTCCTTTGCTTTACTTCTACCCACTACATTGCCTTCCTTAACCTACCCACCCTCCTCCAAGAATCCCTCCCTTATTCTCTATCTCCAAGCTATCTTCTTGCCTTCTTGTTTTTTTCTGAATTATGACTTTTATACATAGATTTTTTTTGTATGTTGTTCCCTCCTAAACCCATTCCCAAGTTTCAGCATTACCAACATCCTTCCTTCTACTAGCTTCTTTTGTATCAATTTTTCCTTTTTTGCCTCATCTGTATGAAATAATTGTTCTTTTTTATATCTCAACAGTTGTATTTTTTTTAGAATCAACCCATCACACTCAACTCAACCTAAATCTTTCTTTCAAAATATCCCCCCATGAGTCATAAAAGAACTGAAAAATAATTTCATATGTAAGTCAATGATTTGACCTTACTGAGTCTCTTATTATTGCCTACATTATTATATTATATATGTTCTTCTATTATTATATAGGTCCTTGTTTGATTTATATTTCTCCAGGATGTTATGTACCAAATTTTCCCTTAAGTTCTGCTGTTTTTATCACAAATACCTGAAAGATTCAATTCATTAAAGTAATTTTTTTTTAAATTTAGTATTATAGTTAACTTTGCTGGTTAAGTTACCCTTTTGGTAATAACTCTGGTTATTTTCCTCTACAAAATATAGCATTCAAGACCTATAATCTTTCAGTGTAGTAGCTGTTAGGTCTTGTGTCATAATTGTAGCTCTTTAATGAAATTTTAATTTTCTTGTTTCTTAGAAATTTGGCTTTGATATCCTGTAAGTTTTCTTCCTGAGATCACTTTCAGGTGGTGGTGCCATGGTAGATTTTTTTCTATTTCTGCTTTGCCTTCTTGCTCTTCTGGAATTGCAGGGTGGTTTTTCTTGATAATTCATGTAATATTGCATCAAGCTTCTTTTTTTAAATCATAATTTTCAGACAGTTTGACTATTCTTATATTACTTCTCCTCAATCAGTTCTCTAGATCGGTTGTTTTTCTGATGACATGTTTTACATTCTCTCCTATTTTTCATTCTTTTGATTTTATATTATTTCTTTGTGCCTTAGAGTATCACTAGCTTCTCTTTGGCCAATTATAGTTTTCAAAGAATTATTTTCTTCCTTAAGTTTTGGATTCTCTATTTCAAAGTGGTTGACTTTCTTTTCAAAATTTTCTTGGATTGCTCTTATTTTATTTTTCTAATTTTTCCTCAGTCTCTCTTATTTGGTTCTTAAAGTCCATTTTTAAGTTCTTCCAAGATATCGTTTTGTGCCTGGGACTACTTGATGTTTCTCCCTGAAAAAGGAGTGGCTTTTTTTTATTCCATTATCTGCCTCTGAATATGAACTAAATCTTCTCCATCCCCGTAAGTAACTAAGTATAGTTGGGTTTTTTCTCCTTTGCTGATCATTAATTTTTTTTTTTTTTAAAGCAGCTATTAGTGTGATTAAGTTCTAGTCCTAAAATACGGGGAATAATACCTCAAGTCCTTCTTACTATTATTTTCTGTGATCTGTCATGGGTCTCAACCTTGGGCTTTGCTTTTTACTCCTAAACCATGGTGTAACCCCAAATCCTGCTGTCTTGCAAATGATCTTGTTTCTTGCTAGTGGTTGCAAACTACAGCTGTCCTCTCTGCCCTAGAACTGAGAACAGTGACTGCTCACTTGCAAGTACCCACAACTAGCAGAGTCCATATTCCTCCCCCCCCCCCATTCCCCACCAGGTGTGTGCTAGTTCCTTCTCCCCTGCAGTAACTCAGCCCAGATCTTCTGGTCAGGACAGTTGTACTTGGTGTCTCTTGATAGTGGAAAGTCCTTCAATCTTGTACTTAGCCTTCAGACCCCCACACTATCTGAGAGATGAAAGTTTCCAAGGAGATCTCCAAACCCCAGCTGCTCCAAGAACTTATTTGTTGATCTCAGAGTTAGCCTGGGGATGTTTGCACTTCACTCCGACCAAACCTTTCTGCTTCAGGAGATCAGCTCTTTTCTGGGGGACTTTTTAGATTGTTTTAGGAAAGGAGTGGTCTCTGACTCCATAATACCAACAAAATCATTAGCTAAGGACACTACAGGCAATGATGAGCTGAAAGCTAGATACAACAATCTCTCACAGCTGAATTTCTATAAGTTGGTAATTTTGTATGGCCTGTGAATGTTGTTATAAATATCCAAATGAAACTAGTATGGAAGAAATTAGGCATTGACCCACACCTAACACCATATATCAAGATAAGGTCAAAATGGATTCATGATCTAGGCATAAAGAATGATATTATAAACAAATTAGAACAATGCAGGATGGTTTACCTCTCAGACCTGTGGGGAAGGGGGAAGGAATTTGTGACCAAAGAAGAGCTAGAGATCATCATTAATCACAAAATAGATAAGTTGACTATATCAAGTTAAAAAGTTTTTGTACAAACAAAATGAATGCAGACAAGATTAGAAGGGTAGCAGTAAACTGGGAAAATATTTTTATATTCAAAGGTTCTGATAAAGGCCTTATTTCTAAAATATATAGAGAACTGACTCAAATATATAAGAATTCAAGCTATTCTCCAATTGATAAATGGTCAAAAGATATGAACAGACAATTTTCAGACGAAGAAATTGAAACTATTTCTAGTCACATGAAAAGGTGCTCCAAATCACTATTGATCAGAGAAATGCAAATTAAGACAACTCTGAGATACCACTACACACCTGTCAGATTGGCTAAAATGACAGGAAATGATAATGACGAATGTTGGAGGGGATGTGGGAAAACTGGGACACTGATACATGGTTGGTGGAACTGTGAACGGATCCAACCATTCTGGAAAGCAATTTGGAACTATGCTCAAAAAGTTATCAAACTGTGCATACCATTTGACACAGCAGTGTTTCTACTGGGCCTATATCCCAAAGAGATTTTAAAGGAGGGAAAGGGACCCACATGTGCAAAAATGTTTGTGGCAGCCCTTTTTGTAGTGGCAAGAAACTGGAAATTGAAAGGATGCCCATCAATAGGAGAATGGCTGAATAAATTATGGTATATGAATGTTACGGAATATTATTGTTCTATAAGAAACGACCAGCAGGATGATTTTAGAGAGGCCTGGAGAGATTTGCATGAACTGATGCTGAGTGAAATCAGCAGAACCAGGACAACATTATACACAGCAACAAGACTATACGATGATCAATTCTGATGGACATGGTTCTCTTCAACAATGATGTGATTCAAACTAGATCCTATTGTTCAGCAATGAAGATAGTCATATACATCCAGAGAGAGGCCCGTGGGAACTGAGTGTGGACCACAACACAGCATTTTAACTCTTTCTGTGAATATTTCCATGCATTTTGTTTTCCTTCTTAGGTTGTTTTTTTTCTTCTCTTTCTAGATCTGATGTTTCTTGTACAGTAAGATAACTGTATAGATATGTATAGATATATTGGATTTGTCATATAATTTATCATATTTAGCATGTATTAGATTACCTGTCATCTAGGGGTGGGGGGTGGGGGGAAGGAGGGGAAAAGCTTGGAAAAAAAAAGTTTTTTGCAAAGGTCAATGTAGAAAAACCACTCATATGTTTTGTAAATAAAAAGCTTTTAATAAATATATATAAATATCCAAATGGCCCTTGGCAGAAAAGAGGTTCCCCACTCTTGTCTTAAAAGAACAACTGCTTACCCTAACTTTGGTGTATTTTTCCTATTCCACCATGGAGGAAATTTGGAGGGTGGAACAGACCTACTCCATTATCTTCCAATAATGTTTTTTTAAAACTTAAAAAGAAATCAAAACAAAACCAAACAAACAAATAAAAAAATGCATTCCAGCTATTGAGTTGGTACTTAATTTAAACTTGGTCCTGTTCAAGAACAAGATTAAAAAAAAAAAAAGTTTAGGTGAAACCTTGGAAAATTTGGTCTATCCATTTTCCTGGAAATATAGGCCACATTTTACTCTTTTATTTGGAAATTCCATAACAGTATAATTCCACATATTCTGTTTCTAATTCTTGATGAATATCTGTACCAAATTAAGCAGTAAAATGAGAAAGGACTGAGCAAAAATAGAACAGAAAGAAGTCAAATAATGAAATAATATAATTAAATTTCTAAACAGGAAATTTTATAAACACCAATTAGCATCAAAGTCTTCTCTTTCAATCTAATTTCCCTTGGAGATTTATATTTAAATAACATTTACATGTAAAAAGTGTATTACAGTGGAAAGGGTTGTATCTATACCAGATGGGGATTTAAATTTTACTCAAGATTAGTTATCTCCATTTCTCCAAGCAAGTCACCAAACCTGGATAAGGCCTCAAAAGGAGTAAGTAATGAAGGAATTGAGTTCTGCACATATGGCTGAGTTCTCATATGAAATGACAGATCCTAGAATTCATATTTTCATAATTCATTCTCTTCAATGTAATTTTCCATTCATTACCTCATTTGATCTGCACAAAAACCCTGTGAATTAACTAGGAAAGGGATTATTATCTCCATTTTACAACTAAGGCAACAGAGATATGGAGAGATGACTAGTTGTCAAGTCCCTAGACCCTTATTATTCTATTATAGCTATTCTCTCCTCTGCACTATTCAGCCTTCTTGCTGTGACCTTTTCCAATCCTGCCTGGGCTGTAACTGCATGGGGTGTTGCAGCAGTAAAATGAATTCCTTTCACTGGGAATAATTTATTTTATGCTACAAACATCTTTCAGATAAAACACTCTGATCTCACTAATAATACAAAAATAATGGATATCAAATTAGAATTAGGGCCTGAAACACATGGATTCATGTCTCAATTTTTTGCTACTAGTTCACCAGTAGCATGATAGGTCAAAATCTGAACTAGTTGAAAAGATCTTCAATAAGTTAGTACTTCTCAAGCTGGGGTAACTCTAAAAAACAGCTAAAGAAATATATATACCTTTTTTGCTTTTAAACTCCTGTTCCCTGTTCCACAGCTTGCAGCTATTAAGGTAAATACTGGGTATAACAATAACATTTTTTTGTTTTCACATAATTGTCCTTTTAGGGGAAAGAGGTGTGGAAAACTTAGTTGCATTGAAAGTGGTGACTATACTAAGTGGTTGGACATTTACCTTCAGAAGAGTGACTCCTAGGCCATATAGCTTATGAAATGAAATTAGGAACAAGAAAGATAGGACAGAATGTGTAAGATTTTTGTGGGATAGAAGAAAGAAGAATGTGTATTTTTGTAGGTAAATAATTTTTCAGAAATGTATGATAGGGGGCAGCTAGGTGGCGCAGTGGATAGAGCACCAGCCCTAAAGTCAGGAAGACCTGAATTCAAATGTGACCTCAGACACTTAACACGTCCTAGCTGTGTGACCCTGGGCAAGTCACTTAACCCCAATTGCCTCAGCAAAAAAAAAAAAAAAAAAAAAAGGACAACAGCTCCTCCTGGCAGGGTAAGGTTGTTGTGAGGATTACTGAGGTAACAATTACAAGGTGATTAGCACAATGCCTGGCACATAATAAAGGCTTTATAAATATCAGCCAATATTATTGTTATTGACTAAGTCAAGATACTCTAAGTTCCATTTTTCCTAATGTTAATCAATTGTTCTTATAATCAGAAGGAGCTACATTTTAAAATGTTTTAACAAATCAATTCAAAACTTGCCAAAAAATTTATTTGGAAGATTCGTAAAAAGAAAATTATTTCCTAAATTTTCAAGCATAAAAATGTAAAAATAAGTTTCTACTGATGACACAAATCATTTTCAATAATAAAAACTTAGTTTCTAAATGTCTTGTTAATCATGACAGCTTTAAATTATCATTGGCTAGTATCTAAAGCCACAATATAAACTCAAAGGAAAGTTTATTGTTAAGGACAATGAACATGAATCCATTTTCAAATAATCTTGATAATAAATTTTCCTCAAATATAGTTCTTGTTAGATCTGATTAGTTTGTGATTATTTTTGATCTCAAAAGATGGGTGACATCTTATAATATTGAGAAGAAATGTCAACTCTATTTTCTTGTTTGCTAGTTATTTAGCTGTGCCCAAATCCTTTTGACCTTGTTTGGTGTTTTCTTGACAAAGATGCTGGAGTAATTTTCCACTTCCTTTTCCAATTCATTTTGCAGATGAAGAATTGAGGTAAACCAGGTTAAAAAGCTTTTCCAGGGTCACACAGCTGGGAAGTGTTCGAGGCCAGATTTGAATTCAGGCAGATGAGTCTTTCTGACTCCAGGCTTAGGCACTCTATCCACTGTGCCATCTAGTTGCCCTTGTTTGCTTATGTTCACAATATCAGTAATATCATTAATCCATGATTTCTTTCAAGAATCTTTTTAAGCTACTTGTCCAACTGTTAGGTTTGATTAAAACAAGATAATCTAATACATAAAGCAACTTAACTGGGCATATGTAAACTGCAATATATCACACAGTTTTCTTTCCATTCAGAAAGAGAGTGAGTGAGCTTCTTGGGAGGAGGGACTGCCCCTGCTATGCTATTTGTATCCTCAGAGTTTAACAGAGTGCTTTGCACACTGATGAATGCTATTTTCATTCATTCACTCACTGCAGCATGCTTAATGAATGCTTGAATGGAGGAACCATTGTCAGCACTTTCATGCTTTGTAACTTCTAGTCTTCCTCAAGATAGCTCTCATACCATAGGTGACATATGACTGTCTGCCACATAGAATGAATGAGGGTACCATAGTAAAGCTTAAGATCTTAAAAAAATTTTTTTTTAAAGATAAAATGAATAGAAATAGAAGTTCTCATATTTTCTTTCAGCACCCCAATGGGTCATCTTGCATACCTCTTCAGTTGCACATACCCTCCATTTTGGAGATCACTATCAACTTCACAATACAAAATAGTGAAGCAACTCCCCAGAAGAAAAAGGGTCCAGCCATTCTCACCAATTGCCACAAACAGGTCAGGGAAACCAGCTTAACTAAAGTAGCAGAGCATTCTGAGGGTAAGAAAAAAGGCAAGTCAAGCTACTACCAACTCCCCTCTGATTCAGAAAGGGAAAAGCCCAGGATCCTGAATCTTAGGAGCCTTGGGAAGAGAAAGCAATGCTTCCTACACAATATCTTCTGCCATTCTTGGAAGTAACCCCTGGAGAGATGCAATCTGATAACTGCTTGTGCAAGTGCTACAGCCACAGCTCCTAAAGAACCAGAAAACGAAATTTCTTTCCCCCAGACACTACCCAAATGATTCAGTATCAGAAACTGATATGATTTTAAAGAGGCTTCTCATTTGCAGCTCAAATCTTCCATGTGTTTTCTTCCCCCATTGGACTGTGAATTTTTTGAGAGCAGGGAATTGTCTTACTTTTCAATCTGTATTCCCCAGTGCTTATTAGCAATAAGTAATTAACAAATGCTTTATTCATTCCAATATGAGGGAGGTGTGGCTGGGGAGCAGTTTATCTTAAAAAGAGTCGAGAGTTTAAGGGAACTGAAAGCTCAGAATGAATCTACAATGTATTATGGTAGCTGAAAAAGGCTAATTTTAAGCTGCACTTAAGAGTATATAAAACCAAGAAGATAAAAATCCCACTAAGCTCTATCTTTCTGAATACTACATTTTAAGAATGCTGATAGCCTGGAGAACATGTATGGATGTGTTTAATGAAAAGGAAATGTTTAACTGTAGGAAAAGACTGGAGGAAAGGGTGTAGGCTCTGAATGATAGCTATATTTGTATGCTTGAAGAGTTGTCATGTGGAAGACATGTATTTTCCTTGGCCCCAGAGAAAAGAGTTAGGTGCAATAGGTAGGACTTGTAGACAGGAAAATTTAGACAAGATATAAGGAAAAAAATCCTAACAATTAGAACTATCCAAAAATGGAAAGGGCCACCCTGGGAAGTCCTCTCACTAAAGGTCTTTAAGCAAAAGTTGCATGAAAGTTGCATGACTATTAGGATAAGGTGTATAGATTAATGGGAAAGGGATAGAGAGGGAAGGAAAGGGGAGCATAGGATAAGATGGGATACAGAAGGATACTTAGATTAACAGGAGTGAGATAAAATCTGTTAAGATTAATAGGAATGGGATAAAGAGGGAGGGAAAAGGTGGGGGAGAAAAGATAAAAGAGTAAAAGAGGTATCCCTGGCTGGGAGTGGGGTGGAGAGGCAGAGGTAATAAGGCAACCAACAAGTAGAAATAAAGTAGAAGAGTTAGCAGGGATAGGAAATAAAGAGATACATAATAACAATGATTAGGAATAGAATCTATTAGGAAAAAAAAAAGTAGGAATAGTAATCACTGATCTTAGACAAAGCCAAACTTAAAAAAGATCCAATCATGAGAGAAATCTACATTATAAATCAGTCATATTAATATTGTTTTACATATAGGTGTATATGAATGTGTACATATGTATGTATGTAGATAGATGTGAATATATGTGTGTGAGTACATGTATGTATATACACACACACACACACACAAATATATCCATGCTTAATTGCAAACTGCTTGATGAGAGGTAGAAGGGAGGAAAGGAGAAAAAAAATAAAGTGAAAAGTACACAGCAGAGATCAAAAGAAAACATACAAGGAAGCAAAGATGGACAGTTATGAATACAATTTCTTCTATTATAATACATGCTTTCCTGATATAGAAATTTATTGTTACATATTTTGAATCTTCCCCGAGGTTCTGTTGGGTATAACAGGTTCTTTTTGTTGTTGTTTTTTCTCTTTGTTTTTCTATTTTGTTTTTTAATTTTGCATTTAAGTTTTAAATACATTAAAAAACTGCAAGATTATTTGTCAAATATGTTATAGAAGAATTTTTTTTATAGGCACATTAGACTAACTGACCTCTAATGTTCTTTTAAATGCTAAGATTCAGTAAACTAGATATAGGTTTGGGCACTATTCAGAAAGATATGTATTACCCACTTCACTATTTACTATGTGCCAATAACTACATCCTAAAAATACATAGATGATTAAAGTACACCATTAATAAGGAGTTTACAGTCTAATAGGAGAAAAAAAATACAAAAAATATACAAATACAATACAAAGTATGAAAATGCTTGAGGTATAGAGTACCTTATGAAATGGGAGCAATCACTCCTCCGGGTAACTCACTTGCTATAACTGTGCATGTATATTATGTTTCCCCCTCCCTCCCCCTTTTCTTTTTACTGAGGCAATTGAGGTTAAATGACTTGCCCAAGGTCACACAGCTAGGGAATGTTAAGTGTCTGAGACCAGATTTGAACTCAGGTTCTCCTGACTTCAGGGCTGGTGCTCTATCCACTGCGCCACCTAGCTGCCCCTATGTTTTGTAACAAAAAACTGTGATTAAAGTAGAGGCACCAAAGGTGCTATATTTTACTTTTATCTGTAAGTTCTTTGAATCTATCTTCTTAAAGGGAAAGTAGGTCTCTGGACAAGAAAATTTTTACTCAGAATTTAAAGGAAGTATTCTAAATGCCTCACTTAATTGTTTATTATAGTGGACAGTCACAAGTTACTATTATTATATAGCCACAATTGAAAACATCTAAAGGAAGACAAAGAGAAATCTATTTCCAACAGCTATCTAGAGGATATCAATAATGTACTATAAATGCATAAAATTCTTCCTACATTTCCTGGAATTTGTGTATTACTCTTCCAACAGGAAGTAAAATTATATATCACTTAAAAAATACTTCTCACTCCTTCCTTTCTAGCTTATCTTCCTATTTTTATTAATCTATTGATTATTCTTCAATTTATTGATAATTTGTCATTAATCAATTTAATTTATTGCTTTATTCATTTATTACTTCAATTCATTTATTACTTCAATTCATTTATTACTATTACTCTTCTCATTTTCCATATCCAACTACCTGTCATTTCTAGCTTCCCAACATCTCTCCTATATACCTCTTCTCTCCTCTGACACGGATGCTATCCTGGAATGGGCCCTTCTTACCTTACAAATGGCCTATTGCAATGGCCTACTAGTTAGGCTCTCTGCCTCAAGGCTCACTTTATAGCGGTCTACATTCCTCTCAGCTCGAACAAGTCTGGCCATATCATTCCCCTGATAACTAACTCCAGGGTTCCCCACTGCTTCTAGATCCAACTGGCTAAATCTTGCCCTCATCACACTCTTTATCCAGTGATCCTGGATCGCCCACTATTCCTTGGAGATGGTACTCTAATTCTGGACATTTTCTTTGGCTTTACCCATGCCTACAATTTGCTTCTTCCTCATCTACTTGACTTCCTTCAAGTCTCTGCACTTTCCCAATCTTCCTTAATTTTAGGGTCTTCCCTCTCCCACTTGTATTTCTTTTTTTGTATGTAGTTATTTTGCATATTATCTCCTACATTAGACTGAGTTCCTTGAAAGCAGGGATTTTATTATTATTATTTTTGCTGAGGCAATTGGGGTTAAGTGACTTGCCCAGGGTCACACAGCTGTTATGTGTCTGAGACCAGATTTGAACTCAGGTCCTCCTGACTTCAGGGCTGGTGCTCTATCCACTGCGCCACCTAGCTGCCCCCAGGGATTTTATTATTATTTTGAATGGTTGGTTTGTTTGTATCCCTAGTGCCTCAGTAATAGAGTAATTGAATAACAATAATAGAAATGTGGCAGGAGCTTAACATAAGCTTACCCATTTGAATCACCTCTTCTAGCAACTTTCTCCTCTCTTCTCCCCTTTCTCCATCCCCTCTTCCTTTTCTTCCTCCTGGTCTGATCATACCTCCTCAGGTTGGTTTGCTGGATCAGCACCCATATCTCACTCCTTAACCAGGAGGGCACACTCCTCCCCTTTTCTCCCTCCCTCCCCACCTGGACCTTTAATTCTTCCCCTCTTATTACTTGCTTTTTAAACCTTATCTAAAACCAATCACTACCAGCGGCACAACTCACAGGCCTCTCAAACAACATAGATAAAACAGAGTTTATCTTTTTCTGCAAAATCCCCTTTTTTGAACTTCCCTACTTCTGTCCAGGAAACGTCAGTCTTCCCAAATCATCCAGAGTTGCTCTCTGGTCTTTGTCTGTTCCCTCTCCTTTGCCCAACATATCCAAAGAACTGCCGGGTTTTGCCGATCACTCTTTCCCCCCTCTCTTGCACCAGGCCCCTTCTTTACAAATATTGCTCTAGTTCGGGTTCTTGTCAGGGTTATCTTGGTCCAGTAGAACAAGAACAAGACAACTGTGTTCCATCTGTCACTATTTCTGTGACCTTGGAAATAAGTCAGTTAGCCTCAGTTTCTTTTTAGATAGCCCCAGTTTCTGAGTTTGGCACTAGTGACCTTAAAACCATTTATATATTCCTCTGTGGTATTTAAAGCCCTTCACAGTTTGGCTCCAACCTACCTTTCCAGACTAATTACTTGTCATTTGCCTTTAAAAACTCTATAGTCTTGCTGTTCCTTCCATAAAATATTTCATCTCTTCTCTCCATGTCTTTCTTTGTCCACCCAGTCTCCCATGCCAGCAATATTCTTTTTCCTAACCTCTTCCTCCTAAAAGTATTCCAAGCTTCTTCCTAGATTCTTCCAGCTGCTTATTTTTCACAAATTGTTTTGTATTTTTTTTAGTTTATTTGATTTACTTTCTTTTAAATTTTTAACAGTACTTTATTTTCCCCAGTTATACGTAAAGACAATTTTCAGGATTAGTTTTTACAAGATTTTGAGTTCCAAATTTTTCTCCCTCCCTCCCCTTCCCTCTTCCAAAAATGGTAAGCAATTTGATGTAGGTTATGCATATGTAATCACAGTAGAACAGACTTCCATATTAGTCACTTTTAAAAGAAGAAACAGACCAAAAGGAAAAAAAAAAAAACCAACCATTAAATAACTAAATAAGGTAAGTGAATGAAAAAAGTATTCTTTGATCTGCATTCAGTGTCCATCAATTCTTTATCTGTATATGGATAGCATTTTCCATCATGAGTATTGGATCAGTGTAGTTGAGAAGAGCTAAGTAATTCCAAGTCGATCATCACACAATGCAGCTGTTATTGTGTGCAATGTTTTTTTTGTTGTTTTGTTTTTTGTGGTTCTATTCAATTTACTTTGCATCAGTTCATACAAATCTTTCCAAGTTTTTTCTGAAATCTGCCAACACATCAATTCTTATTGCACAATTATTTTCTCTTTACATTTACATACCACAACTTGCTCAGCCATTTCCCAGGTGATGAGTATCCTGTCTATTTCCAATACTTTGCCACCACAAAAAAAACTGCTATAAATATTTTTGCATATATGATCTTTTTGAGATCAAAGGGTATACAAAGTTTGGTAATCCTTTGGGCATGGTTCCAAATAGTTCTCTAGAATGATTAACAACTTCACCAACAGTGTATTAGTGCCCCAATTTTCTCACATACTCTCCACACATTTTCCTTTTTTGTCATATTAGCTAATCTGATAGGTGTGAAATGGTATCTCAGAGTTGTTTTAATTTGAATTTCTCTGATCAAAAGTGATTTAAAATACTTCTTTATATAAGTATAGAGCTCTGCCTTCTTCACCTGAAAACTACCCAATTTATAATGGCTTATATTCTTGGAAATTCAACTGTTTTCTATATATTTGAGAAATGAGGCTTGTCAGAGACACATCCTGTAAAGGCTGTTTCCCAGATTTTTGTTTCCTTCTAATCTTGGTTGCACTGATTTTGTTTTTTGCAAAAATCTTTTAATAATATATACTTTAAATATTAAATAATTCTATGTTTTTGTATTTATATAATTTATATATTAACTTAATTTCAAATTTTTATTTTATAATTTAATTTAATAAAATTATGTAATAATTTAATATGATAAAAAGTATTTGTTTTATATAATGTAATGTTCTTTATTTTGTTTGGTCATGAGTTCTTTCCTTCTTCACAGATCTGACAGATAGACTATTCCTTAGTCTTCTAATTTGTTTACAATATCACTATGTCTAAATCATGTACCCATTCTGACCTTATATTGATATATAGTATGAAATGTTGGTCTAATCTAGTTTGTGCCTTATTGTTTTCCAGTTTTTATCAAATAATGAATTTTCCTTTGCATACACATTTATAAGCACATATTGTTCGCCACTCCCCTGTGGCAGATACAATTTCATTTTTGTCTTTATGGATAGCATAGAACCTAGCACATACTGGCTGCTAAATAATGCTCTCTGAATGAGAATAGATATGACCATTTTAAAACTTGACATAGAAGTTACTTTGTTGCCATGATACCTGGATCAAAAATCTAACTAAACTCTAACTATCTTTTACCCAAATGAATAAGTGATAGTGCTTTTTCAAAGTACATTTAAGCAGTGGGAATACAAATAAAAAAGACAGTTTCTTCTCTCCCTGGAGCTCACATTCTAATAGGGAGAAATAATGTAAATAGGACATTTTTACTCCTAGTCAAGATGGAAGGTTCCATGACCCTTAAGGTACAAATATATTTTCTCTAAAGTTATATTCACTGATAGAATATCCTTTTCTGATGCTCAACCATTTGGCAGGACTTTGGTGTCAAGAACTTTCTTTTTTAAATCATTGGTAGAAGAGGTTGGTAAAGGAAGTAAGAAAGGGACTAAACACTAATATAGCACATACTATGAGTTGGGCATTGTGTTAAGCCCTTACAAATATTAGCTTTACACAGATAATGAGATAGAAACTGAGTAAGGTTAAATGATTTGCCCAGGGTCATATAGCTGGAAAGTATCTGATATGGTTTCCAAACCCTCCTTTTTTGTGACTCCAAATACAGCATTCTATCCACACTACTTCTCAAAAAAAAAGGAAAGACAACAAAAAGTTGGTATGTAGATTTTTATTTTTAAATGTCTTAATGTCTTTTATTTTAAATATCCTTTCCTTTTTAAATTTTGAGTTCCAAATTCTCCCACCCTTCCACCATCCACTGAGAAGACAAGCAATATGAAATCAATTTTACATGTGAAATCAGGCAAAACATTTCCATATTGCCCAAAAAAGCAATAAAAATAAAGAACACGAGAAAATTATACTTCAATTTGCACTCAGTGTTCCTCATTTATCTCTCTGGAGGCAGCATTTTTTTCATCTTGAATCCTTTGAAATTGTCTTGGATCACTTCACTGATCAGAGTAGCTTAACTCCTTTATAGTTAATTATTACAATATTGTTGCTCCTGTGTACAATGATCTCCTGTTCCTCTTATTTCACTGTGGCTCAATTCATATAGGTCTCAAATTATTCCACATATCATTTATTATAGTACAACAATACTCCATCACAATCATATGCCATGACTTTAATTGACTTCATTTGAAGGTCATCTCAGTTTCCAATTTTTTGCCACCACAAAAAGAGCTACTATACATAATTTTGCATATATAGATCCTTTCCCTTCAATTTTTGGGAATATACATCTAGTAGAGTCATTGTTTGGTCAAAGGGTATGGACAGTCTAAGAGCACTTTGGGAGTAGTTCCAAACTGTTCTCCAGAATGGCTGGACCAGTTTACCAACCTTGAATTAATGTATCCATTTTCTCCCATTTCTGTAGATGTGAGCTGTTACCTTAAAATTAATTTGCATTTCTCTAATCAATAATGACAGAGCATTTTTTCATAAGACTAGAGATCCTTTTTATTTCCTCTTCTAAAAGCTGCCTACTTATATCATTTGACCATTTATGAATTGGGGAATGGCTCTTATTTTTATAAATTTGACTCAGTCCTTTTTATCTCTGAGACATCCTTTAGCAGAGACACTTGTAAAAATTTCTGATATTACTTTACCTATGTTATTTTTTTTAGTGAAATGTAGTCTCCCTGATTATCTTTTAATTAAATCTATTTTTGCTTTTGTTTTGTGTGAGATCATGATTGCTATGCCTGCTTTTACTTTAGCTGAAGCATTTTAGATTCTGCTCTAGTCCTTTATTTTAACCATATGTCTTTCTGTTCCAAATATCTTCTGTAAACAACATATTATTGGATGTGGGTTTCTAATACATTCTACTGTTCACTTCTGTTTTATGTGTGAACTTATCCCATTCACATTAATAGTTATGATTTCTGTGTATTTCCTTCTACCTCATTTTCTTCTATTTCTTATTTTTATCTTGTCCTTCCTCAAAAGTCAGCTTTGCTTCTGATCACTGCCTCCCTTAATGTACCCTCCTTTCTTATCCTTCCCCCACCCCACCCTTTCCTCTTCTCCTATTCTTTCCCAATTGGATAAAAGATTTCTATATATAAAATTCTTTCCCCTTTGAACTAATTTCATTGAGAGTAAGAATTCAAGAATTGCCTACCACCCTCTCCCCATTTTCCCCTTCACTGCAAAAGCTTTTATGTGAGAAAATTTCTCCACTCTGCTTCTCCCCCTTTCCCCCTTCCCCAAGGCCGTCCCTCTTTCTCACTTCTTTTTCTTCTTCTTTTTTTTGGAAATTACAACATAATCAACTTATTTATATATTTAGAGACTTCCTCTAATTGCCCCTCCAAAGTTCTTAGGAGTTACATATATCATCTTTCCATAGGAAACTTTAACTTTATTGATCCCTTATGATTTCTCTTTCAAGTTTATTTTTTTATGAATCCCTTGAGTCTCGTATTTGAATGCCAAATTTTCTATTTAGTTCTTGAAAGGCCTCTACTTTATTAAATATCCATCTCTCTCCTACCTGAAAGATTATACTCAATTTTTATGGATAGTTGATTTTTGGTTGTAATCCTAGCTTCTTTGCCTTCCATAATATCATAGTTCAAGCCTTCTGATCCTAACAATGTAAGAGTTGTTAAATCTTGTGTGTGGCTCCATATTATTATTATTTCTTTCTGGTGGCTTGCAATATTTTCTCTCTGACCCGGAAGTTTTGTAATTTGACTATAATATTCCTGGGAGTTATCATTTGGAGATCTCTTTCATGAGGTGGTCAGTGGATTCTTTCCATTTCTATTTTACTATCTGGTTCTGGGATACCAGGGCAGTTTTCCTTGATAATTGGTGATAATTTCCTTGATGATATGGAGTCTGGTTTTTCTTCTTTTTTCCATCATGGCTTTTCAGATTGTCTAATGATTTTTATATTCTCTCTCCTGGATTTATTTTCCAAGTCAGTCATTTTTCTGCTATTTTATACTTTCTTCTATTTTTTCATTCTTTTGACTTTTGTTTTTATTGTTTCTTGATGTAATGTGCAATCATTATCTTTCACTTGAACAGTTCTAATTTTTAAGGAATTGTTTTCTTCAGTGAGATTTGTCTATTTGGCCACTTCTGCTTCATTTATTCAGGAACTGTTTATAATATCTTTTTCCACTTGATCTATTTTACTTTTTTAAAGAATTCTTTTCTTAAGTGAGTTTTTGTGTCTTAAAAAAAAAACAACTGTTAATTCTCCTTTTATAATTTTCTTGCACTACTCTCATTTCTTCTCCCAATTTATCCTTTACCACTCTTATTGTTTTCTTTAACTCTTCCAGGGAATCCTGTTAAGCTTGTGTCAAATTAGCATTTTTCTGTGAAATTTTGTTTGTAGCTGCTTTCAAGTTATTGTCTTTTTGAGCTTGTCTTGGTCTTCCTTGCCACCCTAGTAGCTTTTTATGACCAAATTCTTTTCTTTTGCCTGCTCGTTTTTCTAGCTTATTTCCCAACTTTGAACTTTATATTAAAGTTGGGCTCTGCTTACTTGGAGGGGAGTACGATTTAGAGTTCTGTTCCAAATTTCAGGCTTTTTTGTGCAGTTGTTTTCTGAGCTACTTCTGGGAAATTCCAAGTTATTAGTGTTTCCAAGGTGGCATGATCGATCCATGGAGATGTATGGTCACTGCTCTCTTGGTCTATGCTGTGGTCTTTGCCCAGGATCCTGCTCCTCTATAGCTCTAAGTACTAGTGCTTGGCTCTAGGGATTGGGGAAACTTTCATGCAGAAGGTAATACTTGAAGGGCATCTTAAAGAAAGAGAGAGTCTCCGAGGCAGTTGGAAAGAGATGAATTCCAGACATATGGGATAGCCAGTAAAAATGACATAAATAATGGCATAAACAGGGAAATGGAAATGTTCTTTATAAAGAGTGAAAGTCATTTTGCCTATTCTGGAGTGCTGAAGGGGGAATCCAGTGAGACTGGAGTCAAACTGTGTAGGGTTTTGAAAGAGAGTAGTTTATATTTTAATTTAGAGGAAATAGTATATCACTGAGTAAGGGAGTCATATGGCTTGCTCTATCTAAGGAAAATTACTTTGGCAACAGCATTGTTGGATGGACTAGAGAGGTAAGAGATTTAAGGCAGGGATACCAATTCCTATATCAATTAGGAACTTCTTGCAATAATCTAGGTGAAAAGCAATGAAAGACTGAACTAAAGTGGTAGCTGTGTGATGCAAGAGATGTCGTGAAGGTAGAAATGGAAAGAAGGAAAAGTAGAAGTCAATGCTAATGTTACAATCTGAGAGACTAAAGGATGGTGGTACATTTGAAAGAAATGGGGAAATTTGGGAAAGAGTATGTTCAGTTTTGGTTATGTTGATTCTAATATATACATTAATAGGAACATTTAGTGTAAATTGTCCAATAGGCAATTGGTGATGCAGGATTTAAGATTAGGAGATACTGGGGTGAAGGAATATAAACACACAAATATATCTGTAAGTCATCTGGAAACAAAGTTACTCTTAAAACTTTTAAGTAGATTAGATTAAAAAACCCCTCTTCTAAGAGATGTTATTTCAAGAGAAAATAGATTGCTGTCTAACTTTCTATTATTAGAAAGAATATAATACTATAGCAGAAGGAATGATTCAACTGAATATGCCATATAATCTAGAGTCTATTGGTCTTTTGGAGGAAGTGACTATCATTCCCATGAGGGGAAAAAAAAAAAAAAAGATTCCAAAATCAGGGTCTCTCTAAGTTGGTATAGTTATGGGGAAATTGCAAAGAGATCACCAATATATGAAATGCTCAAAAGCCATGTGGAGGGAGGGAGCAGCTAGGTAGTGCAGTGGATAGAGCACTAGCACTGAAGTCAGGAGGACCTGAGTTCAAATCTGGTCTCAGACACTGCCTAGCTATGTGATCCTGGGCAAGTCACTTAACCCCAATTGCCTCAGCAAAAAGCCATGTGGAGGGAGCAGTGAACTGTAATTAAGTTGATAGGTAAAAATGGTTTGTTTTGGTTTTGCTATATTCCCTCATTCTTTAATCTCTACCATCTACAGTAACAGGAAAAAAGATACTGGAACTTGAATAGTTTGAAACTGTTGTTGAGTGGTTTGGGTACTAGTGGCATGTGCAAAATCAATCACCATTATATCTTATTCACATTACATAAAGACATCTAAAATTCATATCCTAGAATTCTTAGTCTGTAGACAAATTAATAATATACTCTGCTTGATAAATGATTAGTTCTTTCTCTTTCTTCCATCTAATTATCTTTAATGAATGAAATAAGGGGCTTCCTCAAAGATGCTAGTTTTATAAATGATATTTGCTTTAAAACTCCCTTTAAAAGAATCAATCTTTTTTTCTTATATTCAAAGATTAATTTGAATACAGATATATAATATTTTTTGAAAAGGATGCTCATTTGTTGAATTTTTTTTAAAATAGTATTTAATTTTTCTCCAGTTATATGTGAAAATGATTTGTAACATTAGATTTTAAAACTTTTGAGTTCCAAAAACTTTGAATTCTCAGGCCTCCCTCCCGACCCGAAAAATGCAATCAATTTGATATGGGGTATACATGTACTAAGGCAAAACATTTCCATAATAGTCATGTTATGAAAGAAAACATAGACCAAAAAAAAAAAAAACCCTCAAAAAAAAAAATAAAAAGAAGCAAACTTCAATTTATATTTGGACTCCATCAGTTCCCTACTGGGGGGGGGGGGGGGGGGGGCAGGGACAGATAGCATTTGTCATTATAAATTCTTCAAAGTTGTCTTGGATCACTTATTGTTGAGAATAGATATGTCATTGAATTTTATCTTTTATAAGATATATCTAATCTAATATGGCAGCTAATATCAAAATAAAGACTGATTCTTAACATTGTCTTCATATACTTTTGTTAACCATATATTTGGGTCTTCCCTATTTGAGGACTACCAGAATCAAAACATGAAGACTTTATTTAATTACCAGGACTACAGCACAGGATTTTTCATAAAAATCATTATAATTTATGAGTTCTTTGCGTTTTGTTTACCTTTAGATGCATAAATGTCACATTAATTAGGTATAATATCAAGCTATACAGGAAGATAAAAATAAGATACCTCATTCTTCACCCTTAAATACAAAAAAAAAAAAAAAAAACCAAAACACAACTTAAAATAGATGATATATAAATATTATTTCAAGTTTGTTAAATTAATTCATGGGTTCTTAGCTTGTGTTCAAAAGTATATTTCATAATTCTCTAAGAATTATTTTAACTAGATTTTCCATTCAAAATATTTCTGTGTTTTTAACCACTGATGCTCTAAAATTAGATTTTCCTAAGAAATCTTACAAAAAAAAAAGTTTAATAAAAATTCCAAACCTGAAGTCATATGAAATGATCTATGCCTCTAATTCCTGTAATTATATTGTAGTATAGGTATTTTTGAGGGGGAAAGGGCTAAGGGAGCAGGATTAGGAATGAAGGCCTACAAACACCCTACTAAGAATGAACAAAGTTACCAAGAACTTTATTAACTATGTACTAATCTTTCATAAAAGTGGATATTTCAATTCTTTATATATATGTTATTCTTAGGCTCACAAAAAGAAGGCAGCATATTACAAACTTTTGCACATATTAGCAGCTGGCTGATAAAATGGTCCATTTATTCTACGCTAATGTATGTTACAAGTTCTGATTCTATCATTACTGATAATGTAACAAAAATTGGACAAACCACTACTTGTCTAGTTTGGGGATTCTTCACCTGTATGTTGGGGATAGTAATAATAAACATGATGCCTCACATAACTGAAAAAAGAAACTAAACCAGATGATTCACTCATTATTAAGCAAGTACCATGTGCAAGTCACTGTGCTAGGTGTTGGAGCTACAAGAACTAAAAAAAATGCACCAAGCTCAAGAAGCTTACCTATTGGGGACTGGAGAGGAAGAGAGGGAAACAGCAGGTACATTAATGAATACAAAATAATTGGAAGAGGGAAAGAATACTACTAGGAAGATCAAGAAAAGATAGTATTGGCTCTAGAGTCAAGAAGCCATAACTTCCACTTGTGATATTTCCTGCCTGTGTGACCTTGGACAAAGCAGCTGCCTCTTTGGCTTCAGTTTGTTCATCAGTTTAATTAGAAAGCCTCTAAGGTCTTTTCCCAGATTTATGACTTACAAATTCCTATATGAAGTGGTACCAGAGTTAACCCTTGAAAAAGCTGGGTAGTCTAAGAGGCAGAAGTGAAGAGGAAACAAATTCCAGGCCTGTACTAAAGGGAGAACATTAGAATGACAATTTTGGAAAATAGAAAGAAGGCCAGTTTGGCTGTAACATAAAGCAGGGGGTGAGGAGAGAGAAAATAGGCATTTATCAAACTCCTATTATGTGCCAGGGTCTGTGCTAAGCATTTTACAAACATTATCTCACTTGACTTAAAGATCTGTGATTCTATACTGACAAGGTATGTGATATAAACATAACTGTTATAATTTATTAAGTAAAGTCAAAAAACAATAGGACTTATTTTATCTATTTCTAAATCACTCTTAAGTATTTTTTCTAAGTCTTCTAAGTTTTCCATTGTTAACTCTCAGTCGAAATTGTGAAAGTTGCCAAACTACTGAGACTAAAATATTACAAATGCACCCTCCCTTTCATCCCCCAACCCCCCTAAAAAACAAGCTTGAATGATGAAAGGAAAATTAAAAGATGATCATTTGGAGGAAAATTTAACCATTTTTGAATATTTTTTTTCTACATTAAAAATCATTCATACAATCCAAATTGTGAATATAAAAATAAATTATATAAATATGTTTTATATAAATTTTATATAAGTATAAAAAATATATATATATGTATATATTTTTTTGCTTTTTGCTGAGGCAATTGGGGTTAAGTGACTTGCCCAGGGTCACACAGCTAGGAAGTGTCTGAGACCACATTTGAACTCAGGTCCTCCTGACTTCAGGGCTGGTGCTCTAACCACTGCAAACAAAAATATTTTAAAGCATTTTTATAGTGCTTTAAGGTTCACAAAGGATAGATGACCTTATGTAATCCTCATAATAACCCTGAGAGCAAGATATAACTATTTTGGCCATTTAGAAACTGAGATTAAGAGAAGTAAAATAATTTGCTCAGGGTCCCAACAGCTGGTAAATGTTAAAATAGCTTCTTTTGTTTTAAAATCTATAGATCTGAATTTCTGCCAAGAGAAATAATGCTGGAATCAAGGCAACATGCTAAATTCCCCCTTGGGAAAGACACAGGCTATAAACACACAGAAGCCATAAAGCTACAAAGCAGAATTCATGGGACTCTTCAGGTGCCGATTTCCTGAATGTAAGCGTAGCACCCACCTCCATTAGCTCCCAAAGTCTCTGATCCCCCAAGGAATGACTCTATTCTCTCAGGCCAACGACCCACAAAATAAAGTTTCCAAATCAGTTTCCTAAATAAACTTTACTGACTACAAAGTAAGCCTATTGACACAACTTACTCTGCATTCCTATTTTACATTTGTGCTATAGTCTATGGGGATTCTGAAGGTAATTACTCTTTCTCTTATCAGTTTACAAATAAAACATAATAAAAACAGAAAATAAGTACACAAATTTTACAAAATTAAATATTTTTATAAACCTGACTTTTTCATAATATAGCATACAACTATATGAATTTTATGAATTATATGATTATATGAAAAGTTCAATATTTTAATGAAGTAAATTAAGTCTGCTTTGATCTCTTTTATTCCCAGCTGATAGAAATCATTATCTATAGAGTAAATGAATGATTTCTTTAAAGCTAATATACAATCTGAATGATCAACTCATACTTGTTGCTTTAAATGTCTGTGCATTTAATTTCTAAATCCCTTCAAATTTTTATGCTTTCATACTTGTTTCACACTTGTACTTCTGTGTATTTATTTTGGAAATACATCCTGCAGTTTAAAAGCAATAGGTCTTCAGTAATTCCACAGCATTCTCTTGGTAACAAGTGTGAGAACTTGAAATGGAGTTCAAGTCAAAACGTAGCCCTCTTATTTTTAGAAGCATCAATTTTCTCATGGGGTTGGGGAGTAAGTAAGAGAGAGACAAAGTTAAATTTTTTGAAAGAAGCTTGATTTTAGAATAGGACACCCTACTTTTCACATAACCTATGAAAAGAACGGGATGACATATATTATATTGACACCTCATCTATTCTATGGTATAGAGTCTGCCCAGTTAAGGATGCCTGACCTTGTTTCTATCACTTGGAAACAACAGAGCACACTGACATATTTCTTTTTTCAAAAGCAAGTGTGCCAGCTATTGGAAGAGCATCTGTCACTCACCTCAGCCACCTGCTGTGTCTCCACTATCTGCTGAGCCAGCACCTCCATATTTGTTGCCATGGTGAAGCAAGATCATTAGAGAACCTGTTTGGAAAGATGCCAGCAACTTCCATCAGGCAAGAAGAAATTAGGCTACTTGAAAATTATTAATAATCAAAATTAATCTCTGGCATAATATAATGTGAATTTACCCTCTGCTGGAGACATGGCAGCAAGCAAGCAGTGTAATATGCTTACTGCACGTCTTGGGATATTGTTCATTAGTAATATCTTCTTCAATTATCTACAAGACTTAAAAAAATCCAGAAACCAAAAAAAACCCAAAGGCAAAACCAGACCAACAAAAGCATTCCACAGAAGAAAAAGCCTTCCAATCCAAGTACAGAAAAAACCAATTTGGAACTGTAACTACTAATGCAACTTGCAAAATGCTTAGTCAAGTAGCTATCACACCTTAAAGGGCAGCTCCTATGACAGGTATTGGATAAGCATGTGGCTATTTGAGAAAGGCTTGAGATCAACTCTGGCTACTGAGCCTTTAAGCTGCTATCACCAACTCTACTTTTGGTATTAGTGTTACTACAAAGGAAAAACCCTTTAGCGGTTCTGATGCAAAGGCTATCACTAACAAAAAAAAGAACAAATATATATATAAACCAACAACAACAGGGCCACAAAACATTAACAGTATCAAAACATGCTAAGACTATGTTCCTAAGGAAATTAATTTTTTAGTCTTCCCTAGAAAATGACAATTGTGAAAAAAAAAATTGAAAAAAGAAAACAAAAACTGGAATTTAGCTATTGTGCTAGTGATAAAGAACTAGATTTGACCTCATCAATTTTCAACAGCATGAATGTTTAGAAGCTTCTCACATGCCAAGTTCATAATGTGTAGCATGCTACTGTGTGTCACAGTCTAAATGAAACTATTTATGATGCTCATTGTAACAACATTATTACAGTCTCATTAAAATTACAACAGCACAGATATGAGGGAGCTAGCTATGTGATGGGGCTATATTTCTAGCAACTATATGAGGAAAGTGAGGTCAAGAGTCAAAGAGATATGTCCCAAGTTACATAGTGAATTAATGGTAAAGCAAAATCTAGAATCCAGGTTTTCTGCCAAGTCCACTGTTCTTTTCTACACTACCACAGAAGGTATTCATTTTCTTGGTTTGACCATAAATTTAGCATTTAGCATCATAGGAAGATTCTAGTGGTTTATTTTTAGCTTTCATATATGCAAATGAGACAGTATGTACACAGTACACATAATACAAAAATCCATTTACCTGACTGTTGTTCTAAGTTTTTAGTTACCTGTAATATTTTGTTGTACAAACTTATAGAACCCTCTAATACCTTCTTCCCTTCATATATTCCTTTTACCTCAACAAGCATAACATAAAACGAACATAAAAATGACTTAATATGTATTACTGCCAGAAAAACCAGCAGAATTACTTTTTCTCCAAACCAAATGTTATAACACATTACCGTTATTTGCAAAAGCCCTGTGAAGCAGAAATCTAACTTTTTCCCCCTGAAAAGATAAAAAAGTCTTCTAAATAATATAATAGATATATATTGCCAATATCTTGTTATATACAATATTGTAAAAATCCTATCTTGCTTGGTATTTAACTTCTAATTTTTATCGCCTTTGGAGGATCTATTACTGCACTACTAATAACAGACTGCTGCACTACTAATAAGAGCCATCTGCTAGAGGAAATGTGAAACTACGAAAAATACATACATAAAGAGTGGAAAGAACAGCACTAGAAGTTCTTCCTCTCACTTGATAAAGTTGCTTAAATGAGTGGAATTAAATGCTATCTATGATCAAAGGTAATACTTTCTGTATATTTAGATAATTTCCCCAAACTTTCTGTAACTATCTATTGATGAACTAACAACTGATCCACCATTAGATGCCCATTAAGTGCAAGGCACTATGAAAGAGAAAACATCTCCACACTGAAGCTGTGGGCTCTTCAGACTTTTTAAATTGTTTTCTAAAATGGTACCTTGAGGAATGGCTGCCTCCATCTGTTGGGACTTCTCCCTTGGTAGCCACCAAGCCAGATCTCCAAGTCCTCTATTTACATATGATATCTACTTTAGGAACAATCAATTCCTATAAAACTCAAGGCTAAAAGAGTCCAATTAAGAGGTCATGAGATGCTATTTTATCAAAAGATGGCTTTTAGAAAATTTTCATAGATCACTGGTAAAAATATCAATTTTCAGTTAAAGTCAAAAATTTAAATAGGATGGAGAAAGGTCTGAAAACATCCCAAGACATATTAATGGATTATCTGTATTTATAGATCATGCCCAGTTTCAATTAATCTAAATAACTCCATATTATAACATACTTTTAAATACATGTTATAAGAAGAATATCATGTCAATCATGCTATAAATACTATGCTATCAAACATTTGTGAATTTTCATATGCAAAAACTGACAAGCCAATATATGTCCTGAACAGGACGGACAAGACAGAATGATTTCAGGAACTAAAGATGTTCACCTTGGAGAAGACTAAGAGAATACTATTTAAAAGTCTCAAGTGGAAAAGTGAACAGTTTTGCTCTGTATGGTTCTTAAAGGCAAATCAAATTAGTCAATAAGCATTTATTAAATATCTACTATGTGCAAGGCACTTGTGCTAAGTGTTAGGGATACAAAGTTTTCAGATCAAAATAAAATAAGCTTTCGAACAATTGGGGCTATTAAACTGGCTTCCTCATCAGGTGATGAGCATCCTATTACTAGGGATATTTTATACAGAGGCTGGATGATTATCTGCAAGATATAATAAATCAGAGATTTTTCTCATTTCCCATAATACTGAACTTAAAATATCTGCTGAAGCCTTTCCTAGTGCCATGAGCTGCTAGTGCCTTTATTCCCTCAAGATTTTTTTGTATCATTGCCATCATCATCAACATGTAGGCATTCCTATCTCATTAAGTACAGGGGCTACTCACATAAGCTGATCTTACTACTTATTTCACGAAATAAATGTCAAATGTTCATGAGATCGGCATGGTCCATTGCTGCTCAGAATTCAATCAATAAACACTTATTAAGCACATCCATGTGCCAGGCACTATGCTAAGCTCTGGGGATACATGAAGAATCTTACAATCTAACTGCAAATATAGGGAAAATAGGAAATAATTTAAATAAGGAAGGCACTGGAATCAAGAAGTTTTGGAGAGGGATTCTAATAGAAGGCAGGATTTAGTTGGTTCTCAAAGGAAACCAGGGAGGTCAGTAACTGGAGAAAAGGAGGGAGAGTGGCTAAACGTGCCAGAAAAAAATTCCCAGAGCTGAGAGATGGAATGTTGAATTCATGGGACATCTAAGAGGCTAGATTATGAATTGAAGAGTATGTGTTGAGGAGTCCAATAATAAGACTGGAAAGGTAGGAAGAGGCTAGATTACAAATGGCTCTGAACACTAAAGCAATTTGTATTTGCTCCTGGAGGAAGTGACACCATCAGACCTGTACTTTAGGAACATCATGTCAGTGGCTGAAGGGAGGATGGATTGGGATGGGAAGAGACAGGCAAACCTACTGTCAAATACTGAAACAATCCAGCTGTGAGATGATGAGGAAATGTTCAGAGGAGCAGAGGAGGTCAGAGGAGAAAAGGGAGCATATTCAAGAGATGTGGCAGAGGGGAAACTGAAAGGCCTTGACAATAGCTTGGGTATGGGGGATGAGAGGAAGTGAGGAATTCTAGGTTTGTGAGCCTCAGGGGCCAAGAGAATGGTACTGTCCTCTACACTAGTAGGGAAGGTAGGAGGTTTAAAAAGAAAGCAATGAGCTCTGTCTTGAAGATGTAACATTGGATGTCAGAGAGATGGGGCAGGAAAGACAGATTTGAGAATCAGCAGTGTACAAACAATAATTAAATCCATGGGAACTAATGAAATCTCCAAGGGAAGTTACATGGAGGACTCTGGACATAACCCAAGCTCAAAGGATCTTCTAGTCTCAGCCTCCTTTGTGATTAGGATTACAGTCCTGTGGCACCATATCTATATCCTGTATATGCTTTTACACACACACACACACACACACACACACACACACACATACACACCATGTCTATATATGTACACACACACCCATACATATATATGTATATATTTACATAACATATCCACACATGTATATTATGTTGTCTCTTCCATTAGAATATAAAATCATGAAAGCAAGAACTGTTTGGCTTTTGTCTCTGTAAGCCCAGTGCCTAGCACATAAAGCAGATGGCCAATAATTGCTTGTTGGTCTACATGATCTCTTTTTCTGTTCTCCCCAATGGAAAAATTATTCTTGACTAAAGTAAACCATATTAGAATATATATTGTATATATACATAAAATAATTCAGATTCTAATCTTAAACTACCTATATGTTACTCATTACCTGGATGAACTACCAACAAGTTAAACTCCTAACTTCTATTTTGTACATAATCTCTCCAAAACATATTCATACATGTTTGCTTGGTGCTGCCTCTGATTCTTTCCCCTACCATGTCTTTCACATGCAACCAGTTCTTAAATCCTACAGAAGCTACTTTTGAAATATTTTTGGTACATATCCCCTACTTTCTATTTCCAGTGTTTCCATATTATCACAAAAGCTCAAAGTTGGAAAAAATGTCAGAGGCCCCACCTGGAGCATTGTAATAAAGGGATTTTGCCATTTCCAATCTTTCTCCTTTCTAATCTTGAGGGTAGATCTGAGCATCTCATTATCAACCCTGATCAAGGACCTTTACAGGCTTTCTGTTGCCAATAAACAAAATAATGTAGCATTCCTAGTTCCAGAAAGACCATTCTTACAGCCTTTCTCCCCATTCTCCCATCAGACTATGCTATATTTATTGTATCTCAATTCATTCAAGCAATATATTCATTCCATCTAAAATACCTTCTCTTCCATTCCTGGCTCTAGATCTCTCTACCTTTTCCCATAACTCAATTCAAATGCTGACCTACTCTTTCATGAAGCTTTGCCTGATCATCTCAGGTGGAAGAACCTTCTCCTTACTTTTAATTCCTATAGTGCAGATAGCATGGAGCACCTACACAATATTTTCATCAATGTGATTCAATAAATTCAACTCAAAAACATTTATTTAGTGCCTACTGTGTACCAGGGGACATCAAGACATATATACTAAGGCTTTAACTCTCAAGGAACTTACAAGCTAACATAAAGAAGAACAAGTATACAAATAACTATCACAAAAGGAAAAATGAAAATAATCCAAAGGAGAGTTTTAACTGTCATGAGAAATATGAAGAAGAGAAGATGCTGTGTTGTATTAGTTTTTTGGTCCATGTAGCTTCTCTCATCTAATTGGTTATAAGTCTCGGAACTCTCTGGCACTCTGTCCTACTTCCTGACTATTCCAAAATATCTGGAATACTATTTTGCACATAGTGAGTGATAAGATATTTATTTAATGGACTTAACACAGAAATTCTTCTATAGATCTGCACAGATAACAGAAACAACAAAAATAATATTATACGGCAATGGTTTCTCAAGCAAAATCTTTTCAGTAGAAAGTACATTTGTTATGTAGTTTTATAAATTACTCTATGTTGTGAAAATAATCAACTCACTAATTTTCTAGTTTAAGTATAAAATGAGGAAGGGATTTACTTACATAGCTGAGTGGAGAAAAATGTTCACTAAATAAAATTTAAATCATCTTCTATAAACTAATTAATTTAATAGAAAAAGGATCATAGTAAAAATGATAGAAAATCAAAAGGCTTTGTTAACACAAAGGTAAAAATTGACCTCAATGCATGGGGCAGGCCAAACAATTGTTTATTCTATTTCACAATGAATTTCTTCAACCTAGGGAAACAAAAAAACAAAACAAAACTATACATATAATCTATCCAAATTATTCTTTAGGAATCTTTTTTTTTTAAATTATCTTAGTAGGAAAAGGAATTAATCTTCTTTCTTGTACTTCTCCCTTCTCTTCCCTAGTTGCCTTCTGCTAGTGATAAATAAGACACTTTCTTCCCAAGGGTTACCCATAGGAACAAGCTGACCTTCCTTTCCCATGATTATGAATAATACTGATTTCATTGGTGACTTTTCTGCCTCAAACATCAGCTACAGGTATTAACAGTAACAACTCTAGAAGCAGTTTCAAAAATAAACAATGAATAAATAGAAAGATACATCATCTAGATGATTTTTTTTTAAAGGGAAAACTTTTTTTCTAAAGTTTTAAGTCTTTCAACAAAATGTCACATGTCACAACTCTATTGCATCATCTTATAAAAATAAAGGATAGAATGTTCCTCCTCAAAAGGATCATGATGGATAAAACAAAACATAATATTGGGGAGTATGATTAAAAAAGAAAATGGAGTCAGTTCTCCATTGAGAGCCCCAAAAGAAGGTAGAATGTTGACACTGGTAGTAGTAACCAATGACTTTCTGAGGTTTTCCTCAATGCCTGGAAAATATAAGAATATGGGAGACAGAGAAGTCTCAAAGTAAAGAAAGGCAGAGCTGGCAGACAATTTCTATAGACACAGGTGGTTCTGGTAAAGGTGACAGATATTTTCTTGAGCCCCCTAAAATGCAAACTTTTAAGTAGACTCTTAATGCTATGTAGATTTGAAAATCACTCCTTTGCAGAAAAGAAGGGATAGATTCCCTTAATTGCTCTAGCAGCTAAACAAAGGGAGAGGGATGAGAATCATCTGGGAAATAACTAATCTTCATTCCATAGACTTTCATGGACACATTTAACACTACACTAATAGACTGAGATCAAAGGTGCAAAAAAAAAATCAATATTGGCTACATGATAAAGCAAAAAGGAATTAGAGAAAATTGTGGGAGAAGCCCACTTGAGGATATTATATCCCCTTTTCCATTTGTAGAGGTTCCTGGTCCTATTACACTAGAAAGGCTTTCAAAGAAGGACAGATAATACACTGACTGAATAGGTGTGGATGGAGGACCAGCCTAGATAGATGCTTTTCGGCCAGAACAGTATCCAAAGACCATTAGCTAAGATGGGGATGGGGAAGCGCTATGCTCTGCCAATAGTGGAGAGAATATCTCACTTACACTCATGAAACCATAAATACATCTATTTGTACAAAGACAATACTGTTGAGTCTGGTACCTACCTTCCTACTAGGAGCAAATTTTGTCAGGAGAAAAGATTTAGATATCTATTCATCAGATAATCTAAAATTCTATGAATATTTCATAAGAAGTAAACTGAGGCTAGTAAAAGAGACTTTTATCTCAGTATGAAAGTATTTAGTAACTTTCATTGGTCTGTGAGCAAACAAGTGTTTCATCATAACTCTTTTCAACTGATACCAAGATACTTATTTGGATAAAATTTGTCATTGTAGCAATGAGATTATAAAAGGTGAGCAAAAGGAAGAAATATGTAAGCAAGGGCTCATTTAATTTTTTTTTATTCATTGTGAACTTAAATAAAAAAGACCAAAAAAAATTCCACTTACACAGCACAACATAAAGATAGGATTCAATTTAAAACCATGAATTTCCATTTCAGATGGTTTACTTTTTAAAAAATTATGTAATAAATATTGCACCTCATTTTCAAAAATTACCCCGCTTTTCTGTGCTTACTGTTGTACACTTTTCTCCCTCCCTCCTTCCCCACCTCATCCCAGAGAAAGGTACAAAAACACACATATATGTATACATAAATACAAATTATATATACATATTACACACCCATACACACATCATACTATACATGGTTCTATTTATCAGTTGTTTCTCTAGAGATAGATAGCATCTTCTTCAGAAGTCCTTTGTAGCTAGTTTCAATATTTATGATACTCAAGATGAATTAGCCAACTTGTTTTTAGGACAAAATTTTTATTACCATATATGTTTACTTGCTACTATTCATTTCTTTTCATTATTTCATGCAAGTCTTTCCATGTTTTTCTAAACAGTTCAACTGTATTGGAATACAATCATTTAGCATAACTTTAGCAGTTCCCAATTGAAAGATAGCTATCATTTTAGTCAATCTGATTGTTTATTTTATATTATTACATTTATTTAAAGCATTTTTATACAATTATAAGTAATTTGAATTGACCATTTATCAAGTAGGGAATGGCTCATAAAAACAAAGTTCTTTATATATTTGAGAAATGAGACCTTTGAGAGACTATGAAATTTTTTCCGAATTTTCTGCTTCTAATCCTCTACATTGATTAGCCTTCTAATCTCATCTACATTGATTTTATTTATACCCAAACTTTTCTTTTTTTTGCTGAGGCAATTGGGGTTAAGTGACTTGCCCAAGGTCACACAGCTAGGAAGTGTCTGAGGCCAAATTTGAACTCAGGTCTTCCTGACTTCAGGGCTGGTGCTCTATCCACTGCGCCATCCAGCTGCCCCATACCCAAACTTTTCAAAAAATTACCTATTTCACATCTGACAATGGTCTTGTTTATACATAAATTGTTCCCCTATCCAAACTAGGTTAATATGTGCCATGTCTTCCTAATTTTCTTCTGTTTTCTCCCTTAATATCTAGATTGTGCATTCACTTTGATCATGTCTTCATAAGTGGTTTAAGATACTTGTTTTATGTTCAATAACTGTTGGACTACTTTCCAGCTTCCCCAACAATTTTCACCAAATAACGAAATCTTATCCCCCAAACTTAAATCTTTATATTTGTCAAACACAACGTTACTATAATCAATTGCTACTGTGTATGTCTATTCTGAGCCATTCTTAGCCAGTGCCAGGGGGTTTTGATAATAAGGACTTATTTTTAATGTGAAAAGAGCAGAGAGCTTTCATTACCAACTATTATAACTTTTCATTGTAGCACAGCAACTGTTGGGGATGAAAGAACCACTGAGAACATAAAGTCCACTCCTTCCCTGTTTTACTGTTGTGCAGGACAAGAGGAAGTGACTACTAGGAGCCAAGAGGCTGGAACCTAATCTTCCCCAGCCAGGCCTACCACGTCTGTTCCAAATGTCACAAATAAGTTCATCTTGTATTCGAGTTATTAAAAGTCTATTATGCTTATGTGTTGTTATGACATAACCAATAGAGCTTTAAAATGCTAAAAGGAACTAAAATATATTTTCTTTTTTCTCCCCACTTATTATTTTATTTTTCTAATTACATGTATAATAATTTTCATCATTTTAAAAAAGACGTTGGGGTTTTTCCTTCCTCTCTCCCTTCCCTTACTTCAAGACAGCAAGAAATCTGATAAAAATAATACATGTACAATCATGCTAAACATATTTCCAAATCAGTCATGTTGTGAAAGAATCAAAAGAAGAAACTACCAGAAAGAAAAAAATAAAAATGAAAATAGTATGTGTAGCATATCTTAGAACATTTTTCAGCTGATCAAGTAAATGGTACTTTAATCAGGTTTTACTGGGCCCATACACTGTGTGTAGCACATGGTAATGTGACATAAAATGTGGTAACTACTTGCAGAATGACAAACAAATCACTATTGATTGGCATTTTATGATTATGAGTTTCACAAAAAACATTTATTTTCAACTCTGTAGGGAAGATCTACAATATTCCATTTTTAAAGTAAAGAAATTGAGAATCATAAGAATTTCAAAGAACTTTGAAGCTTGTAAAGCGTTTTACATATCATTTGATCTTCATAACAAACACTGAGATCAGAGTTATCTTTATTTCCATTTTACAGATGAGAAAAATGAGGCTTAAAGAAAAGTGAGTTGCCTAGAATTACACAGCCAGGAAGCATCTGAGGGAGGATTTGAATGACAAATACAACATTTTTTATCCGTTCCCTAGTTACTTGGAGTACCTAATCAAGCAAATATAGTCTACAGTGTCCCAGGAAGAAAAGGATTAACTTTACAACTATCATAACATCACAATAAATTTTTCATCTTTGAAATGGCCTTAGAATTAGTGATCTAGTCTGCTTATTCAGTTTAACTATGCTATCTCAGTTAGCAATGTGTTCAAGATCCACAATCTCTAGTAACAATAAACAAGTCCTAAGACAAGGAAGTTCCTATCTTCACTGATGGCAACCAGTGAATAATTTCTCACAACTGCAATGAACTAATTTAAATCATCTAATATACCTAAGCTTCTGTATTGTTCATATTTAATTAACATTCAGTTATAGATCTTCTCGCGTCTTTCTACTCTATGCAAATATATTAGTAATAAGAAACTAGTTTACTTTTTAAAGAAAAACTTGAGATCAACATCTTACATAAACTAAAAAAAATTAGGAAAACATTCTTTTCATTTAACAAAGCACTTAATTTCATTAAAAGTATTTGCAAAATTCTGGACTACTCAAAGGACAATAGATAGATGAATGAATGGCAGGTAGGTATAGATTGCAACACACAATTAAATATTGTGCTAAGTGCTGGGCATACAACTCAGATTCTCAAGTAGATCATAGTCAAATGGGGTACACAACATGAAAACAACTCTGTACAATTAAATTCTCTACAAAGGCTAAATGAGAGATAATAGATGGAGGCACAAGAATTAAGGGGGAATCAAGAAAGGTAGGATCATAGCTGAGACCTCAAGGAATTATGGGAAGCCAGGAAGCAGAAATGAGGAAGGTGAGACTTCTGGGCTTAGGAGGAAAGTGAAAATACCTGGAGTCAAGAGATGAACTATTTTATTTGAGGAACTGAAAGAAAGCCAGTATCAATGGATCAAATAATTCCTAAGTAGAGGTATAAGGTCTAAGAAGACTGGGAAAGGATGTGGGCAAGTGATAAAAGACTTTGAATGCTAAACAGGATTCTATATTTCATCTTAGAGTTAAAAGGAAGCCAGTGGAGTTTATTGAATAGGGGAGTAACAAAGTTAGATCTGTGCTTTAGAAGGATCACCTGAGTGAAGTCTGGACTCCAAGAGAGAAGAAGTTTATGGCAGGCTGACTAGGTTACTCTAACAACAGTACCTCATAGGAGTAAGGTAATGGGGATCTACACCAGGATGGAGAAAGCAGCAGAGAAGAGGACATATATGAGATACATTGTGAAGAAAAAAATCAACAGGGCTTGGCAACAGTTTAGATGAGGAGGAGAATGAAGAATTTAAAGTAATACCTAAGTTCTGAGCCTGGGTGCCTGGAAGAATGGTAGTACTCTCAAAAGTAATAGGGAAATTAGGAAGAAGGTAAGATTTGGGGAGAAAGAAAATAAATTTTATTTTGAACATGTTGACTTTAAGACATCAATGGGACATCCTGGAGATAATTCATTAGCGACCTAAACTGTGATTCTGGAAGTCAAATGAGACATTAGAGCTGGATACATAGTTGTAACAATTACTAAGAGTTGATCATGGAACCCATGGAAACTGATGAGATCACCAAGTGCAAAGAAGCCAACTCAGGCCACAATCTCTATGATTAGCATAGAGTGTGGCCCATAATAGACACTTAAATGCTTACTGATTGCCTAGGGTCACACAGTCCATATCAGGAGGACATGAAGGAATCATGCTGCCTCTCAAACAACAATTACAACTAGTATTTTGACCACTCTAGGATTTACTGAGCCCTTGTACAGTATCTCCTTTAGTCAAAAATCCACTGAAGACTCTGGTGAAAAGGGAAGATACACGAGATAGAAATGCCCAATGACCATTTTGCCTAGTGTTTGGTGGTTTTTTGGGTTTTTTTTGAGAACTTATTGACGTCAATAAGACATTGTGTTATTTCAAATATTGGGATTGTTAGTATCCTTTCATGATCCCTCTTTATAAACATTAAATATGACTAATGTCAGGGAGTCAGGGAGAGGAAAAAAAGGAACCCTAACAACTTTTTGTACTTGAAATCTTCACATATTCTGTTTTTATTATGTTCAAAATATTTTTTTAAAAAAAGTTTAAAACTGGATGAGATTTTCAAGATATCTTATCTAACTCCCTTATTATTCTATAAATGAAGAAAGTGAAGTCTAGATAGTTATCTTAAAACCACCTTTAAATCAAATTACTTTAATCATAATTGAATAATTTGAAAGCCTGGTTTATGTAACCAGTGGAGTGATTATTCCTGTTTGTATTGTGCCAGGCTTATAGAGATAAATGATAAAATAATCTACTAAGTGAAATATTAAGGGAAAAAGATGCTGAACATATTTAAAACATAGATAACTTCTGTAAAGTTAAATGAGCAAAACCAGAAGAATACTGTATACAACAGTAACAGCAACATTATAAAGATAATTAACTTAGCTACTCTAATCAAGACAATGATCTAAGACAACTCCAAAAGACTCATGATGAAAAATGCTATTTCCTACCAGAACTGATGAATTCTGAATGCAAACTGAAGCATACTTCAAAACAAAACAAAACCAAAAAACCCAACAAAACATTCCTTTATTGTTTTGTGCTTTTTTTTGCAACACATAAATGTGGGAAAGATGTTTTGCCATGACTTCACATGCATAACTGATACCAAACTGCTTCATTTTCAAGAATGAGAAGTGGAAGAGAATTGAAATTCAAAATTTAAAAAAAGATTGTTAATTTTTTTATGTGTAATTGGAAAGTAATTATATATATATCCCCTCCCCCCCAAAAGAAAAAATCCTTGGGACAAGCTAGATGTTAATATTTTGTTCAGGTCTAAGGCTTAGGGAAAAAAAGTGTCAAAAACCAAAAGGATTTTTACAGGTACTAAAGGTCTTGGAGATTTTCTAATTCAGGAATTCTTTTTTTTTTTTTTTTTGCTTTTTGCTGAGGCAATTGGGGTTAAGTGACTTGCCCAGGGTCACACAGCTAGGAAGTGTCTGAGACCACATTTGAACTCAGGTCTTCCTGACTTCAGGGCTGGTGCTCTAACCACTGCGCCGCCTAGCTGCCCCATAATTCAGGAATTCTTAAATTGGGGTTGGGAACCTCAAGTATTTAAAAAATATATATTTTTAACACTTTCAATATAATTGGTTTTCTTTGTAATCCTATGTATTTTATTCTATGCATTTAAAAAATGTTAATGAGGAGAATGCCAAACCAGACCAAGACTAAAATAAAAATTTAAAAAAAAAAAAAAAAGGTTAAGAATCATAATCTAATTCAACCTCCCTTGTTTTACATATGAAACAACAAGTGAAAGTTGTTTCACCCAGGGACACAGTTCTTAGCAGAGAAGAGAATACAGCCCAGCTCTCTTTATTTAAACCACACAAGATTGCATTTTTTGTACTGAAAACATTTGAGTCACAAAAGTTTCTAGATACAATCAATGCCCAAATACTTTTGCCAATTAATTTCTGGAGACGAATAACTGCTTATAAACACCAAGACAGAATTCTTATAATTAAATTGCTTTGTGTTATAAAACAAGTTCAGTTAGCTAAATAAGCAACCTTGAACAATTCAAAACTGGGCTGGAAAATTTAACAAAATATCACAATAATTTCACTTTTATTTATAAGAAACAAGATTTGTCCTGTACCATTTCAATAAAACTGTTATATCTACTACTTTCTTTAAAAGAATCTCTTTTCTAACATTTTAAAAAACTTTGTACAGTAATGTGATTTTTGTATAATGATAAACAAAGACATTTTGCAAATTAGACAAATCTGGTTAAATAAAGTAAGAACAAATCAACATAGCTTCAGATTACAACAGGTAATAGCCCTTAAAAGACAAAATCTACATCTGCACAGTTTCAAATAACAGGCTCTGAAGTCCTTAAAATGACAACTTTTAATGAATTGGGAAAGGGTCACAACTTTTCATACAAGGATTAGGACTGAATGGAGGGAAAGAAGGAAAACAATGATGTACCCTATATCTCCAGCTACTCTTCGACTGAACTTTGTAGCCCAATCATATGAAAAGTCCCAACAGTTATAAAGAATAGCTCTTTCTTTTATGGTTTAAATGTTTTGTTTTCCCTGTGCCAGTCTGATCCTACTGGATGGAGACTAAATCCCAGATGTTTTAAGAAACATGCATTAATCTAGTATTTTGTTTCTATAAGTGAAATAATATAATATTTGCTTGGTAAACTATCAACTAATATTATTCAAATGTAAATTTGTTCGCTTGTTTCTTGTTACTTTGCTTTGAAATAGGGAAAAACAAATATAAACATATAGGTCAAAGAGATTTAAAGAGATTTCCTGACCACCCTCTGCCTCTAGGAAGGGTTATTTCATACTCCATATCTAGTTGACTTTTACAACAACAAAAATCAATATGTGAACTTTAAAATACACAAAACAGAAATGAGTAATTTTGTTATGCCAATTCATCAAGAATCTGTAATTGTGCTACAATCAATTATAAATTATGAACTACAGCTATCCTGTAAGAAACTATCCTCTCTCTCTCCCTTAACCCCACTATATATATATATATAAACACAATAATAGAGACTTCGAGTAGGAAGGGACCTTAGCTAGGCCACATAATCTAACTTCTTCATGTTATAGTTCAGAGGAGGGACTGTCATGGTAGGAGATAGCAGTTAGGATTCAAAACGCAGGTTGTCAGATCTCTAATCCTGTGTTCATTATTCTACTCTGCCTTTCACATGGACTTAAAATCTTTGCTCCATACTGGTAGTCAATTTGGAAAAAACAAGATAGGGAGCATAGCAAGTGTATCTATGCTGGCATATCTTCAACTGCAGTTAAATCTGACCAGACTCAAAATTTAGTAGGTTAGATTTTTTTCCTGACAGGTACTGGCAGCTGAACTGTGAAGAACTAATCCTTCTTGCCAAGGACAACTCCTCTTTATGTAATTTTGATCTCATCTTATGCCTCCATCTTCTTCAGACTGATCACATAATTATCCCAATTCTGATGCTTATCTTCAATCTTAATTGGCATTTGTCTTACTTAGACATACACACAAAATAGTCTTTCCCATCCTTTAAAAGATTTTCACTGGATCATACTATCTTTTCAAATTATACTTTCTAGTTCTTTTTAAACAGTTAAATTCCCTTACAAAAGCTCTCTGTGCATTGCCTACTCTTCCTACTCAATTCTCAATCATTTAAAGTCTAGCCTTTGATCTCTCACTACAACTAAAAATGCTCTCTCCATAATTACCATTGATTTCTTAATTACCATATCCTATGGCCTTCTCCCAATAGTTGATTGATTTTTCTGTAGTATGACAAGGGAGTTCACTGCCTTGAAGACTGAGCAAAAACACCATCTTCTATAAGATTTTCCTAATTTTAATTCTTCTGTTGTCTATTTCCAGTTTATTCTTTATGTAGCTTATTTGTAGTTATTTGCATGTTGCCTCTCCTATCAGACTGAGAGAAGGGGCTGTTTACCTTTCTTTGAATCCCCAGTGCTTAGCACCAGGCACTTACTAAATATTTGCCCATTGCTGGTTGGTCCTGGTTTGGTGACCAGTCTGTCATTGGGTTTGCATGGAATTATCATCAATGTTTCTTGTAATATTAGTTTTTATTCCTATTGCACTTTATAATTTTACAAAACATTTTTTCTACAACAATCTCTAGAACAAATAAAAACCCTGTGAGATAGTTGATTCCCAGCTACCAAATTTGCAAAATGTTGGAATCTCAGATTTAAATTCAGAAATACCAAGTTTAAATGAGATGCTCTTCTTTAAAAGCTTCTGAGAATCAACTATTCTCTTTTTATTGGCTTTTGACTGAGAATAACACTGGTCCAAACTTTCTAGGATTTTGAACTACACAATCACAGATTTAAAATTTGAAGGGCACAAGAAGAGGTCATCTATACAATCCCCTCATTTGAGGTGGGAAAACCGAGGTCCAGGAAAAGGGCCTGTCCTGGGTCACTAGGTAGGCTGTGTGGTAGAGGAGACTAGTTTCTCCAACTCCAGATGCGGAGTGTGCCTTTCACTAGGCCATAATGGGAGCTGGTAGAACCCTGGAAAATGACCAGAACAAGGCAGTTCTTTGGAGAGCCAACTCCCAGAACGTAGTACTCCAAGGTTCAGTCTCAAGAGAAAACAGGGCAACTCTGTCACTATTTTTGACTGAGAACAGGCTCCTGGAGAGGAGGAAAGGGTCCTGTAAATCAAGGGAAGATTCAGTGAATTAGATTTCCGTCTCTAACACTAAACTACACACTGTTTATCATGACAAAATATCATGTCACTGATGACCGGTCGCCATTTCATTAAATGTTTCCATACTTTACTCGGTTTCACTGTGATTTACAAATAAACCTTCAGTGTAAGATTATTACACCAGACCTGGAAGTTTGCTTCCTCTCAGGGTCCCTAAAATGCACTGCCCAACTCGAAGCCTCACCCAAGACAACACATCCATAGAGCCATCAGAATGCACCTAATCCGCTATCTTCCTGACCAGAAAAGCCCAGGGCAGGGACGAAGTGCCTGGGGATGATGCCAGAAGCATAGCCGCCCATCCAACCCCACATCCTGGCCATCTTTCCCGGGTGACAAGTGGTTGCCAATCCAGTCACGCCCATAAAAAAGCAAGGGGAAAAGTCTCCTCCAGAAGCGGCCAAGAGGGTGGGAAGGGGACCCTTTAAGTGGGGCTCCTCTACGTGGTCGGAAGCTTGTCTCGGGTGGGTGACCGGGAAGTGGAAAGACCTCTCACTTTTTCAGTCCCAGCGAACTGCCAAGCATAGAGCAGGCCGGGCCGGGCCACCCATCGCCAGCCCCTGCCTTCAGAAAGCTTCCTGTCTAGCTGGGGAGACCGTGAGCACACAGAAAGACGCCCCCCCCCAAAAAAAAAGTAAAAAGCCACTGGCGGGATACGTTAGTTAACAATTAACAGAGAAGGTTCAGAATCGACACACGTCAGTTACAAATGCGGGGCTGACAGTGCAAACCCCGAGGACCAGAAGACTTCGAAGGCCAGGGTCCCACGAGGAACCCGCCACTTCCCACAGGCGCCTCTAAAGCGGTCTGGGAGCAGAGCTGCGCACGCACCGAACGTCATCACCTCCCCGCCCCCACGTGCCCCCAGCACGTTCAGTCCCACGCGGTGAGAGAGCCAGAAATACCCGGCCTCCTAGCATTACGCTTGACCCGCCCACCCCTCCGCCCGAGGCCAATCAGCTGGACCCAGGGCGGGGGAGCGAGAAGCACCTGCCTCTCCCCTCCTCTAAGAGAGCCGCGATTGGCCCGTCACGCTGCCGGTCACGCTCGAGCGCCCCGCCTCCCTCCCGCTTCTCCCTCCGGCTCGGCCGCCTCTCCCGCCCTTTACAAATCCGCAGCAGGGCCGCCTCCCCCTCGGCCGGTCCGAGGCGTGAGAGCGCGCCGGGGGCGAGCGGCAGCGGGGCGCGGGCGGGCGGG
>JAJPUD010000681.1:0-29282 GCA_023553655.1 Myrmecobius fasciatus | reverse complement strand
AGGATGTTTCCAGGTCTCAGAGCGTTTAAAGTTCTATCTGGAGAGATCGGCGGGCCGGGAAAGCGGTGGATCGAACACTAGGTCTGAAGTTGGGAAAAGTGGTCTGGCCGCGTAGCCTTTGCTTGTCCCGATTTCCTCATCTGTAAAATGGAGAGAATAGTATTCCCTGCTTTGCAGATTTAAATCGTTGATAGAAGTGATAGCATGATGATTATTGCTGCTTGCATATTGTATGTCTTTTAATTGTGAACTCCTTGAGGGCAAGGACCTCTTTGATCGGGTTTGTATGTGTGTCCAGCAATTTAAGCACAGTTGTTGGCAATAATAGATGCTTAATAATGACTTGGCTTAAGTGCCACATGTCTATTATGAAACATATATAGCCAAACTTGGGTGGCAAGGTTACAGTGCATGCTGTATGTTAAAACCCCAAGGCAAGGCACTTCATTTCCTGGGGCTTTAAGCAGCTCTCAGGGGACAGAGTAATACCTGGTTGACAAGGTTTCTTCAAGGAATTGCCTCTATCAGTGAAATCACAGGCCCATCCAGATCCTGAGACAGCTTTACATATATGAAGTGTGACAGTGCTTTAGTGTTACATTATCAGAATCTGAATCTAACTTCTTAATCACTTTTTTTTTTCTTCCAAACTTTTAAATGTCATTGAGGTTTTTGACTATTTTATTTTAGGCTAAGGTTAAATTCCTTTGGGGATTAGCCCCCATTTTATACCTTGTAAAGAGTCTTTATATGCCAATTAATGTTATTTGATTAATTTCTCATCCAAACAAACATTTCCATCTTTAAAAATATATACATTGTTAGATTGCACAATTATTATTAATTTCAAATTTGAGGGTTTTTTTTGTTTTTTGAGACTGATATTTCTCATGAAAAATTAAAAGTTGGAAAGGATGCTATACACCATCTTGCCAAGCCTATCTATATAGTGTCTCTAAAAACTTGAGGGAAGTTTTAATAACTGAAAAATTATAAATGCTACAAAACTAATAATTATAATTTCTCCCTGTAGATCTTCTGATTGAAGATGGCATACATTGAAGAAAAAGTCAACTGTGTTCTCTGGTTAGCTGAACTCAAGTCCACAACAGCAGTAAGAAGAAAATTTGCCTCTCATTATAAGAGGGAAGCTCCCCACAGAAATTTAATTAACAACTGGATGAAAAAATTCAAGGAAACTGGCTCAATTCTTGATAAGCCAAGGTCTGGTAGACGCAGAGCAAGTGAAGAGACTGTGGCTGAAATTGAAAGGGCATTTGAACAGAATCCCCAAAAATCAGTGCGCCGGGTATCTGCTGAATTAAACATTCCAAAGACCACTGTGCACAGGATACTAACTGTGAAACTACACAAGTATGCTTACAAGGTTACAACTAATCAGATGCTGCAAGAAGAGGATTATTATGCAAGGTTAGACTTCTGTCAAGTGATGAAATCAAAAATCAAAAATTCTAGTGACCTTCTGGACAAATTGACCTTTTCTGATACAGCCGCTTTTCACATAAGTGGCATAGTTAACCGTCATAATTGCCGTATTTGGGGTACAGAAAAGCCTCAGGAAGTCTGGCAGCATGAAACAGATTCTCCCAAAGTTAATGTTTGGTGTGCCATCAGGAAGGCATGTGTTATTGGCCCTTTCTTTTTTGAAGAATCTACGGTTAGTGGTGAATCTTATTTAGCAATGCTTCAGAATTTTTTCATTCCTGAGCTGCAGAGATTACATCTGTTAAATAGCACCATCTTCCAACATGATGGACCACCTTGTTACCATACATTGCCTGTGCAACAGTTTCTGGATGACACGTTCCCAGATCAGTGGATTGGTAGAGGAGGTCCTCTTGATTGGCCACCTCAGTCACCAGACTTGTCTCCATTAGACTTTTTCTTGTGGGGTTATGTCAAAACTGTTGTGTATGCCTCAAAACCTTGTTCTTTGGATGATCTTAAGGCAAGGATTACAAATGCAATTCTCTCAGTCACTGAGCAGCAGCTGATGAAAGTTTTCACAAAGTTTGAAAATCGATTGGAGCAATGTATAGCACAAGATGGTGGTTATATTGAATTTTAATAAGCACCAATATTTTAATGTTGTAAATTTTCAAATTTTGTACGTTTGTGGCATGTATACTTCTGAAGCTATTAAAGCTTAAAACAGCACTAAGGTTTCTGGGACAACCTTGTATAATATCTCTTTTGCATGATGAATTCACCCTGTACTTCCTGGCTGTGTCAATGAACTCATTCAATTTATTTTAACCTTCCTTTTATCTTCTGTCTGCCCACCTGTGACAAAGAAAATAGGCTAATCCTTTCCCTTAAAACTTTTTAAAATATTTGAAGACCCCTATCGTGTGCTCACAGGTTGTTTTTATTATGTAATTTTGTGTTAAATTGGCTTTTCAACGGCCTGAGCAGTGAAATATATTCATGTGTACTTTTTTAATGTATTTTAATTAGGTAAAAACTAAAACATGCTTCATTTTGATTTGGGTATTTAAATAGGCAATATCTCATGCTTCTGTGTGGGGTTGGTTTGCATATGTGTATATACTATTGATACGTTGATGTAATTATAGCCTTCCTGTTTGTTTACACAATAAACCTTAAGAAATTTGTGCTAAGCAATTTCTCATGTAAAAAGATGATGTCTATAGTTGAGGATCCTTGTTCATTCTCATTTCCCTTTCCTGTTGAATATGTTAAAAGTGGACTATCATAAGCCCCAAGGAGTCTTTCCACAAGAGTTGTAAGTACAAAAACTTAATAAAAAGGTTGCTTCTTGGTTTCTGTGAACAAAACCTAATGAGTTGTCAGCTATTCCCTGATTGCTCCATCAGCTTATCTGAAAACTAGCCTGGACTCCTGAAATGGCCATATAGCAATTTCATAGGTTGAAGTTGCAGTATGAGTGCTGCTGCCTGCTGTTCAAAACTTAAAGCAGGTAGAGTTGGGATTTACTTTATACTGACTGTGTAACAGTATAGGGGAAGGGCTTCCCCTGGAAGGCTTTCATAGAGAAGGTTTGTATATTCAGACTTCTGTGACTTCAATCTGGCATTAAGGCAATAGCTCTCAAAGTTGAGTGGAGTGGGGTATGTGAGTAGGGGGAAGTCAAGAAGACCACATCTATAGGATTGGAGTAATGTTGCAGACATAGAGCTCCTTTCTGTCCTCAAGAAAAGAGTACAAAGATAAAATGAATGATAGGATGTACCCCTTGTTAAATGTTAAAATTTCAGGCTCAAACCAAATTACAACTTAATTGGGAAATACTGAACAAAATATAGCTCCAACTCACTCCCTACCCCCCTTTCTATTTCAGGACATTGCAACTTCTGGCTTTACTACATTTAAACTTCGATAATTCTAAATGTGGTGCTAAGTTGTTACTGTCTACTAGCTATTCATCTTAATCTTTTACTGATTATTCTTTAAACTCAGTGACGTAATCAAGCAGCTCTAAAATGACATTTTCTCAAGATAATTTGCCCACTGTTCTCCTAACATTTATTAGACCTGTAGCACTCAAACTTTCTAGTCTTTGGATATTCCTTCCCCCCATTTAGAAACTCTTGAACCTTACTGAAAACAGGTAATAGAATATATATAGCTTTATGTTGGTGTCTTATCTCCCAAGTAGCAAACTTCTTATAGGTTGTTTTTATGTCTTAACATGTATACACTCCAGTCTTCACTTCTCCAACACATAGCACAAAGGTGCTTAATTTAAGACATTTAATGTACCAGTTTCATCTTTTAAAAGGGAAGCTAAAACAACAAGATTATGTGATGATCAATTCTGACGGATGAGACTTAAGGAAGTGATTCAGGCCAGTTCTAATGGGCTTGTGATGGAGAGAGTAATCTGTACCCAGAGAGAAGCCAGGGAACTGAGTGTGGGTCATAACAGTATTTTCCCTGTTTTTGTTGTTTGCTTGCTTTTTTATTTTTCTCATTTTTGATGTGGCTTTTCTTGTGCAGCATGATAAATGTGGAAATAGATTACTCATTGGGGAGAGGGTGGGAAGGAGAAAAAATTTGGAACATAAGGTTTGCAAGGATGAATGTTGAAAATTATGCATGTGTCTTGAAAAGTTCTAATAAAAATAAAGATCATAAACCATTAAACAAAAAGGGTGGTCAGGTGAGAACTTATGCTATCATAAACATGTTCTTTGGATTACTATGCATCTACTTCCATTCTTCCCTTCTCGTTTATCTTAACTGTGGATGACTTATTTGTAGGAAAAAAAATGTATATATGTATTTGGCTGAAGCAATTGGGGTTAAGTGACTTACTTGCCCAGGGTCACACAGCTAGGGAATATTAAGTGTCTGAGGTCAGATTTGAACTCAGGTCCTCCTGACTTCAGGGCTGGTGCTCTATCCACTGCACCACCCAGCTGCCCCCTGAAAATATTTTTTTAAAAAACCAAGCCATTTTATAGAAAACCACCTTTCTCTCAACTCTCGTGATTCCCAAGAAGCTGTAGCATGCACACCATGCTGTCAGAACCCACCAAAATCATCTTGGCAGACAGACTTAGGTGAGGGTGACCACAAGGGTAAGTCAAGTTGGTGAATTGGGGTGGGGCTGTCTACCCAAACCATGGGATCTAGTAGAATGAGAAGGCAGCTGAGGCAGGTGCTGTGGAGCCCTTAGAGCTTGGTCAATCATTGGAGATGCCAAAGTCATCCGCTGTATCCTGGGCCATCGTCGGTCATCTTGACTTGCCCTGTCACTAGATTTTGATCAGAAGAGAAAGGCTAACAGCTCAGCCTCACCTAAATTCAGTTCACACTAAAGTCAAGATAGCACTTCATTGGATCTTTTTGAAAAGGAAGGCCAAACAAGCAACATTTGAATATGTCTGTATTTGGGGCTGCTAGACTTTGTTAATTGCATTTCCTTTTGGGAATGGCAGGTTGTCAGGGGTTAGGTAAGCATCAGGAGCAAGCAGAGCAAATCCAGAGCTATCTAAATGTCACTAAGTATGTCAGGATGTAGAAGCCATACTGTGACTAAAAAACAAACAAAACAAGAATGCTGAAATTGAACTTCCTCTTTATTAGGAAAGCAAAGACCAGTGACTGGGGAAAGAGCGGGTAGGAACAGGCTGGAAGCCATGTTCCAGAACCAGAGGTATATATATAATCTTTTCATCCATAATGGCATAGGAAGAATGGTAAAATGTATTTGGAGTCAGGAAAATGACTCCTGGTCTCAGCTCTGGCACCAAGTATGCTAAGAAAGCCACTTTATTTCTGAATCAGCGTTCTTTGTAAAATGAAGGGGTATGGAACCTAAGGGAGTAGCTATCAGTTGGAAAATGGATGAACAAATTATGATATCTGAATATAATGGAGTATTATTGTGTGTTAAATGATGAAAGGAATGGTTTCATAAAAACCTGGATAAGAACTGATTTGGAGTGAAGTGAGCAGAGGTGGGAAATACAATAACAATTTTATTGTAGAAACATTCATTTTTGAAGAACTTAAGAACTCTGATTAATGCAATGATCTGCTATGATGCATGCTACCACCTCTTGACAAGAGATGATTGATTCCAGATGCAGAATGAGATGGGGTAATTTGTTTTTGCTTGACTATGTATGTATATTAAGAGTGTGTGTGTGTGTGTGTGTGTGTGTGTGTGTGTGTGTGTGTTTTAAATGAGGGGCAGTGGAAGAAAGAAAATAAGTACTTATAATTGAAAACAATTAAAATCTGATCTTGAACTAGATAATATCAAAAGCTCCTTTTAGGTATTAATGTTCTGAATTCCACTGCTAGCTTGAGAGAAGCATTATACAATGGAGTGGAAACTTTATGTATTCATGAATTTTCATTTTCTTTTCCTTGATAGCAATTTTAGGTTATTTATTATATATACGCCATTAGATTTGTAGGACCACAGTCTTAATTTCATAAGTCAGTTCTTCAAGTATGTGTTCATATATTCATAATTGAAAAAAATTTTAAAATCTGGTCATTGGAGTAGATAATATCAAAAGCCTCCCTAGTCATTAATAGTCTGAATTCCACTGCTATGATGAATCATTTGTTCATTTACTCCTTAGGAAAAATATGGTAAAGTTTTGTTAGCCCATCCATATGTTTATCAAAAGTCTTTACTAAGTTTCATGTTGCTTTCCAGCTAACCAAGAAAATATTTAAAAAACATGTAGAACTTAAATTTTCAGTCTTTAGTTGTAAAATTTAAGTTTGATTTGTATTTTGATTATAGATTTGTGGAGTAAATTATATTTCTTTTTTATGAAGAGATCCAATTTTTTCTAATTTTAAAAATTCAAAATTTAATAAACTTAAAATAAGATGCAGATTACAAAAATGATGTGTGGAGATATGTATACATATATTCGATTTATCAAGTATTTTAACATAATTAACATGTAGTGGATATCCTGCCATCTAGGGGAGGGGTGGGGAATAGGGGGGAAAAATTTGTAACAGAAAGCTTTGTAAGGGTTAATGTTGAAGAATTACCCCATACATGTTTTGCAAATAAAAAGTTTTAATAATAAAAAAAGAGAAAAAAATAAGATGCAGATTTCCAGATAGAAGGTTTGCATTTCTTTTGAAGTATATCACAAATTCAGTGTGCTGTTTTCAAAGCTATTATCTATTTCCTATTGTCCTCCCTTCTATTCTCTATATATTTTTTAAACTGCTTCAATAGCTCTTTCCTTCCAACCCCCATTTTGGCAATATTTTTGCTAGTCTTCCACCTTCCAATTGAAAGAAACAAAAACAAAAACACCTTTATGACAAATATGAATAATCAAGCAAAACAAATCCTTGAATGGCCATGTCCTAACAGATAATTAATGTTTCATTTTGTACACTGAGTCCATCACTTTGCTGTCAGGTTGTGAGTAGTAGGTTTCATCAGTAGTCTTCTGGAATTGTGTTTGGTTATTGCATTGATCAGAATAAAGAGATTCAGTGTTTAACAATCAACAATGTACTACTTTTTTAACCAATAAAATCTGTTTCAAAGGTGATTGGAAAATAGTACTATAAATTATAATTTTTACCCTGAAGTCAGGAGGACCTGAGTTCAAATTTGGTCTCAGACACTTAACATTACCTAGCTGTGTGACACTGGGCAAGTCACTTAACCTCAATTGCCTCAGCAAAAAGAAAAAAAATTATAATTTTTACTGACAAAGGTTTTACTGCAAAGAAATGAAAGAATGTCAAAAATATAAGTCCTTAGTTAAAATAATTTAAGCTCTTAATTTAGGCATATATTTAATCTCTATTGGTAACTAGAACAGCTAAGGATGATGGTTTTCCAATAATTGTCAGAGTTATTAAGGACCTTTGAGTCCTCTATTTAGCAAATATTTCACCTGTCAAGAAACTTTTTTTTTTTCCTCCTGAGAGAGATCTTGGCAGGAAATACAGTTTTGTGCTTTGTGTATTTGATATTTTATCCTCCATATACTTCCTAAACAAAGAGAAAAAAGATTTTTTACTCATATATATTCCCTCATAAATAAAACAAAGAAAGTATGGTTTTATTAAGGTTATGACATATTCAATGAATTAATTTTTTTTTCTTGAAAATGCCATATTTTTCCTCTCTGGGCCAAGAAGTAGGGGTATATAACACCTCCCAGAGACACAATCGTGATGAATTTTATATCTTGGTAATTGTTTGAAAAAGAATTTTTGTTTAAAAGATACAAGGTAGTATATCTGAAACAACACATGAGATCATAATATATTTTTTCATATTGCCCTGTAAAATGAGATTAGAGAGACTGAGTATTATTATTGTTTTTTTTTTAAGAGCAAGCTAATTTTATGACTACAATAACTTTCATAATTATACATGTTGGGGTAATCAAATCTCACACTTCAGGGCATAAGCCAATTACTGCAGTGATCAAGAAGTCATTTATATTCTCATGTATAGCATTATGCATTCATGAATTTTCATTTTAGTTTTCCTTGTTAGCAAATTTTATATATATGTCATTGAATTTGTTAGACCATAGTCTTACTTTATAAGTCAGTTCTTTAGTATATTTTAGCTTACGGCACATAATTAAAAAGGGTTTCTAATGAAATCATTAGGCTTATTGTCTAAAACTTGACCAGATTTGTGGTGATAGGGAGGGGTTGTAGATATATTTGGAAAATTTTGATGAAGTCCTCATCACCTTCTACAAGACTGTAACAACTATGGCTTTTGGAATGAATGAAAACTATATAATTGGAAGGAGATATATTAACTTTGATTAGGGAATTGTTAGGTGTAAATTAAGGAACAGGATGAATTGTAGAAAGTATAACATTTAAGTTTAAATAACAGCATTTTCTAATATACAATATGCTTTTGTTCTGGAATTGTAGGATTTTAATTCCTGGCAATATGACTTTAGCACCTTAAATTTTTTTATAAATAAAATTGTATTGTTCTAATTAAACACAACTTCAATCTTGAAGTATTATTCATGTTTATGTCTTAATTAATGTTGAAAACCAGTTTAGGTTGATGTGGGATGGGTGGTGGTGGTGGTGGTGGTGACTTCTTGGTTATTAGTTACAAAGCTACACAAGTCTTTTATCTGCTCATTCTGGATCCTAATATAAATTTGTTCATCTTAAATGTCCAAATCTGTTTCTGATATTTTCTTAATAAACAGTGTATTTAACAAAATAGTCTTCCTCCTCCCACCTCCCTCCTCTTCCTCCTCCTCTTCCTCCTTCGCTTCCTCCTCCTTCTTTTCCTTCTTCTTCTCCTTGTCCTCCTTTTCCTTCTCCTTCTCCTCCTCCTTCTCCTTCTCCTCTCCTTTGGCTGCCATCACTTTCTACTTGGAAAGTAATTCTAGCATTTGCCAATGTAGGTGCTTTGTGAACTTTTTTTGGTTTCCTTGTTAGGTTAGCTAATTTACTTTGATTAAATATCTGTATATTAGTTTCAGTGTCATTTCTTCTGTTATACATTTTTTATTATCATCTCCTTGTTTCAGTAGTTCAGAACTGATCAAATAGATAAAGAATGTCTGTTGCCTAGATTAGAACATGCAAGTTGGTTGAGCAACTTGACTATATTACTCTCTCATTCAGTAAACTCCAGTGGCTCCTTGTCACCTTCAGGATCAAACACAAAAACCTATTTGACAGAGCCCTCCATAATCTGGCTCCCTCCTACCTTTCCAATTTTTGTATACCTTCCTTTGGTCCAAAGATACTGTGCCCCTAGCTAAACGGCACATCCGAATTAACTCCATGAATTCTTACTGGCTGTCTCATCCTCCAGACTGGAATTCTCTCTCTTCTCATCTTTGCCTCTTGGGCTTCCCTGGCTTTCTTCAATCCCAACTGAAATCCTGTCTTCTATGAGAAGCTCTTCTTGATCCTTATTACTAGTGTCTTCCCTCTTTTGATTTTCTCCAATTTGTCCTGGGTACACCTTGTTGTACAGAGTTTTTTCCATGTTATTCTTCCCATTAGTCTGTGAGAGAGTAGAGATTTCAGAGTAGGGATTATCTTTTACCTTTTCCCCCTTCATATCCCCAGCACATTAGCACAGTGCATGGCACAAAATAGGGACTTAATAAGTGCTTATTAACTGACTGGTGGCCATCAGAACTTGTCCATCAGAATATGAATATTTGGGGATTACAGTACAAAGAGGCAATGAGTTGAGCTCAGAATAATTGGCAAGGATAATTTAGATGTCATTAGGAAATTGCAATGTTTATCTCATTTCTAGAAGCAAAGGCTTATCTTTTTAATTCTGATGTTTGACAGATGGTTTTGTATGGCTGTAAGACACAGAACACACCAGTCTTCAAAGAACTGAAAAGGACTAGTAGACAGAGGGCTATGGAAAGGGGAAAATCCTGGTAGGTTTGAGCAGGCTGTAGCATGAAACCAAGGAGAGCAGAAATAAGGGATGTCCTCAGGAAAATGAATGGGTACAGAAAAGTGCTGGTCGTGGGAGAGTGAGGATGGACTCCAGTGCTCCACTCATATCCTCACCATGGAAAGGAAAAGTGAGTAAGGCCTCTAGCACGTGGCCCTTGTGGTGGACTTTGGACAAGAGGTGCACAGGATGAGTGGACATGGATTGATAGAAGGGACATCACACTGTGGGATAACATCCTTTTGAGTATCGAGGGGGTTAATTTGGCTCGTTACTCGTTAGTCACAATTAAGTCTGATCTACAAGAATATAAAGGACAGCTCTCCTGTCCTCCCCAGGCTTTCCCAGACAAACTATCCCCAGGTCCTCCAACACATCCTTCCAGGGTTTAATTGAGTCCCTTTGCTATGGCCACCATCCTCCTGGATGTGCTACCACTTGTTCATATCCTTCCTAAAATCTGGCATTCCAAACCGAAGACAATTGGACCAGGGCTGTGTTCAACAAGACTACCACCTCTCTCATTTTGGCTCCTAGGAGAATGGGAAAGGAGCAAAGAAGCATTTATTAAGTGCCTACTGTGTGCTAAGCTCTTTACAAATATCCCTTGGATCCTCACAACAGCCCTGAGAGACATTTAGATGTTATTATGATCTTTTTTTTTTTCTTACAGCTGAGCAAACTAATGCATATAGCAATTATAAGTGACTTGTCCAGGGTTATCTATTTCCTAAGTGTCTGAGACTGGATTTGAACTCAGGTTTTCCTAACTGCAGGATAGAGCCTCTATGGTTCAGCCTTAATTTATATGTGTTTAGTTATAGTTGATGATTTGTTGAACTATTGAAAATACCATTTCTTTTTTAAATTGACCAGTAATCTATAAGTAAGGGTCCCCTTCCCAAATTTTGTACCTCTCTTTTTTGTTTTGTTTTGCTAATCTTAAGTAAGATTATAGGATTTAAAGCAAGAAGGAGTCTTAGAGATGGTCTAACCCTGAAGTTCTTAACCTGGGCTCTGGGAACTTGCTTTAAAAAACATTTTGATTATTATTTAAGCATAATAGGCAGTCTTTAAATTTTATTTTATGCATTTGAAAGCATTATTCTAAGAAGGGAGTCCATGGGCTTCACCAGAATGACCTCCAAGAGGGCCCTGACACATAGTAGTGACTGTTCTGGTCTGCCCCTTCATTTTACTAAAGAAACATGGGTAGTGTCACTATCAGATTAATTAATTAAGTAGTTCTTATTAAATGTCTGACCCGAGCTAATCACCACAAAATCGATATTTGATACTCATTTCATAATTGATTCTCGTGACATTTAGATTTTTGGCTAGATTTTTGTGTTAGCTAATTATAGGAACTAAGATGCTACATATAAGGGAAATTATAATTAGAAAAGCAATACAGTATTTTTTGTAATTCCTTTTATTAATACTAATCACCCACAAGTTAACCATGTATAATTAAGTTGTAGAATAAGATAATTCCTATGGGTGATACAATTTTGGAATTTTCTAGCAAATGGATTTGTATAGCCAATTAAGACCCTTTTGAAAATATAGCTTCCAAATTAGGGCTTGACCCACATCTAACACCACATACCAAGATAAGATCTAAATGGGTTCATGATCTGGATATAAAGAGTGATACTATAAGTAAATTAGAGGAACGTAATATAGTTTACCTCTCAGATCTGTGGAGAAGGAAGGCATTTGTGTCCAAAGAAGAACTGGAACTCTTAACTGAACACCAGATAGATAATTTTGAGTATATTAAATTAAAAAGTTTTTGTACAAACAAAACTAATGCAGACAAGATTAGGAGGGAAGCAATAAATTGGGAAATCATCTTTACATTTAAGGGTTCTGATAAAGGTCTCATCTCTAAAATATATAGAGAATTGTCTCATATTTATAAAAATTCAAGCCATTCTCCAATCGATAAATGGTCAAAGGATATGAACAGACAATTTTCAGAGGATGAAATTAAAACTATTTGTAGTCATATGAAAAGGTGCTCCAAATCACTATTGATAAGAGAAATGCAAATCAAGACAACCCCTGAGGTACCACTACACACTTGTTAGATTAGCTAAAATGACAGGAAAAGTTAATGATGAATGTTGGAGGGGATGTGGGAAGGCTGGGACACTGATGCATTGTTGGTGGAGCTGTGAACGGATACAGCCATTCTGGAGAGCAATTTGGAGCTATGCTCAAAAAGTTATCAAACTGTGCATACCCTTTGACCCAGCAGCATTTCTATTGGGCTTATATCCCAAAGAAATCATAAAGGAAGGAAAGGGGCCCACATGTGCAAGAATGTTTGTGGCAGCCCTTTTTGTAGTGGCTAGAAACTGGAAACTGAATGGATGCCCATCAATTGGAGAGTGGCTGAACAAATTATAGTATGTGAATATTATGAAATATTATTGTTCTGTGAGAAACGACCAGCAGGACGATTTCAGAGAGGCCTGGAGAGACTTGTATGAACTGATACTGAGTGAAATGAGCAGAACCAGGAGATCATTATACACGGCAACAACAATACTATATGACGATCAGTTCTGATGGACATGGACTCTCTTCAACAATGAAATGTTTCAAACCACTTCCAATTGTTCACTGAAGAAAGCCATATATGCCCAGAGAGAGGGATGCGAAATGTGGACCACAACATAACATTCTTATACTCTTGATTGATGTTTGCTTACATTATGTTTCCTTTATCTGATATGTCTTTTGTGTAGATACGATTTTTTTACACAACAATGATGTTTGGAAATATGTATACATATATTTGATTTGCCAAATATTTTAACATAATTAACATGTAGTGGCTATCCTGCCATCTAGGGGAGGGGTGGGGAGTTGGGGGGAAAAATCTGTAACAGAAAGCTATGTAAGGGTTAATGTTGAAAAATTACCCACACATATGTTATGCAAATAAAATAAAATTAAAAATAAAAAGATTTTTTAAAATAAAAAAAAGAAAATATAACTTCCCCCTCTCCCTAAACCCTCCATTTAATTTAGTCACATCTTGTACTTTAAAGGGAACTTGAAAATGACATTTTAAAAAATTGTAAATTTTAGGACCAATACATGTTTTATCTCTGAAAGAATGTCCATTTAAGTAATAAGAATTTACAAATTGTATTTCATTGAAAATAGACTCCTCTGGTCTGACATAGAGAATGAAATAAAAGTTAAGCATAGTCTTTGGTTGCTGAATCGTTCTCTTGCCTTTTCATTGAAAAAAATGCAGATTATTAAAGGAAAATAACTAGAAACCATATTTATGCTTTTTCATTTCATCATCATTGTTCACGAAGTAGCTGTGGTGATTCAAATCTATTTAGTCTGAACATTTGTGAGACGAGGGGGTGAAAAAACTGTTTGCAATGAAACTACTGTGCCAAAAAGTCCTCATGCTTGGGTTTTTGAACTAAATATTGTGTAGCTCTAAAGCTTTAATAAAAAGCATTTTGGCTTTCACTTTTTAAAAAATCCAAGTATCTTCACAGAGACAGTTGAGACAGTTGTCATCTCCTATCTGATAGGAAGAAGATGCAACTGTGTTATAGTTCCATTTATGCAAAGTAAATATGGGATTGCTTTTGTGAATATTGACATTTATTGAAGTATTTATTAATTTTGGAAAATAAAGTACAAAATCTAGTCTCTTTTAGTATATCTTGTACTTCCCCAACTTAGGATAAAACAAATTTTACATATTGGTTGAAATGAAAAATTTTAATATTAACCTATACCTTTTCCTACTGACCAATAGTTAAAGCCAGGTTAGCCTAGGCATTAGAACCCAGGTTCATGGGCTTAATTTCTTTTGTAGATGATTTTAACTTTATACTTTTTTTTGTTAGTACTCTATTTATCCTGATGAGTGTGAAGATATCAGTGTATGTTCATGCATTCATTTATTTTAAGGGAAAGAGTAATTTATCCTTGTTCAGGGCATGATTTTATGCTAATAATAATACTAGAAAACATTTGTATGGTGTTTTAGTTTTTGCAAAATTCTTTATATATATGATCTCATTTGATCCCAGGATTTGCTATGTGTTTTTTTAAGCCTAAAGTTAGTTGTACCAGTAGCAAATGTGTAGCATCACTACTGGAGAAACAATCTATACTACACTGATTTGGGGTCTTTGTTTATGGAAAACCCTCGTGTACCATTGATACTCAATGCCTACTTCCAACAGTAGTTTTAAATATGGTTGGTTTAGTGACTATAGTGCAGTTTACATCAGTCCTAATTAACAGTTTAAATATTTTTTTACACTTAGAATTATTCCTTTTAGTCAAGGTGAATTCAGGTTTGTTTGTTGTGGAAAGATGCAAAGTTCTTCTAAGTTGAAGGAAGTGTTGTATTAGAAGTGAAATCACTGGATATTTAGTAATTAATGGAAGCTGGCACTAATCAAAACTTTGAGGATTTCTGCCTTTTCTATATCAAATATCACAGAGATCTTCTACAGTCTAATCTTTTTGTTTAATCTAAGAAGGAGGCCCAGAAAAGTAAATGATTCATTCAAGGTCACACAGACACAGTGGAATTTGAACTCAAGTCCTGTGACTCTATTATGGTTTGATTCTTGCTATCCATTCCTATGAAGACATATAGTGGAATTTGAACTCAAGTTCTGTGACTCTATTATGGTTTGATTCTTGCTATCTATTCCTATGAAGGACTGGCAGAAGTGTGCCTTCAGATTATTTGGAATATGTTCATAGAATGTTAATTAAAAACAAAACATCTTTTGTGTGGGAAAAAGATCTAAGGATCTGAAAGGACTTAAGCCTAACTTGTTTCTTTCTTGCTGTTTTCCTGTTTAGCCTATTACATTTATCTATGGGTATTATCTTTTCCCTGGTTTTAAAGTACAAAAGGGATATTTTTTACATTCTCTATTGAACCTCAAATGAGAAAATGGATATGAGAACCCTTTGAAATTCAGTCATTTTGTGATCCTTTATTTTTTGTGTATAGTATTTAATAGATTTCAGAGTATTTCTATATCAATTGTCTCACTGTGAGGTTGACATTATCCAAATTTAATAAAAGAGGAAATGGAGGCTATTTAAATGTAAGGGGAGTGAGCTTGCTAAAATGGAAGGAACACTAACTTTCCAGTCAGAAGGATCTGCTTTCTGAAGCTTATTATTCTGAAGCTTACTAGCTTGAAGAAATGACTTGATTTTCCTCAGAATTTTCCTCATCTGCTAAATAAAGAAATTGGACCAATGGCCTTTGAATTTCCTCCCACTTCTAGATTTATGAACCCATAGATTGTAAAGCACTTAGCACAGTGCCTAGCATATAAATGCTTTTTTCCTCCCTGGCTTTTCTTTTCTTCTTCCATGAAAATACATTTTTAGCCATACAATACTAGATAAATTTAAGTTACTGCTTCTGCAGTCTGGCTATGCTATACTCTGTAGAATACCCAGAAGGCTCATCCAGGATTGGGAAGGGTCTTGAATCTATAACACAGGAGAGCTGATTGAAAGAAATGGGTTCATTTATTCTAGAAAACATTCAGGAGGGACTTGAGAACGTCTTCAAGAATCTGAAGGACCATCAAGGGGAGGAGAAATTAAATAAATTTGTCTTGTTTGGTTCTAGAGAGCAGAACCAGGAACAGCAGATAGAAGTTTTGAATAGATCAGTTTGGGCTTAATGTCAGGCAGGGGAAAATTCCAAAGGAATAATTAGAGCAAAATGGGTTGTCTTGAGAGGGAGTGGGCTCCCCATCCTTTAAAGTCTGCAAGTAGAGGCTAGATGGCTCCTTGTCGGATATATTCTAGTGGAGATTCTGTTTGTGTATGGTTTGCACTAGAGGACCACAAAGGCCCCTTCCAGTTCTCACATTCTTAGATTAAATGAGTAATAAAAAATTGCAATTAAGTTTGCAGCCATTCAACAGTCTCTATAAGGCTGGTACAGACAGACAAGGTACCATTAATGTTTCACATCTATCATAATGAATAATGGGCAAAGTGTTGGGATGAGTGTAAGAAATTAGATCAGGCAACAGAAAAGTACTATTGGAAAGCTTAAATGATCTTATGAAGATCTAATAAAATAGCAAACATCATAAACCTGAGTCTAAAGGACTCACAGGCACTCAAAGCTGAGACAGATTTCAGCTGACCTCTGCCAGTGAATAATAATCATAATATCTAGCATTTATATATCACTTTAAGGGATGCAAAGCACCTTAAAAATAATTATTTTTCATCAGCCCTGAAGTCAGGAGGATCTGAGTTCAAATCTGGTCTCAGACACTTAACATTTCCCTAGCTGTGTGACCCTGGGCAAGTCACTTAACCTCATTTGCCTCAGCAAAAAAAAATAATAATAATTAATTTTATCCTTACAATAATCCTGGGAAGTAGGCATTATCATTATTCTCATTTTTTAGTGAGGTTAAGTGACTTGCTCGGGGTCTGATGCTGGATTTGAACTCATGTGTTTTTGATTCTAAAGTCCAGTGCTATATCCACTTTGCCACCTACTTAGTAATGAAATTATGTTCAGCATTAGCATTTGGATGTTATTTTCTTAAAGCAATTAATGAAAATTAAATTAAAATCAAAACAAAAATGAAAATTAAAAATGAAGTATCTGTTATGTATGAAAAAGACCAAAAATAATTTGCTTTGGCTTGTCCATTTGGAACCAGACTGATTTCAGTAAATATTCCCCCACCAATGTAGGTAGGTGACTTAGAGTTATCTGGGACATTTAAGAGTGAATGGGGTCACTCAGCCAGGATGTCAGAGATAGGACTAAAGCCATGGGCATCAAAACTCTGAGATCAGTTGTCTATACAGCATGTCACATTACCTCTAGAGGGGAATAGAACCTAGGGTATATAACAGAGAACAAAAATAGTAGATTAGGAAAATAGAAAGTTTCTTATGTTGGACAGGTGCTTTTTGTCACATTCAGCAGCTTACTAGAATGTAAGTTGTAGAAAGGATAGCTGTCTCATTTCTAAATTGTGATTTGGTTTAAAAGCTTCACTAAAGACATATTCTAAACAAACTTGATAGCTAATGACTTCCAAAGAGAAAATAATAAACATGTCTAATCAGTTATTTTTTGAATCAATAATTCAACTTTTAATGCAAACATTTAAAGAAAGAAATGCAATTAGAAAGGAAAATTTCCCCTGAAAACATTGAATGTGGCTAACTCTTTGAAATGGTACTTTATACAAAGGTTTATACATAAATGTCTTTTGGGTTTTTGGATAGCTTATCAGTAAATGATGCTAGATTTTTTTTTATTGCAATGAGAATAACATGAATCCCTCCCTCTGTCCCCACCCACCCCCAGACCAATCTGATACATACACATGTATGTGTAAAACCGGGAAAACCTAATGATCAATAGCAGTCAGCACAAGATGATTTTAGCCCCAGGAATTCAGAAGCATCTTCCACCAAGCACCTTCTAACAAGTACTTTAGGCTCATTCCAAATGTCTAGAACTATCTTCTAAGAAAATGAATTAACCTATTACATTTGCTCTTCTCTCTCTCTCTCTCTTTGAACACAGTAGGCCTTAATAAAGTATTTCTAATATAAGTATATGTTCTATTAAATACAATAATAACAATGAGAGTGGCATCAGATTTAAATTGTAGGAAGGCATACAATAAATTAAAATGTCCCTTTGATTCTTGGGGCCTCTCATGTGATCTTCAAGGGAAGGTGGCATTAGCTAACATTTAAGTTTTCAGGATTAGTGCAGTTTTAAGTGCTTCAGTGGGAAGGAAGGAGTCTCTCATCAATAAATTATTCCATTATTTATGTAACATTTATAAATGGGAAGAGAGAAAATTTCCCAACCCTTGCCACTGAAGTACAGATATTCTACTGTATCATGGGGTGCTACATGCATTTGTTCCCCCATTGTAAGAGAGAATGATTACTCATATGCAGGATACAATTTTATGCTAGTACTTGGAATAGTACTGGTGGCAAATTAGTCCACAGGACTCTATCTGTTATTTACTTAAGTAAATTACTTGAAAAAAAAATGTAGACTGCAGTTAAGTAAAACAATAAAGTGCTTTAAATGAGATTGGCTGTTTCTGCATTATTTTTTACTTCACTGTAGGCACCAAAATCCACCAAATTAAGAGTTATAGCATTTCACAATAAGTAAAACTTTAAAAAGCCTCATTTTCTACTAACTATCAAGTACTACTTATGTATCTGACTTATTTAACAATTCTCTTTATCAAGTTGCGTTCCATTCCCTTATGTTATTATATCAGTTTGCTAATGGATAAGGAAGGAAATCAGAGCACAGGCCAAACATATGAAGATGAAAGGAGGGGGGCCATAAATATTACTTATATTAAAATTTTCACTTTTGAAATTGTATATCAAAGGGGGTTGAAGCAAAAAAAAAAAAAAAAAAAAAAAGAAAAAAAGAAAGAGAAGACCCGCTTTTCCAATCCAGTGTGTATGTCCAGATGAATTGAAATACACCATATAGAGCTTCTTGAAGAAGGGTCTTTTGGGGACCTATACAAATCTAAGAGTCTCTAGTCCAAGTCCACTTGAATGTTAACTGCTATAATACAGTTGCTTCTTTCATGGCTTCAACCCATCTGTAAAACAGAAGCAAAAGTGCATTTTACTTGATAGAGAATAACAATTTGATCCTTCATATTCACATTTCCCATTATGTGTAGAAGGTGATCTGTATATACAGACTTGAAGTAGGCAGGGCAGGGATTATTATCCCCATTTCACAGATAAGGAAGATGACCCTAAGAGAGATAAAATGATTTGTCTGAGATCACATACATATTTATCAGGCAAAATTAGGTCTTAAATCCAAGTTTTCTGACCCAGAATTCAAAATTCTTTCTGTCCACCTAAAAAAAGTACAGTATTAAGAGCATAAAAGGAAGACTAAAAGACAAAGGATATCTTAGTTTTTCTTGTTCTATAATGTCCTAGTAAAGTGATTATAAAGACAGGAACTCTGACAGGAACTCTCATGATGACAAAGTGACAAAGTCCAGGTCAATTGTACTGCCAGCTGTTGGGCAGGTACAAAGACAATAACTCAAGGAATAATGAATGGGTCCTTTTACTTTGGGGGAGCTGAAGGAGGGGGTAGAAGAATATATGATTGTAGACCAGTTAGTTCTTAGTACCTTTGTGCTGAATTGGTATCCTCTGCTTTGAAGCTGTAAAACAGAGTTTGCTTGTGGTAAAGATGAAAAACAAGACCTAATTCTCGGTTTCCTTCTTCTGGGGCAATGGTGAAACCCAGCAAAGGTATGCTCTCTGTAGCTACTTTATCCTAAGATAAAAGGAAAAATAATGTTAGATACCTTTCTTCAAATACACATTACACACACGTTATCATTGCTGGTTTATTTCTGGTGAAGAACCAGAATATGCCATCCTGCCATCATATAATAGGATGGGAACCACTTTTTATTCATTTTTGTATCTCCTGCACAGTTTGTTCATCTCACAGTTTTGCACACCAGATTATAGATTTAGAAGTAGAAGAGAATTGAAAGGTCACGTAGTCTTTTGCAAATGAGGAAACTGAGGCCTAGGGAAGTTATGAGTTATTTGCCCAAGGTTATAAAAGTAATAAACACTCAGAATTTGGACTCAGATCTTCTCACATATAGTAGGTAGTAAATGTTTATTGATTTGTGTTGGCATGTGCTTTGTATATTATAAGCATAGAAGGAGAAAATGGAACTAGTTTTAGAATACAAATATCCAGACCAGAGACTAAGGCAACAATAATTAAGGAGAGTTTCCATCTTTCACAGAAGTCTGGTACCTGTGATGTACATACTCTCATTACCCCCTACCTGACTTCACAAGACTCATCATTCTTGTGAGAGAAAGATAGGAGTGTTGTGGACAGTTTTAAAACTACCATTCTGCCTTCAGTTTTTTGCTGTTATTGAAACAGAAGTGAATTTCTGGTTTGTTTTAACTCAAAAACCACATGAAAACAACAGATTACAGACATACAATGAGGGGACATAATTATGCCTTCATTTTCATGTATGAGTTCAAGGATAGAAAAATGTTTAATTGATTAACTCCTTACCAAAAACTTTTTTTTTTTTAAATTGGAAGCTGAAGATGATTCTGGTCAGTAGAATATTTTATTTCTGGAATATAAATGACTTTGAAGCCATACATAAATTCATCTTAACTGGGGGCTTATTCATGAGCCAGTGTCTTTTTAACTGATATCATTCAGGCTGCTTTTATTGACTTGATTTTTTTTTCTAGTTTCCAAGATGAGATTATTTTTTTTTCCTATAGTTATATTTGTAGAGGATTGATTAGGGGAGCCTGGTTAACTTGATGAAATTGTAAGGAGCTAAGCCTCTGTTTGGGGTTACATCTCCCTATGCAGAGTGTAGATATACCTATTCCATCTTGAAGAGGTTAGGGATATCTCCTGGATCTGGATATCTGTCTCATTAAGGATGAGTGAATAAGTCTTAGTTTGAGGGTGAGGCATTATTTGATTATCTTAGATTACTGCTGCTTGAGCTACTGAGTCATCCTACCCTCCTAGGACTGGATCTATAAAAGGGAGGCTTTAACTTTGGAGATTTAAAGAGAGGGATTAACCCTGTACATCCTAATGGCACCCTGGAGAGAAAGAGATAGAAGCACAGACTGTCAACCACATGGCCTAAAATATAGCAGCCTGAAGCCTTCCAAAGGAGGCTTTGGCTTTCATTTCTGAGGCTAGAGGGGTAGGGATGGGAGTGGGGCATTGCTCTATTCCAGTCTATAGATTTAACTCCCCACTGTAGGGATAAGACAGAGTCTCTGCTCTGTCTTTAGCTCCTTCTGTATAACTTCCATTGCTTAATGCAGATTTATTGGCTCCCTTTATAGGCTCAGGGTCTCTTGCACCTTAAGCACCAGATCAAATCACTCCCAAACACTGGGACTCAATAATCCCTTCTTAATAAAATTGAATGGACAACAGGCTGATGATTAAACAGACCTGGTAGATATTCTCAATCCCCTCAAGATGATAGCAATAAAAATGTTCACACTCTGTATAAGAAAGATAATCAAAGTCCCAAATATCTGCAATTCTGAATAAGTGCGAACCTGGGAAGCCTAAACAGGATTGGGCAGCTCACTGGACACAGCAATTGCCTTTTCTGAATTCCTTCCTCAGTGACTTTGTTTCTATTCCCTCCCCCCCTTTCCAATGTCCTCTAATGCCCTCATCTCAGTTTTTAAGATATTATCAGGGTTAATCATTTGTGAAGATTCAGACCTCCCATGGCTAGGTGGGCCCAGAACTTAGATATAATATAGTATGCTTTCTCTTTGTCTGTGGAGGGGTGCTTATTATTTTTTCTGGAGAAAAAAAAGTCCAAACATAAAAGTGATTACTTCTATTAAACACATGAGCCCAGTTTTTCTAGTGTGTGGCCCTATATGTAACAAGTCCACTGACCCATTTCCTTAAGTCCAGCTGTTTCATTTGTGCCTGAGACTTTCTGGAGTGGAAAGGTAGGTCAGGCACCTCCCAGGTTACCTGAATCTTTCCTCCAATGATGCATTTATTTATTTTTTAAACATAGTTTTAAGTGAGAATGCAAGATGTATAGACTACATAGGCTACTGACTTTAGGATGGAAAATTCCTAATTTTAATTAATTATAATCCTTGCTTACAGGCCACATGTGGGAAGAGCAGCAGGAAGTCTCCTGAGAGCTGTACTCTGTGGAAAGGACCCAACAGTCTGTCAGAATGCTATTAGCAAGTACATTTTTCAAAGCAGATCTATTGCTTTTGAAAGGCACCAGATGCTAGCCCGGCAGCCTGAAGTGTCCTCCATTCATCTATCCAACTTGTTCAATCTAAGCCAGGGCCAATATCTTTCATAAAGCTGATTTAGGAGAACCCGCTTCTCTAGAGGGCAGAGTGGGGAAAGCAAGGACATTTCCCCTAGATTTTTCTACTAAGATCAAATCAACTAATATTTTGGTGGAGATCAGAGAATAAAGGAGAAGGATGATATCAGCACTCTTATTTCCTATATATGGTGTGTATGGCCCTAAATGACGACATCTCAAAGTTTGACTCATTTAGTTGGGTTTGAACTGAATAAGGCGATTGCCAGCATTGGCAAAAAGTACATTGGGAGAGTTTAGGTCCATGATAAAGAATAAGAATGATACGCTAATTAACAGCCTTCGCCCCGGCCTTGAAAATGCTATTTTTCACAGCTGTTCTCTAACAAAACACCTTTTAAAGTTAGTATTGAATTTAATATGCTCAGATTATATGCTATATTTCATCATTGTATGAATGGAGGTTTACAAAGGTACATCAATTAGCATCATGTAATAGAGATCAGAGCTGTGGGAACATGAATTCATGCCCCTGCAGAGTTACATTGTAAACAGTCTTTGTTCTTTGCTATCCTAAAGTCACCGATCTACAAGAGAAGGATTTAAGGTCCAGCTACCATTTCTTCTATCAGTTTTCCCCTCCTGCGTAAGTTGGTAGTCGAAGTACCAGTAAGAAAAATTTGAATGGATATAAGCAACACAACTTACTGTTTGCTTCCTCAAAAGAAACAATATCATTTTGTTTGAAAAGTGATTGTTATCAGTGGTGGTTATTTTTGTTGCTAACCCTAAATGGTGCTACTATCTTATTAAGTTTAAAATTTTGGGGGCAAGGCAATTAGATTTAAGTGATTTGCCCAAGATCACACAGCTAGTAAGTGTCAAGTGTCTGAAGTTAAATTTGAACTCAGATCCTCCTGAATCCAAGGTTGGGATGCTATCCATTGCACCACCCAGCTGCCTTCTGGTACTATTTTCACAAGAGAGCAGGGCTTGGTGCAGTGATTTCATTGATTCAGGAAAGACTTGAGTGAGAAAATATATCAATGAAGGTCAATACCTTTTCTGCAATTTATAGACTCAGAATCTTGTCTTGACTTTCCTAGGCACATAGTCTATTTTTTCATAGGCAGGACTTAAATCTATATCATGTTGGCTTTGAGGCTGCCTCTCATTATTTTAACAAACAAACAAACAAAAAAACCTCTTGATTTGCTCCAGGTTACGTTGATAGATAAAATAAATTAGGTAGCAATGAACCTCTCAGTTTCTCTCTCTTCTTATTGAATTTATTGAGAAATAAGGGCTGTCTTCCTGAAGAAAGGGAATATCAGTTGTCTGTCTCCTAGCCAAAATTTGCATCCATTTAAGGTGCAATGTCACACTGGGACCAGGAAACATGTCCTGTTTGCTCTGGCCCACACACCAACCAGCTTCCTTACTGCCCATAACTCTTAGCTTTGGTCAGTGAGAATTTTATTTCAAAATGAATAAATCTCAACTCCTCAAAGAAACTGCAGACTCTGTGAAAACAAGGGTTTCATTATAAACCAATATGTTCCAAGGTGGTCTGTGGAATGGATGCTCTTTGGGGTAAAGATGTTTTTTTTTTCCCTCTATTTGTAGCCTTAGAGTTTAGGCCAGTCCCTGGCACATAACAGGCACTTTGGGATTGATTTGTTAAACAAGTCCCCTTTGGACAGTGGGCCGTACATTTTTTAAATGTGTTGATCTCAAATTTGTATTTCACGGAGTGAGCTTAAATTGAGAGGAGAGAAGGGTTATTAAATCTGAGTCTTAGTACCTCACTGGCCATATAGGTGTAGAGGACTTTGCCTTTGATGACAAACCAAAGTGTCTTCCAGTGCCGCTTGCCTTTCTTACGCCTGCTCAGATAGCCGCTGATTGCAGAACCCTCTCCGGAGGCAGCCACCTGGTAGGGGTAAAGCACACAAGTCATGGTACTCACTGACTGGGGATATATTTCCCATTTAGGATATAACAGTGTGAAGAAGGAATACATGCATCCCAAATTCAGGGAGGAAAAATAATACAAAACAATGGCTTGAAATCAAATACTTTGAATAATGACTAAGAATTCATTAAGAAACCCAGATTCTACAAAATAAGGAGCTGCACAATTCAAAACACAGAATGTTAGAGAATTGCATTCAGGAAATCCAGACAGGTCAGCATTGATCTTTTTTCCATCAATGTGCTGCCCCCTCATGGTCCTATTAAAGAACTTTTCTTCCACTCTAGAGGATAAATCTTGATAGCTGCTGTAAGTTATATATGTATACTTATATTTTCTATCCTTCAAAAGAAACCATATTTATACTGTCTAAATAGGAACTCAGAGTTTTATGACCTCTTAGCTGAGACTTTCATGGGAGTATTTATCCAATTAAGTTTATTTTATTTTTACTTTTTAAAAATATTTTAAAAAACTTAAACACAAAGTAAAAAATGAAAAAAAAAAGAAAATGAAAACAACAGAAAAAGAAAAAAAATATTGACATGTGCACAGCATAATATAAGAAACAATGAATTTCCATTTCAAGAAATCCTATATAATAAATACTACACATTGTGTTCACAACTTTCCATCTTTGCTTCCTTCTAAGTTTTCTTTTGTTTTCTGCTGTGCAGCTTTTACTTTAATTTTTCCCTCTCCCCTCCAGAAAGCTATAATTAATCATGGATATATATATATATATACACACACATATATATATATACACATATACACACACGCACATATATATATGTATACATATACACATGTATATAGACATACATATATAAATATACATAGATATCTATTATTATACACATATACATTTCTATGTAAGGCTATACTATAATTGTCCTATGTTTTCCTGAAGGTGGATAATATCAGGACCAATAAAGGTCCAATACTAACTATACATTAGCATCACTAACCCATTCTACTTCCCAGTTCTTCCTGGCAGATTCTTCTATATGAAAATCAAGATAGATATCTTGTGAAGGATCTTGCAGAAATGTTGCCCAAAATAGTAAAGAGAAGTCGAATACTAGACTTTCCCAGGTCATCAGCATGGGCTATTTTGAGCAATTTTCTGATGATGCACCGTTACCATAATTTTTGACTTGGGTTAGATTCAGAATAATCCAAATGATTCTTTGGGTTAGAAAATTGTGAAACTAAAAGGGATTCCCCAAAACGCACTAATCCTGGGGTTATCAATTCCTTTTGTACTAAAGACTTTCAGTGAAGTTCAGTCTAGGGACCTATCGGAAGGTATAGGCTATAGGTAGGGGAGAAAGAAGGAGCAGAAAATAGAGGGGAGAAACACAATGTCATAGGAAATCACTGTCTTTTGCAAAGGCTGCCTTTGCCTTATCTCATCCATTTCCTCACCCCTGGATGTTATTGTTGTTGTACTTTAACTCAACCTGAAAAGCTAAATTTACATTACAGATAGGGAGACTCCACAACTTCTTTCCATGACCTCTTCAGCCAGGAAGTCCTTTTTCCCTTTCACAATCAAGTCTTTTCAGTTTCAGTCAAAAAAGTATTGCAATATGAGTTGGGGAAAGGTCTAAGGAATCAGGATTGAACAAGCATAATAGCATCTGGATTATTTTTTGTCTGTCTTATACTCCCTTCAAGGCTGTCTTACGACAGTTGGCATGGGAACATGATAAAGATGTCAGCATTGACAGACCAGCAGCATTTGTTTTTATCAGTGTACACATATAGATCTCCTTGTCGATGCCTTTTGCTAGATAGTCTTGACTGTACCTCTGTAAGAGCTGAAGGGATTTTCTTTTGTTTCTTGAAGGCTGAGGGATTAATGCTGTGGAAGACAGAAGAGAAAGCACCACTGGAAAACCTGGATGATGACATGGGGAAGCTCATGCTCACTGGCCGCTCTGTAATTTTAAAAAAGGAGAGAAGGGGAACAAAAAACAAGCATCAACTCTCTGATTAAGAAGAATGAATAGGGGGTAGCTAGGTGGTGCAGTGGATAGAGCACCAACCCTGAAGTCAGGAGGACCTGAGTTCAAATCTGGTCTCAGACACTTAACATTCCCTAGCTGTGTGACCCTGGGCAAGTCACTTAACCTCAACTGTCTCAACAAAAAGCAAAAAAAAAAAAAAAAAAAAAAAAAAAAAGAATGAATAGGGCATCTTTGACTCTTTCCAATGTTAATTGGAAATTCTTCCCAATATTTCCTTTGACTTCTGATTAGGTTTCATGTTCATCACCTCTCTTACCTTTCAACAACACTGGGATATCTCCTCCTCTTTTCTTTAATTCTGCATAGCAGCCATCACAGACTTTGGCCAGTCTGTCCTTGAGGTACTTCAGAGGATACTTATTTCTTGAACAGTTTCGACAAACAATCTGCAATAACATAAGATGAAAGATTCAGCATCATAGGGTTGTAAAGCTAGGAAGGGCCTTAGAGATCATTTAGATCAGGGGTTACTAACCTGGAATCCATAAACTACTTTTTTTTTAAAATAGTATTTCAATGACTGTATTTCAAAAATATTTGTTTTCTTTGGAGCCCTCTGTATTTTATTCTATGCATTTTAGAATACTATTCTGAGGAATCCTTGGGCTTCACTGGATACCCAAAGGGTTCTAGAATCTTGTATTTGGATTGTATGTCACTCATTTTATACATGAAGAAATGAGTGCAGAGAAATATATGTGTGTGTATGTGTTTGTGTGTGTGTGTATATACATGTATATATACACACACATATATATGTATGTTTGTGCAGAGAGACACACACATACAGAGACAGAAAAAGTGAATTTCCCATGATCAAATAAGCAGTAAAAGTTCCAGATCAAGGAGTCAGAACAGGCCCTCAAATTCTAAATCTTTCTCTGTCTCTGTCTATACTCTGGAAACCTCATCTTATTGACTCATGATTACAGTTTGGGGAAGGTACAGTGCCCCACTCTCTCTCTGATAATCCCAATCTTTCCCCTCTTTCTCAGTCCCCTTCCTCTCTAATCATGTAGAAGTTTTCTGACCTCTCTGGCTGAGTGGATATCTTTAGGGTTTCCCTGCCTCCTTCTCAGACAAGTTATAGACCCTTGTCTTCCCATCATGATGTCAGGGCCAACCTAACCTACCTTTCCACAAGCATGACAGTGATGGCGTCTCAGGGTAAGGGAGAAGTCACAGCCACAATTCATACACATCATTACATGGGACACAGGCACCAAGGTAGGAGGCCTCTCACCTAGAGAGATGCCCAGCCTTTCTCGAATCTATAGCAGGAGATAGATAGTAAGAAGAATGCCCCATTTCTTAGAGCCGTGGTTCCCCTTTTGCCTCGTTCCCTTTCCTTCTTCCCACCCACCATGCAGATCTCAAAAAGTCTTGGCTTTTTACTTGCTTCTGAGCTGGTAACTCAGAACTTCCTGGATCTTTATTGTGCTTCCTTTGGCCCTTTGGTCCTTGCTATGATACATCTACATCTTATAGAGCCAGAGTCTTATCTTAGAAGCTCTAACAGACCTTATAAATGTTCTAATGCACCCCATTCGTTTTGCAGAGGAAGAAACTGTGGTCTGTAGTGGGGAAGGGATTTGATTAAAGTCACAGAGTGAGAGCATGTATAGAGTGGGGGATTCAGCAGCAGGTTCTGGTACCCTCCAGTGCCGCCTCATTATCCTTGCTAGGATTATCCTGCCAAGAAGACCACATGCCATCATAATCTTCTGGCCCGAGGCTGCTCTCCTGTGCCAGCATTCTCTGCTGTTGGGCTCCCTGCTCACCTCAACGCTGTTATGGAAGGCAGCTAGGGTGTGTATTTTGTAGTCCTCTGGCAGAGCTCTGCTGAGGCAGCTGTACCATTCATCCCTCTCAGAGCATGAGCTGTGGACACAAACAGAGGGGGAAAGGAGGAGCTGTTAGTTCCGGCAGCAACAGCTGTGTTCCTGAGACTCAGCCAGGGGTCCTAGCTGAGTCCGACTTCCTCTTGCCCTGTGATCCCTAGTGAGTCACTCTTAAGGAAGTGACTTAAAAAAAAAAAGCAACAAAGGTAGAGCACTTGGCTGCTTCCATTGTGACATTTGAGGGCTCCTGGGCAGCTCTCTGTCTCTAAAAACAATTCTCACGACTTCCATGGTACCTGAAATTTCACCATTAAAGCTTCACTTGTAGGGTATTGTTGCATTTATAGCTGGATGAGACCAGAGATAATTTAATTCAGAAACAGAAACCTGAGGTCCTGGGTATTATCTATTATCTATCATGATTTTTTTTGGGTCCTGGATAAATCTTCTAGGATCTTCAAGGAAACTACTGCTTCTGACTTTACAAAGGAAAATATAAGAAGCCATTTTGAGGTATCATCTTAATAGAATTGAGCCTCCTGAGAGCATCAGCTCCCATGGATTAAATGATCATCCCTATGCTGATGATTCTCAGATCTACTTATCTAGACCTAACCTCCATAATTGCGTTTCTAGCTGCCTATTAGCAATCTCAAAGATGGCCTGTATATATATTAAACTCAACATGTCCAAAACTGAAATCATTAAACTTTTCCCCTAAAGTCTCCTCTCTTTTCAACCTCCCTAATTCTGTTGAGAATAAAATCATCTTCTCAATCACTTAGGTTTGAAATCTGGATTTCATTCTCAGCTACTCTCTTTCACAGCCCTCCTCCCATTCAATCTGTTGCTAATTCTTGTAGATTTTACCTTGGAAACATCTCTCCTACATGTTCCCTTTTCTCCTCTGACATTAGTGAAGACCTTCATCTCTTTAAACTTAGACTAATGCAGTATCCTTCTGGTTGGTTTCTCTGCCTCAAGTCTCTCTCCATTTCAGTCCATTTGTCACTTAGCTATCAAACCCCATTTTTTTTTTGCTAAGGCAATTTGTGTTAAGTGACTTGTCCAGGGTCACACAGCCAGGAAGTATTAAGTATCTGAGGCCAAATTTGAACCCAGGTCCTCCTCACTTCAGGGCTGGTGCTCTATCCACTGTACCACCTAATTGCCCCTAAACTCATTTTTTCTAAAGCACGAATGTGTCCCTGTCCCATTCTATAAACTCCAGTGGCTCCCTGTCATTTTCAGGGTAAAATATAAAATTCTATGTCTTGTTTTTAAAAGACCTCTATAACCTGGTGATCTATTTTTCCAGTCTTCATACATCTTGTGACATTCCCTTCCTTACTATTCCTCAAAGAAGACATTCCATCTTACCATTCCTTGAATTTTCATATTTCCTAGAATTCTCTCTCCCTCTTCATTTTCACTTTCTGACCTCTTTCAAAACCCAACTAAAATTCCACTTCTACAAGAATCCTTTTCTGATTATCCCTTAAGGGTGAGGACCTCATCTCTGTTGGTTTTCTCCAATTTATCCTGTATATAATTTGTTTGTTTGTTTTTTTTTTT
>JAJPUD010000680.1:577826-600388 GCA_023553655.1 Myrmecobius fasciatus | reverse complement strand
AAAAAAAAAAAAAAAAAAAAAAAAAAAAGAGAGAGAGAGAGAGATAGAAATAGAGAATTCCTTTTGTTTGTGCTGTATGGAAGTTATCATCCATTCTAATCAAGAGAACCTTTGCTAAACACATCATATTATTATGATATTGCTTATCTTATATATCTTGCTTAATAATGATAATAAAAGGATCATTGGATAAAGTTTTTTTTTTCTTTTTTCTTTTTTTTTTTTTCTGAGTCAGTTGGGGTGAATAACTTTCTCAGGACCACACAGCTAGGAAGTGTTAAGTGTCTGAGATTAGATTTGAACTCAGGTCCAGATGCTCTATCCACTTTGCCACCTAGCTGCCTGATCATTGGATAAATAAATTACAAGCATTTATTAAACACTTATCATGTATTAAGCATTGGGAATGCAATTACAAGAGTAAGAGGGTCAGGAACTGAAGTTCACATCTGATGGCAGAGATAATATACATAAGGAAGTGATGGACAGGGAAGGGAATTTTAGTTGGTCTGAGAAGCCACAAAGATAGTAAATGGAATAATAGAATAGTCTATTGACATGCTCTTTACACAAGCAAAGGTAGTGTTGATTTAATTACATAGCGTTTTTAGAACAATCAGAGACAAAGAAATAAAAAAGTGGTCTTTTGCTTTTTGGTCAACAGAACTAAGTTATACCTGTGGTTGTAGTTGTCACTACTCTTGTGTGATTTTAACACAAACATAGAAGATATCTTAGAGGAGAGTCTTTAAATCTGGGTTTTATTCTACAGAATTAAATGCTATTCTGTAATCAACAATAGAAACAGTGGGATTTTGTGTTCTGGTTAGATTACTGTGAAAATGTATTTTGCTCTAGAAATTTGTATGTGAAAGGCACCCTTTCTTTTTTCTTTTCTTTCATTCTTTTTTCTTTTTTTAATTAAAGCTTTTTATTTACAGAACATATGAGTGATTTTTCTACATTGACCTTTGCAAAACTTTTTTTTTTTTGTTCCAAGCTTTTCCCCTTCTTCCCCGCAACCCCAACCCCTAGATGATGGGTAGTCTAATACATGTTAAATATGTTAAATTATATGACAAATCTAGTATATGTATACATATCTATACAGTTATGTTACTGCACAAGAAAAATCAGATCTAGAAAGAGGAAAAAAAAAACCAAAAAACAACCTAAGAAGGAAAACAAAATGCAAGGAAATATTATTCACAGAAAGCGTTAAAATGTTGTGGTCCACACTCAGTTCCCACAAGCCTCTCTCTGGATGTATATGACTATCTTCATCACTGAACAATAGGAACTGGTTTGAATCACATCATTGTTGAAGAGAACCATGTCCATCAGAATTGATCATCATATGGCTTTTCTTTCTTTCTTTCTTTTTCTTTTTTTTTTTTTTGCTTTTTTTTGCTGAGGCAATTGAGGTTAAGTGACTTGCCCAGGGTCACACAGCTAGGGAATGTTAAGTGTCTGAGACCAGATTTAAACTCAGGTCCTCCTGACTTCGGGGCTAGTGCTCTATCCACTGTGCCACCTAGCTGCCCCCGATCATCATATAGTCTTGTTGCTGTATATAATGATCTCCTGGTTCTGCTCACTTCACTCAGCATCAGTCCATGCAAGTCTCTCCAGGCCTCTCTGAAATCGTCCTGCTGGTCGTTTCTTACAGAACAATAATATTCCATAACATTTATATACCATGATTTATTCAGCCATTCTCCCACTAATGGGCATCCATTCAGTTTCCAGTTTCTAGCCACTACACAAAGGGCTGCCACAAACATTCTTGCACATGTGGGGCCCTTTCCTTCCTTTATGATTTCTTTGGGATATAGGCCCAGTAGAAACACTGCTGGGTCTAAGGGTATGCACAGTTTGATAATTTTTTATGCATAGTTCCAGATTGCTCTCCAGAATGTTTGGATCTGTTCACAGTTCCACCAGCAATGTATCAGTGTCCCAGTTTTCCCACATCCCCTCCAACATTCATCATTATCTTTTCCTGTCATCCACCCTTTCTTTTCTTAAATTTCCATAAAGAATATCCTCAATAAATGGCATATATTGTGTTATTAAGATTTTCTAGAGATGAGAAAATGAGTATAAAGTTAATAGATTTCTTCCTAGATGCCTTTTTCTTTTTTTTAAAAATTTTTGGCCAATAATTATCTCTCCCTCTCTCTCTGTCCCTCTCTCTCTCCTTCTCCCTTTTCCTCTCTTTTCACCTTTCTTCCTCTCTCCCTCTTTCTCTCCCTCTGTCTCTCTCTGATACACTAACTACTGGAGAGAAAGTAGGAAGGTCCTTTGTTTTTTAAAGTTCTAATTTGAAGTGAGGCAGGAAGGAAACTGGAGATTGCATGAGATAGCCAAGGTGGTGATCATGCATAATGAGGTAATGAGGAGTAATTAGGTCTCTTTGGCTAGAATTTAGAAGGTATGAGGGAGAACAGTGTGAAATAAGTATAAAATGATAGGTTGCAGCTAATTATGAAGGATTTGTATTTTATCCTGGAAGCAAGAGGGGGCCACTAAAGCTTCTTGAATAGGAGAGTCAGATGATTAGTCTTAATGTTTTAGATGTCTTTTACTAACTACCCACTGGACAGTCCCCACTTGGATATTCTTGAACTTCAAGCTCAACAAGTCAAAAATGATGTTATCCTTCTTCCTAAGCTTGTTTGTCTTTCTAATTTCCCTGTGTCATTAGTGGCATTACTTTTTGCCTAGTCACGCTTGTTCACAACCTTGTAGGAATTTTTTGATGCTTCCATTCTAATCCCAACATCTGCCCAATTACCAGATCCTATTAATCCTGTCTTTCTAATGGAGGAAGTGTGCTGATCTTAAAAAGATTTAGGTTTGAATCCCACCTCTGACATTTTCTAGTTGTGTGATGATTCTGGGCAAGTTGCTTAAGTACTATAAGCCTCAGTTTCCTTATGTAAGATGGGCATAATACCTTTAGTACCTATATTATAGGGTCATTATGAGACTCAAATGAAATAATGTATATGAAGTATTTTGCAAACTTTAAAGGGCCTTATAAATATAAATTATTATTATAGTCAGTGCTGCTATAATAGTTATTTTGAAATTTTGATTTGTTGGGGGACAATTTGAGTATAACACAGATTTTAAATTTAATTATTGAGAAACTGAAAACTTTATTCAGGTGAACCAAGCACAATAAAACTTATCAGTTTTGGTTTACCTTGTGTTATCCTGTTAGCTTGTATAACATGACCTCAAAATAACAATAAGCTTCTAGTTTCTTCACACCAACTTCCACAAGTAGACTTAAGGGTTTTCATGGTAAAGTGCCATTTGTTCAGTTTTTTCAGTCATGCCCAATTCTTTCTAACCTATTTCTGGGGTTTTCTTGGCAAAGATACTGTAGTGATTTGCCACTTCCTTCTCCAGCTCATTTTATAGATGAGGATCTGATTCAAACAGGGTTAAGTGATTTGCCCATGTCACATAGATAGAAAGTGTCTGAAGCCAGATTTGAATTTAGGAAGGTGAATATTTCTGACTTCAGGCCCAGCATTATTGTTTAATTTTTGGTATAATAGGACCAGCCGGTGGAAAAGGGTTGTTCCACTCCTCCCCACTCTCCAGCTTACATCTTGAACAGGTCTGAGGTTCTCATTTTGCCTCCAGTGACAAGCTTTGGCAACAGATTAGATATGGGAGATGAGAGAGAATGAAGAATAGAAGATGTGATATTTAGATTGTGAACTTGGGTAATTAGGAAGATAGTGGTATCTTTGATAGTTATGGGGAAGTTTGGAAGCAAGTAGGTTTTGGTGGGATGGAAATGATGATGATATGTTGAGTTAAAGATGTCTTATGAGATTTCTGTAATTTAAGTTCCAGTTTGGGTTATCCAATAGGAAGATGTCAGCCTGGAGGCCAGCCAATTAATCAATCAATAAATATTTAATAAGTGCCTGCTATGTGCTAAATTCTGGAGCTACAAGAGATGACAGTCCCTTTCTTCAAGGAGTTCAAAATCTAATGGGGAAAATAACTTGCAAACAAATATAAACAAGCTTCATACCAGATAAATATGAAATAAGAGATGGAAAACACTAAAATTAAGAGAGGTTTATTTGGGATTTAAAGGAAGCCAGGGAAGTCAGTAAATGGAATTGAGGAGGCAGAGAATTCTAGGCATGGGGAATAGCCAGAGAAAATGCCTGGAGCCAAAAGTTGGAATTCTTGTTTGTGGAACAGCCAGGAGTATGGAAGAGTGTGTGTGTCTGTCTATCTATCTATCTATCTATCTATCTATCTATCTATCTATCTATCTATCTATCTATCTAATCTACCAGGCAGTAAGATATAAGAAGGCTGGAAAGGTTGGAGGGGGCTAGGTCACAAAGGACTTTGAATGCCAACCAGAAGTTTTTATTTGATCCTGGAGACAAAAGGGAACTGCTGAGGTTTATTGAATATGGGAGTGATATGATCAGAGCTGTGCTTTAGAAAAATCATTTTGGTGTATGAATGGGTATGAATTGAAGTGGAGAAAGACTTGGTACAAGCAGACCTATCAGCAGGTTATTGTCCAGGTGTGAGATGATGAGGACCTGCACCAGAGTGGTAGCGGTATGAAAGGAGAGAAGGGGACATATTTGACAGATATTGCAAAGATGAAATCAATAGATCTTGGCAATAGATTAGATATGAGGGATGAAAGATAGTGAGAAGTAGAGGATAATTCCTAGGTTTCAAACCTGAGGATCTGTGGGAGGATTGTATTGCCTTCTTCAGTGATAGGAAAGGTAGTGGGGACAGTTTTTGGGAAAGGATAATTATTTTGTACATGCTAATTTTAGGAAGCCTACAGGTCATCCAGTTCCAGATTTCTTAAAGGAAGTTGAGTGTTTAATTGGAGGTCAGCAGACAGGTTGGGGAAGGATAGGTTGATTTGGCAATCATCAGCAAAGAGATGATAATTGAATTCAGAAATCACCAAGTGAAATAAGGAGAAGGAAATAATAAGAAGGAGAAAAAAGAGCCCAGGACAGAGCCCTGTGCAACATTTATGGTTAGTGGGCATAATTTGAATGAAGAACCAGCAAAAACTGAGAAAGAACTATCAGATAAGGTAGGAGAACTAGGAGAGAGTAATGCTATGAAAACCTTGAGAAAATAGAATATGAAGGAAAAGAGGATGATTGACAATGTCAAAGGCTGTATAGTGGTCAAGAATGATGGAGACTGATCAACAGGATGATTTTAGAGAGGCCTAAAAAGATTTACGTGAACTGATGTTAAGTGAAATGATCCAGGAGATGTTTATATATGGCAACAAGAAGATTATACAATGATCAATTCTGATGGACATGACTCTTTCCAACTATGAGATTATTGAGGACAGTTCCAATGAAGAAGAGAGCCATCTACACCCAGAGAGAGGACAGTGGGAACTTAGTGGGGATCACAACATAGCAGTTTTACTCTTTTTGTTGTTGTTTGCTTGCATTTTGTTTTCTTACTCATTTTCTTTCCTTTTTGATCTGATTTTTCTTGTGCAGCAAGATAACTATAAAAAATATGTATACATATATTGGATTTAACATATATTTTAATATGTTTAACATATATTGGATTCCTTGCCATCTAGGGGAGGAGGTGGAGGTAAGGAGGAGAAAATTTGGAACACGAGGTTTTGCAGTGGTCAATGTTGAAAAATTATTCATGCATATGTTTTGAAAACAAAGCTTTTTTTTTTTTTAAAGAAAGATGGAGATTGAGAATAGGATGTTCCATTTGACAAGTAAGAGATGGTAAGTCATTTTGGAGAGAGCAGTTTCAGTTGAATGATAAGATCAAGAGTCAGACGTCAGGAGTTAAGAAGAGAGTGAAAAGAAAAGAAATGGAGGCAATCATTGTAGATGGTTTTCTTAAGAAGATTAGTTATAAAATGAATTACATGAAGCTTTTTTGAAAATGAGGGAGATGCAGGCAGGAGAGAAGCAACAACAGGGAGAGAGATAGAAGGTAAATGAAAGTGGGAATGATAGAGGAGACAATCTGTTGGCTGAAATGGGATCATTTTGTGTGTGTAGAGGAGTTTGCTTTGCCAAGAAGGGTTCTCTCTCCCTGTGAGATTTGCCACTTCTTCATGAGGAGGCATCTGGATGACATGAGATGAGGAGGAGGGGAGTTTATATGAATGGCCTCAAAAAAAATTTTTTTTTCAGTAAAAATATGAGGCAAAACTCCAACTGAGAGATTGTAGAGAGTAAAAGCCAAAGGAAGCTTGAGTAGGGTTGGGAGAACCACTGTGCTGAGTGGGATAGGGAGTTAGTTTAGGAGGTATAAAAAAGATTGCCCAGCAGCAATGAGGACCCATTTGAAGTTATGTAACATAAATTTGTGGAAGATATAGGCAGCATGATTTCATGATTTTCTTCAGCTTCATTCAATAGCATTTGTGTAGGAGTGAAGGTAGCAGATAATGGAAATGATCCAAGGCTGAGGGTTCGAAGGGTAAAACTCCTTTACACATTTAGTGGTTCCTCTTGATCTCTGTTCAGATTTTCTTGGCTTGAAGTTCCTACTCTGGATCCTATTTTCCAACTCCTGTCCTAATCTAGCCTAATTTCTGGTTTCCATTTGCATTCTGGACCCTTGCCCTTCTTTTCTCAGGACCATTGATATTTCTGGTTTGACAGGTTTTTCTGATGCCCTCCCAAAAGATTGACAGTTACCAAAAGTAGGAAAACTGAGATTGGGGAAAGGATTCATTTTTAGAATGATTGGCTTATTCATCGAAGAAAAAATATCCTGGCTACATTTACATTTATCTGACAATGTTTTTTCATTTATTCTTCCTTTAGTTGCACCTTAAATTGTGACTCACTATCCAAAATCTTCCTGTTCTTCCTATTGGAAAGGCTGTATCACAATGGGGAGAGCTAATTTAACTTTTGGAGTACTGGCTCCAGTATATCATAAAACCTAGAAGAGGTTTTTGGAGTTCTGTTTTGGCCCAAGATTCATCTATGATTTAGCCTGTCCAATGTGAGCAAGGGGTCATGAGAGTATCCTTTAGCCACTTGTGCCTAGTCTTGCCAATTTTCACATCCTGACCTTTGAATAATCTATTTTTGACCCTATAGATTAAATTGCCATGATATTGGACATCCCATCCATGATGTATTTAGCAATCCCTGTGAATTTTATGGATTCAGTTCCAGCCCAGGGAAACATGAGTATTCCAGAAATAACATGTCTCTCTTTTGGTAGTTGAAGCAGTTCTTGGGTGCTCACTTAGGCATTCAAGGTATCTTCTCATGGGCCATAAGATTTCTGTAATAAAACTATTTCTAAAATTTTCAATCTGGACTAGGCTTAACTATTATATGATCCAGGAATCCAGCCCCTGTGGTTCAACTAAGGAAACATTTCCAAGTACTCAGTCTGGCTCTAGCTTACTCTCCCTTGTTCCCCTCTCTACAATTTTGTAGTAATTTTGGGGTAAGTTGTCTGAAATCAGAAAATTTAGGTATTGTATGTGATTTGGGGAAAGTCAAATTCTACTACCAGTATTGATACTCATTGCTTAGAACAGAGATATCAAACATGAGGCCTATAACACTTCTGAGTGCAACTATGTGTAAACCTTATCTCTTTTACTTGCTACCTGTGTAAACTTGAATGAATCATTTAAAATTTTTTTCTGCCAGTTAGGAATTATTTATTAAGTGCTTACTATGTGTCAGGAAGTGTGAGAAGTGCTAGGTATACAAAAAAAGGCAAATGATAAATCTTGCCCTCAAGGAGTTCACAATTTAATGGAGGAGGCCACATGAAAATAATTATACACAAACAAGATAGGTATAGAATATGTAGGAAATGAGAGAGAAAGTCCTAGAATTAATAGGGAATGAGAAAGGCTCCCTATAGTAGGTAGGATTTTATCTGGGATTTGAAAACAGTCAGAGAAGTCAGTAGACAGAGATGAGGAGGGAGGAGAGCACTCCGGCCATGGTGGGCAGCCAGAGGGAATACTCTTAAGGAGGAAGATGTGTCACTGAATGACAGAATTCCTTGGGGGGCGTGTGTGCAGAATGGGAGGTATAAGAAGACTGGAAAGGTAGGAGAAGTTGGTGGCACAGCTTATGAAGGGCTTTGAATGATAACAGAAGAGGATTTTATTTTGGTAATAGAGAGTTTTTGGAGTTGTTTGAGTGGGGTGTGGGGGAACACAGACTTGTACTTTAGGAAGATCACTTTGATGGTTGAGTACATTACCTGGGAGGAAGAGGAAAGAAACTTGTGGCATTTAAACCATCAGTTATTACTTCATTTCCATAACCTATACCCACCACTTAATTCAGTCTTAACTATGCTTTTCTATTAGGAGTGAATATTCTATATTTGTCAGTAGAGTGATATAAGTGCTAGCAATATTATTACTAGTTAGTTTTACTTTATATTGATTTTTTAACATGAAGCATTACATATTAAGAAAAAATGGACTTTTTTTCTGAGAAAATTTAGATTGCTTCTAGTATAAGATGCTTTCTACAAAATACTACATAATGCTACAAAGAACATTTGAATAACAAACCAACTATAAACTTTGCCACTACCTAAAAAGGCCAGTTATCTCTATAGGGGAACATGTTTACTGCTCATCAAGAGACAAAAGCCTTTTTAAAAATTAATGTACATATGGACAATTTTTTTTCTGTCAATTGAGATTTCTAAGAAGTGTCACTTCCAGTAATTGTAACTTATTTGAACTGAGATTAAAATGTGTTTGAATCTGATTTCTTAAAGTACATGAATGCAATTAAAAAAAAAAAAAGACTTCAGTACAGTATAGTATGTGTGTTATTTTGTGTATGACAGGCAACCCAAAGTTATATTGATGAATGTCCTGGGAACGGAGTTAGGAAGAAAATACATAAAGACCCTCCCTCTAACAGAGACTAATTTGTGTGAAACTGACAACATGCAATCAAATCAACTTCCTTCATCATCTGTTGACAGCCTAGAATCTTGTCAAAAGCTAGAGCCTCACAAGAGCCCCTTTTTATCTGAAAGGTATGTTTAGTGGTTAATTTTACTCAACACCATAATTGTATTTACTCATAAAATTCCTTTTTCTCCCACAGATATTTAATTCCTCTGAATGGCAGTGAAATGAAATGAAATGAAAATGGCAGTGATGGGAAAATCAGTCTGATGGGATCAGAATTTTTTTTCCTGTTTGTTTGGCTTTCAGATGCAACAGTTCCCTGAATATTTAAAATTTCAAAAGGCATTTGACTAACATAGCATACATGATTTGCCATTGCACAATAGAGAATACTTAATAAAATAGAAGCAGTGACTGAAATATAAATTTAAAGTTCCTTATGGATCATTAAATAGGAAAGGAGAAATTTGAACTCAGACTAAGACAGGAATTTTTGGGATATAGTAGCCAAATATGAATAAGGGGTGGGAAAGGGAAGAGCAGAGGGAAAAGGCTGTTAGTAAATGTTAGAACTTTTATCCATTTATCTGCCCTTTCTTAAGAAATTTCCAAGCCTTTTCTTTATACCTTTATGCTTTCAGACTACGGAGATTGCAATTTTCATCTGGGTTAAAAATTGATTTTGCTTTCTAAGTGATTCAAAGGAAAATTCTAATTTGCATTTCTGTTAGTGCCTTTTTAAATCTAATTATGTTAAATAATTAACATGTAGTGGATATCCTGCCATCTAGGGGAGGGGTGGGGAGTTGGGGGGAAAAATTTGTAACAGAAAGCTATGTAAGGGTTAATGTTGAAGAATTACCCACACATATGTTATGCAAATAAAATAAAAAAAATCTAATTATGTTAAGACCTAATTACTCCCTTCCCCCTTGTTTTTCAGATTTACTTTTGATATCTGACCTTTTTCTTCCAATATCTAATTTACTTTTGGCATTCTTTGTTTTCTGTCTGTTTGAAGTTTGAGTAAAGTTTTCAGTTTGCTTTTGTTTTCTTCAGCTGAATTTTTTATAGACAAGTATATTGAAGTTTATATTGGGGCAAAAGTGTTTGTTTTGAGTTTCAGTGTTAATCATCCTGGCTACCAAACTGAAAATTCATATTGGAATGATATTGGAAATATCTTCTTTCTTTATAATTGATTGGTCAAGTTCTGATCAACAGAAGTTTTCCTGTAAAAATTTTACTACATTAAATTACTTGGTCAAGGTATTCAGGCTTTTAATTGTCTTCCTCCTCTCTTCCCTTTAGGTACAAGTATTTTTATATTTTATTTTAATTTACTATGAAAAAAGGAGAAAATCTTCATAGATAGCAAAAAGAGTTAAAAAAAAAAGTGACTTTTTAATTGCCTCATTTAGATTTTTAAAGATGCAAAGTTGTAATAGAAAGAACTCTTTTAGGAGTAGCAAAATCAATACTCCAGTCCCCAATATCATTTATTTGTCATGCAACTTTGAAAAGGTCTTTCAACATCTCTGATATTCAGTTTCTTCATATGTAGTATGAGAATTACCTTATCTCATAAGACAAGTAAGATCAGTTGATATAATATATGTGAAGGTACTTTATAAACTATTAAATACTATATAAATGGGAGTTGTTAACAGGAAATATAATTTTAAATTTATTACTTCAATTTAGATTACATCAGTGCATTTCTCTTTTATCTTCTGAGAAAATATACTACTATTATGAGTCATTTTTTGGAGATAGTAAATGGATTTTAGAGTTGAAAAAAAAAAAACAAACAACTTAGTTAATTCAGTTAAAAACCCTTACCTAAGTCATAAATCCCATCTACAATATTTACAAGAGGTGATCTAGCTTTTACTGGAAAACTTCCAGTGATGGAAACTAACCTTGTCTAAAATACCTCCCTGCTCAAATAAGTCCATTTCACTTTTATAAAAGCTCTTAATTATTTTTTCCTATATTTCTTAAATTTTAAAATTGATATATTTCATTTTTATATCATCTTCATTTTTTAATTTATTCCTCCTCACTCTCCTACCTGGTGATTCATTTCTTCTAACAACAACAATAAACCTTTTTAAAGAGAATTTTAAAAAAGAAAGCAGAATTTTAAGAAAGAAAACAAAATTAACCAAGACATCCAACTGAGGTTGACAATTTAGTCAGTGTTTTACACTCGTAAGTCACCCATCTCTCCAAAGAAAAGAGAGGAAGGTACATTTTTAACTGTTACATACCCTACAGGTGTCTTGTTTTGTTCCAGTGTCTGACTTAGGTTATCAGCTGACCTTAGGCCTAACCTAGAATAATGTACCTGAATGTGTCTAGTCATTCTCAAGTCAGTTGCGTGGTTTCTAATAACATAAAAAAATGTTGTTTCTTTCTACTTTTGAATTTCCTGGTATAAGACCCTACTAGTGACATCTCTTGGTTAGAAGATAGGATCATTTTAGTATTTCAAATTATTTTCCAGAAGGTTTGGATTAATTTACAGCACCACTAATAGTGCATTCCTCTATTTTCATAAACCTTCCAACATTGCCTATTTTCATTTTAAAAAATCATTTTTACCTATTTGATATAACTGAGAAGAAGCCTAAGAGTTGTTTTCATTTGTATTTCTCTTATTAGTGATTGTTTAGAACAATCTTTCATATGGTCAATAATAGTTTGCAGTTCTTTTGAGAACTGTTCATATTTTTTGACTACTTATCTACTGAGGAATGGCTCTTTATATAACTTAGTTCTATATATAGCTTTAATATCATCAATTAGTCAGTCAGTTAATATTAGTAAACACTATGTGCCCCTCCTCTGCCCTCCCTTTCCCCCCAACACACATACAAACTGTGCTATTTCAAAAATAAGTAGAAAGAAACATAGTCCCTACTCTTGAGAAATTTATAAAGAGAAGATCACACATAAAAGAAACTGAAAAGGATGGAGGTAGAAGTCCCAGATGCAGCCTGGAGAAATGTAGCTGGTCTGGATGCGCAAAAATATTCCATTACATCCACATACCACAATTTGTTTAACATTCTCCCCAGGGAGACTTACCCTTAGTTTCCAGTTTTTGTCTACCATGAAAAAAGCTGCTGTAAATATTTTTGTACATATCAATCCATTTTGTCTTTCTTTTATTTTTCTAAGCCTACAGGCTTAGTAGTGGTATAGCTATTTCAAATAGTAAACATTCATATAGTGATTTGGGGGGGGTGGTAATAATTCCAAATTGCTTTCCAGAATAGCTGGAACAATTGCTCTATCAACAGTGAATTAATGTATCTGTTTCTTCATCATCTTTGCAACATTTGTCATTTTCTTTTTTTGTTATCTTTGTCAGTCTTAATAGATGTGAAAAACCTCAATTTGCATCACTATAATTGTTAATGATGTAAATAATTTTTTTCTTGTTTGTTGAAAACTTGCATTTCTTTCTTTGAAACTGGCTAACATATAAAATGTTACATCATAAATAAAATAGAGGGACAAAAAAGAAATATGGATAAAGGAAGAGTTTATGACTAAATAAGTGATAGTATCATACAAGATAAAATGGATAATTTTGATAATGTAAATTTCAAAAAGTTTTGCACAAATGTAATGTAATAAAATTAGAAGGGAAATAGGTGACAAGGAAAAATCTTTGTAACAAGTTTCTCTGATAAAGATATCATTTTCAAGATACATAAGGAAGAGTTTAAATTTTTTAAGACTTAAGAGCCTTTCTTCAACAGATAAATTGTCAAAGATCATGATCAGGAAGTTTTCAAAGTCAGCCTATTATACTTCACACTTGGGGTTTTATGCAGATGAGTCGCACTAAGATAGAAAAGCAGGATATACTGGAAAATATAGGGATCAAAATTTGGTCTATACACTTTGTGGCTAAATCAGATTGGCTAAACCAGATTAAAAATAATCAATTTTTTTTTAAACAAAACCAGTAAAAAATATGTTAACTTGTGATTTTCTAAGTCAATATACTGCTCACTAGGATCAATTCTATTTAATTTTGATACTACTGCAAGCAAGTTCTTTATTTTATTATTTTCTTATGAAATTGAACCATTCAAACCAAGGATTGTGCAGAAAGTACACTATGATAATTTTATATTTGAAGGTCTTCCTCTTTTATGTTGGTGTTTGTTTCTTAGAAGGAGGGCTGGAATGAATCACTGACTCAAGACAATTTAGAAGGTAAAATTATTTTTAAAAAATACCACTTATTTAGTATGTATATATTTAAAAAGAAAAACAAGCTACACATGACTTACATCTGCAGAATAAGGTATAATCCTTTCTTTGCTGTCTATATGGAAGTACTCATTTCAATTGATGTGTTTGCTAAGTTCATAGTTTAAAAATTTTTTAAAAAAAACTTTCAATCCCTGTTGATTTTTTGATGGAGCAAAAACTAGCCCCCTTCTCTGCTACTATTCCCTGTTTCCTTACCCCAATGCTTTTCAGTTCTGTCCCAGAACAGCTCTATTTATCCCTTCCATTTTATACTCTGCATTGTTCACTCTATTGTTTAATAAACCTCCCTTCATCTTGGGCATCTTCCTCTTGTGTTCCTTCCATCTTCTAGCACTCATGAAGAACTGACTTACCCTTGAAGATATTTACTTTTCTGGCCATTCTCTTTCCTATCTTTCCTCAAGTTCCCTAACACATTGGACTAAGAAGAGTCATATTCTTTGCTTTACTCTTCTATTTCCAGATCGTTGTCACCCAACAACCTGTTCTCCTTTGAGGTTCACTCTATTGAGATATGTCACCTCCTCTAGATCTTGGTGGCAATTCTTTTCTGACTTCTAGGTCTTTCTCCTTTTTCAAGGTATCTAGCACCTGACTTACAAGATTAGGAGCACTATCATTAGAGGAAAACCAAAGTATTTGTTTTCCTTCAAATATTGTAGGCTTTCAATTCCCCAGTGTCTTCCACTCTACTTCAGCCACACCCTGGTATAGTTAAACCCTTCATATCATCCATCAACCCTGGGTATTCTACTTCTATCATTAAAAACTGAAATTCTGCTATCTTACCATAGCCTCCTATCATTTCATATCTACCTATGCTTCACTCCTCCTAAATAAATTATTTGTTTTCATTAATATTTGAAATTCTTTTGTCCCTTCCTCCTCTCCCAGGATATCATCCTGTACAATATTTACTTTTCTTCATCCCTAATCAGACCTTACATTTAATTAGCTTAACTTTGTGATAGCCTTTATTCTCATTCCCTTTGTCTCTTGCCCACTCATGTGTTGCCAAACTCCAACTTTGATTGTTCTTGCTCCATTCCCACTTTTGGCTATTGAATGGTACTGGAAGCCAAGTGAAGAAGCATTGGAAAAATCCGTACAAACCTGGTAACTATAGCTCCAGCTCTCACTGCTGCAAGGTAATCCTTTACTTTTCTGTAAGTGACTATTTTTTGCATTGCCCACATCCTGGTAAAACTACCTCACCACCAGATTGAGAGGAACTGACAGGCCTCAATCCCATCAGTGAGTCAGGGGGAGATTTACCTCAAGCATGTGAAGACTTCTGGTAAAATGGGTAGATGAGAACAATTTATTCCAGTAACCATGAAGACAGCTGAAGCAAGGCCCTGGGGAGTGCTTAGAGCTTGGTCAGTCATTGAAGATGTTGAGGTCATTCACTGAATCCTGGGTCATTGCTAGTTGTCTTTACTTTTGTCCTGCCACTGGACTTTAATACTCTTAGAAGAGAGGTGAAGCTGATGACTGTGTAATTCTGCCTCACTTCAATTCAATTCATGCACAAGTCAAGACATTACCTTGAAATATCATTGATTCTCTGAAAATAAAAGACTAACAACAATGAACTATTAAGCAATTTTTTTTCTCTTAAACCTTTTCTTCTCTCTCTTTGTCTCTGTTTATCTTCTCTTTGTCTCTGTCTGTTTTTGACTGTCTCTTTCTTCCTTTCTCCTTCTTTCCTTCCCTCCCTCTTTCTGCTTGCCAGTCTCTTTCTCTCTTTCCCTCTCTCTCTCTCTTTCCCTTCTTTCCTACCTCCCTCCCTCCCTTCGCCCCTCCTTTCCCCTCTCTTTCCTTTTCATCAAAAAATTGTACTTCACTTTGTAATGAAAAAATAGAGGCATTTATCCTAAGCTCTGTCTTCTTACCTCTTCATCTCAAAACCCATTGAAATCATCCCCATTTTTTTCCTTCTTTAATCTCTGATGAAGTGCCTTCTCTGTGTCAACACCAACCCTTCTATTTTTACCCTTTTTCCTTGTTTTTTTCTTTCTTTTCTTGTAGTATACCCTTAAGTCACTGGTTAACTCTACTGTATATAAACTCATCCAGCCCACTTTCATTATTATTATATGTTATATATGCATATTATATGTTATATATATATTCATTACTCTTACATGACCCTATTTCCACATTGCAGTATATCTTCACATTTACAGCCAGAAATAGGGGAGAAAGCTGTCTACACTTGTTGACTTTATGTTTTCTCCTCTTACTTCTTAACCTCCTAAAGCCTGGCATATGACCTGACCCCTAATATGAAATTGTTCTTTTCAAAATTTTGAACATCTTGGTTATAAAATCCAATGACCTTTTCTTAGTTCCCATCCTTAACTTTTCAGGAGTATTTGACACTATTGACCATTCTCTTCTAGATGCTTGAACTTCTCTGGGTTTTCATTGTGGTTTTCTCTTACCTGTTTGCTTATTTGCTGAATGATCATATGTATTCTGTCTCCTAAGTGTGGGTGTACTACAAAGGATTGGCCTGGGCTTTCTTTTATTTTCTTTCTATACTTTATCTTTCAGAAATCTGAAGTTCCCTTGGGTTCAGTTATCACTTTTATGCAGATGTCTCTCAAATTTATTTATTTAATCCTAGTCTCTCTCTTACTTTTCAATTCTGCATCAAGTACCATCACCAACAATATGTGTTATAGGTATCTCAAATCTAATAAAAAATAGAATTCATTATCTTTCCACCCAAACTTACCCTTTTCCCCCAGCTTCTTATTTATTTATTTATTTTTTTGAGGCTATCACCTTCTTTGCAGTTATCAACTTTGCAACTTGAGAATTGTAATCCTTCACTCTTCACCTTTTTTTCTTTTGCTCCTCCCCACCTCATCCGACAGTCATTCACCAGTTCTTATCAATTCTACCTTAATAACATGTATTGCATCAGATTTTATTCTTTCCACTTATACCATAACTATCTTAATTCAATCCCTTATCATTTCTCACTTAAGCTATGTAATTGATTTTTTCCATTCAGACTTTCTCCTGTGGTGGCATAATGTGTGGAACACTGCCCTTGAAATCAGGAAGACCCGAGTTCAAATACTGCTTCAGACATTTCCAAGAATTGTAATTTACCCTTTTACTCTCTATTTTCTCATCTATGAATTGAGGATAATAATAGCAGTTAGGCTACAGGGTTATTGTGAGGACCATATGTGATACTATATGTAAATTTAAAATACCATGTTAGTTATTGTTATTGTTATTATCATATGCCACACAACTACCAAGTTAATGTTCATTAAAAAGAGGTTTGACCATTCTTTCTCCTCCTCAAAAAGCTCTAGAGGCCTAATCAGCCCTAGGATAAAATACAAACTTTTCTATTTTGGCATTTAATGTCCTTCATAATCTAATTCTTATACCTTTTTAGACTTAATATGTATTTTGTCCCTTCAAACACTTGATGATCTATTAATTTAACTTAAATTAATTTAATTGTCAAATCTTCACATATAATATATGGCTCATCTCCTTTCAATGTGCCTTTGCATAGGTGGTCCAAAATTTCTGAAATGCACTGTGTATCTCTGCTTCTTAGAATCCTTAGCTACTTTAAAAATCCAGCACAAGTTCCAAAATATGTAAGACTTTCTTAATTTCCCTCCCAACTGCTAATTTTTCTTCCCCATTATCCTTTTCTTGTTACTTTGTATTTACTTAATATATATGTGCATGTATGTGTGTGTGTGTATTGTTTCTATTGTCAGAATAAACCCTTGAAGGCAAGACAGTTTCATTTTTGCTTTTGAAATTGTAGTATTTAACATAATGCCTGTAACACCATTGTTTAATCAGTTCTTGTTGGTTGTGATTAATTGGTTACCATGTACCCTTCCATTGCCTGTGTTTAGAGAGTATATGAGTTTTAGATAGGTTATATTAATTTGCTACATGTCATACACTTTATTAGATAAGCAGGCTTATCTAAGATAAGACCCTTGGAGTCAGCATGACCTGATTTCAAATCCTGCCTCGCTACTGGTTGTGTGACCTTGGCAAGTCACTTAAGGAGAGAATTTTCTATTATTCTAAGTTGTAATTAAAATACAATCTAATTTAAGATAATCTGTTTCATAGTTAGGTGTATAAGTAAAAACTAAGCTCTTTATAGTAGGAATTATGGTTTAAAAAAGGATTATTTATGTCAAAGTTCAATTGGTCATTTGCTTCTAGGTCTCAGTACTATCTTGGAGCTTGTCTTTCTGATCTCATTAGACATTACTTTTCTCCTGCAATCTTTAATCAAAGAATCACTCAGTTCCTCACCACAAAATCCCTTGTCCTATCTCTCCTTGTCTTTGCTTTGGCATTCTTACATGGCCTGGAATGCATTTTCTCCTTAATCTGCCTAAAGGAATTCTTTTTAGATGCATCTCATGCATCATCTTTTTCATTCCTTTTATGATTCCCCTAGATTGCTGAGACTCACCTTCCTTTGCATACTATCTCTTCTTAATTATTTTATACATTTTTGTATTCATTAACTTTTAAGTTTTTCTACATATGCTTATAAATGTGCTCATTACATTTTACTACATATGGTCCCTGAGAGTAGAGATTGTTTCATTCTTTATACTAGTAGATCCTGGAGTTTTTGAGCAGGGAAAGGCAACATAGATCTGAGTTTTAGGAAAACCACTTAGGTAGGTATAAGGGGGATATATTGGAAGAAAAATAAGGCAGGCAAACCAGTTGGAAAACTATTGGTAATAGTTCAAGTAAGAAGTGATGAGGGCCTGAAATATTGTGGTTGTGTGTGAATGATAAGAGAAGGGAACAAAAATGAAAAACACTGTGGAGTTAGAAATGATGAGATTGAATATGTGGATGGCAGGGAGGATGAGAAGGTGAAGATGATTGCATTGCTGAGAACTTATGTTACTAAGAGGGTGGTGGTGCCTGTGACAGTAATAGAAAAATTCAGAAGATGGGTGTGTATGAGACAATGATCCTAACCCCAAATTAAAAAAAGAGACTTGAGATAAAAAACAAAAAAGGATTTATTACTATCTCGTGAGAAAGGGCAACTCCCAACAGATCAAGGTGTCAACAGTAGAGGAGAGCAAACTGCAAACACAGGATTATATAGACTTTGATGTGGACCACCTCTTTCTGGCCCTTTTTCCCATTGGCTGGGAGTCTAGATTTACATTTTAATCTATCCAGACACAAAAAATTCTAGCCAATGACACATTTTTTGCCATATTAGGAACTTAATGTTAATGAAAAGGGGGGAAGACTGGAGGGAAAATGTATGCTTATCTAAGATAATCCAATTCCTGAGGCTTTGGGCTATACCAGAAGCCTTTATTGCAAAGTTTCAAGTTATAATTAGACTATAGATTGAGGTCACATTCTTATAAAAAGTCTTCACTCAGTTTATCCCATTCAGGTGGCTTTAGTGAGGGGAGGAGTTGATGAATTCTGTTTTGGGCATGCTGAATTTGAGATATTTATGAAAGATTCAGTTTTAAATATTTAATAGGAAGTTGGGGGGCAGTGGATAGAGCACCAGCCCTGAAGTCAGGAGGATCTGAGTTCAAATCTGGTCTCAGACACTTAACACTGCCTAACTGTGTGACCCTGGACAAGTCACTTAACCCCAATTGCCTTAAGGGGGAAAAAAAAGTTGGTTATGTGGGACTGGAGTTCAAGAAAAAAATAAAGGCTAGTTATATTGATTTTGAAGTCCTTAGCTGAGAGATGAGATCACCAAGTGAAATAGAACCTAGAGAAAAGAGAAGAACCAGGAAAGGGCCTTAGGGCTATAGGTAGTCTGCATGACACAACAAAGGAGATTGGAGGTGTAGTAAGACTGGTTGAAGGAGAACTAGAAGAAAGCAGTGTAGAAGAGAGAGGGTCCAGGTGGAGAAGGTGATCAACATTTTCAAAGAATGTGGAAGAATAAAGATTGAGAAAAGGCTATTAGATTTGGCAATTAAGATATCATTAACTTTGGAGAGCATACTTCAGCTGAATAAGATCAGAATTTAGATTGCAAAGGGTTTACTGGAGAGAAAGTGAAGCATCTAGTGTAGTACAGGTGTGGTATAAGTAGCTTTTTCAAGGAATTTATCTGAGAAAAGGATATAGGATGATTGTTGGGAGGGAATGCCAGATGGTAGGGGAGACCTAGGGATATTTGTAGCTTGTAGAGAAAGAGTCAATATTTTATAGAGGGATTGAAGATTAGAGAGATTGGGGATGATAACTGGGACAATTTGCAAGAGGAAAAAAATGGGAAAAATGAGTTCAAGGAGATCCTTTGGGAAGGAGAAGGATCACTTTGTCAGAGACTGGAATGAAGGAGGAGTTATTGGGGGATAATGTTAGAGGGATGTATAGAGAAAGGAAGAAGATATTTTGAAAATAGCCTCATTTTGGAGGCAGCTAGGTGGTACAGTGGTTAGAGCACCAGCCCTCAAGCCTGGGGGATCTGAGTTCAAATCTGGTCTCACACACTTAACACTTCCTAGCTGTGTGACCCTAGGCAATTCACTTAACCCCTATTGCCTCAACAAAAAAAGAAAAAAGAAAATAGCCTCATTTCTCCTTCCCCTCCCAAATATGATATGAGGTGAGCTTCCCTTCTAAGAGGATTCAGGATTTGGTGATGTTACAAGCTTAAGAGAAATTTTAGAATAGCATGTGATAGAGGGTGTATAGAAAAGGGTAGAAAGATTGATTTATGGTGAGAGCTTGGTTAAGATTAGATAACATAAATTTATAGTGGATCCAGTACAGTTTTTTGATTTCCTCAGACTTCATTCAAAGAAATGTGTGGTTGAAGAAGGTGAAGAAAGGAATAATTCAAAGTTTTGACAAGATTAAATTGGCAATAGTACAAGAGGACAAAGAATTGAAGAGTAGAATATGGTATAAAATTAACACTAGACTGCCAAAATAACATAGTTAGAAGGCAAAGATAGTACATTCATAATAAAAATAATGCCTTGGTACTCTATGGTAATTCCTGAGCCATGGAGGGATTGGAAGTCAAAATGAGGACAAAGAATAATGTTATAGGTCAGAAAGTATAATGAAAGATGGAATGATAAAAAAAATTATAAAATTAATCTTTCAATCAACTACAAGTATTCCATTATTATAAAATAATAATTTCGGAGTTTATGAACATGGACATGTAATACTTAGTTGATTGAAAGATTAAGAGTTTTGTAACCATTTCTATGAGTTACTGAGGTGGAGTTGAGGTCACTGAAACTGGGTTGTTTGAAGAACTGGGAAATTAGTGTCTTTGAAGGAACATTGATGTTTTAAGTTGAAGTTGAGAGGAGAAATTGGCATGGAAAATGAGCCTATGATCCTGGCATTAAATTTATTGAGAAAGGAGGAAGAATGCCCTAGAAATGGTAGCTAAATGCCATCAAAGTCCTGGTTGATTGTTAAATATCTATTTCTTTTTCTATAGTGTGAACTTTAAAAGAAGGAAAATTGCTGAATGATGGTTAAGGGAGTTTGCAAGTGAAAATGGGAAGCAAAGGAGTATTTTGACTCTCCCACAGTATTTATATATTCAGATACCTGATAATAGTAAAAAACAATAATGAGTTTAAAATACATTAGAATAAAACAAAATCTATATTTTATAAAGCTATATATATTTTATATAATTTATATAGCTTTTTATACAGCTAAGTGGCTCTTTGAATGGATCACCTGACATGGAGTCAGGACAACCTGAGTTCAAACCTGACCTTAGGCACTTACAACTGTGTGTCCCTGGGCAAATCACTTGATCCTGTTTGATTCTGTTTCCTCATCCATAAAATAAGTTCGAGAAGAAAATGAGAAACCTTTCCAGTATTTTGTCAAGAAAACTCCAAATGGACTCATGAAGAATTTAGACACGACTGAAATGACTGAACAACACAGATAATTTTAAAACAAAGAACAAAATAGAAGTACAACAGTTCTCTATAAAGTAAAACTAGTCTTTGCATCTTGACTTAAAGATAAAATAATTTTTGTCCTGCTAAAAATGATTAAACAGAAACATTTAAATATATTCATTTTGTATATTATCTTACTTTGGTGGTATGCTTGATATATATCTCTATATTTTACTCCATCTAAAAGAGTCTTACAACTGATGAGAATTATATACTTGGGGATGATTTTCAGTTTGACTAGTCTTGAATCATTAATTGCACCCCAATCTCTCAGAGCTCTATCATGATGTTACGCACATTTGATGAGTCAGATACTGACATGTTATTTTAATAATTTTCATTTTTTCTTTCTCTGATCAATTGAAAGGCACAGTATCTATTTTCAAAAGGTATAGTAATGCTAATGACAGCAACAGTATGATTCTCTATGGTCAAGAATTATTAAATTTAGTTGGTGTTTCTTTCAACCCTGTAATAGTCAAATTTACTCAAACTTCAATAGTTTCCATCACTCTAATATCCTTCACTAGTGTATTTAAAACGAGATCATGCTGTTGGATAATAGCCCCACTTAATTTGGTACTGCAGTGGTAGAGTAGGAATGCTTCATTCAGTACTTGTTTCTAGAGCCAGATCTCTTGGCCCTATTCAACAATTCATTCCAACTTGATTCTGAATTATCAAGTCTGCAAACTGGTAAAGGATCCCTTTCATAAAAATAGTGGAGGCTGGTGCAATAAAAGTAATGGAATATATTTTATCCTGGTTGGGTTGGTTAAATAAATAAGTCTAAGTACAAGAATTAAAGTCCTCTCCACCCTTTCTGGGGCCCAACAGCTATCATTGAGCCATAGGGATGAGGATATCAGTTATCTCCATTTGGAAGAAATTTTGTGTACAGGCAATAGGAATTTATTCATAGTTGGAACCAAATGTTTGAGGTAATTGCACACTCATTCCCAAATTGTCCCTCAACTTAAGCAAGATCTTCTCATGGAAGTTGTTAGGTGATGGAATTCTAGTCTGTTTATTACTTTTTCATTGAGGAAATGAGGAAAAAGCTTACCATGATCAATTGAAGCCAATGACCTTGCCCCATGAACCACTGCCAATAACTGCTAGGGTCGTTGTATTTACTCCCCTCATTTTGTAAGGGATATATTGGGGTTCAATGTTAGTTTTTTGAAACTTATCTCTTGCCATTCTTTTTGATTGTTCTGTCCAAGAGACTGAGGATACTATTGGGTACTACACTATTCTTTTTTTTTTTTTTTTTTTTTTTTTAAAAAAATTGGGGGTAATTTAATTCCCCGGGGGAGACCAACATTAAAAATAAAAAAAAAAAAATTTTAAATCAG
>JAJPUD010000680.1:545078-569199 GCA_023553655.1 Myrmecobius fasciatus | reverse complement strand
ATTGATTAGGTCTGATTTTATTTGTGTGGAAAGTGTTTTGTAATTTAGTTCGTATAGTTTCTGACTTTTCCTTGGCAGATAGATTCCCAAATATTTTATCCTATCATCTGCTATTTGGAATGGAATTTCTTTTTGTATCTCTTGGTGCTGAACTTTGTTGGTAATATATAAAAATGCTAATGATTTATGTGGATTAATTTTGAATCCTGCTACTTTGCTAAAGTTGTGAATTGTTTCTAGTAGTTTTTTAGTTGAATCTCTAGGGTTCTCTAAGTATACCATCATGTCATCTGCAAAGAGTGATAATTTGGTTTCTTCATTACCTACTCTGATTCCTTTTATCTCTTTTTCTTCTCTTATTGCTAAAGCTAACATTTCTAATACAATATTAAATAGTAATGGTGACAGTGGGCAGCTTTGTTTCACTCCTGATCTGATTGGGAATGGTTTTAGTTTGTCTCCATTACATATGGTATTTGCTGATGGTTTTAAATAGATGCTACTGATCATTTTAAGGAAAAGCCCATTTTTTCCTATACTCTCGAGTGTTTTTAGTAGGAAAGGGTGTTGGATTTTATCAAAGGCTTTTTATGCATCTATTGAGATAATCATGTGGTTTTTTATTAGTTTGGTTATTAATATAATTAATTATGCTGATAGTTTTCCTAATATTGAACCAGCCCTGCATCCGTGGTATAAATCCTATTTGGTCATAGTGTACTATCCTGGAGATGATTTTCTGTAATCTCATTGCTAATATCTTATTTAAAATTTATTGATGATGTTGTGATAATGATGTGAAAGTGTTGTTATTGTTATTTAAAATATTTTAGCAGTATAGACTGAATTTTCTGCTCTCCAAATTTCCACACATATACTGATAGTAGAGCTTTTTCTAAGTCTTAATAAATTTGAATATTTACATTTTCAAACATAAGCCAAGTGTAATTGGATGACTTTGGGCATTAGCTAAAATCAGTAATGTTTTAAATGTGATATTGTTGTCACTGCAGTATTTTCCAGCAACTTGAAAAATAGTGTTCAATAACAGCTTTAGTCAACTATCCTTTATTATGTGATCACCAAAAAACTGAAAGCTACTGGTTACAGCCTCTGAGCATGAGGACTTTGAGAGCAATTAGCAAGTACTGATTTTAATTTGAAATAATCTGCATCACCTTCCAATAAATGTGTTAGGCAATGCATATACACTTCATATATAGGTGGAGGTTTTTCTTTCTTAGAAATATAAGTCCTGGAAGGCATTCCTTTCCAGGCTAAGCCTGGTTCATTCTCATTAAAAATTTGTTTATCAGTGTATCTACTTTCAGTGATTTTCTTTAAAACATCAAGATATTTAACTGTCACATCTTTGTCTTTTACTGGCTGTTTCTTCAATAATTTTAATAGTATTCAATTTAACTTGAGTTCAGAGCAGTCAAACAAACCAAGCTTTGTAGTAAAAAGCTTCTTCACTATCTACTTTATTTGCATTTTTTGGCTGCCATAAATAAACCAGAAACTCTTGTATGAGAACATGGATTCTTGAAGACTACATATGCACAGTTAACTTTCTGAATAATTCCCTGTCCACTTTCCCCTAACCCAGTATATTAAGTACTTCATCCCTAAGATCCATGAGAGGCACCTCTGAAGACCATTGGATTAATCTGTCTACTCTCTCATAAAATTACATAATATAACTTCTGTGTGTTAGTCATAGGGTTACAGATTTAGAACTGCGGAGTACTTATCATTTGATTCAACCCCTGCATTTTACAAATGCAGAAACTGAGGCCTAGGGAGATTAGCACAATTTGATCACTGACTAATTATAAACTAAATACTACCAGAGACAGGATCAGAATCCAGGTTTCCTGACTCCAAATCCACCAGCCTTTCTATTTATATAATATACTGCTTCCACTTTCATCCAGGATTGAAAAGAATTTAGAATCAGCATAATTCTGTTTTTCAGGTGTTCACAGTCCCAAAAGAATCCAAATGATAGTTTTGCAAAGCAAGCTGAACTGACTAAAGAAAAAGAAAGAAGTGATGACAGTTCTCTTGCAAGATGGTCTGATACTGAACTTAAAGGTTTGTAAACTATACAAGGCTCTTTGGAATTTGAATTTTTGCTTCTTGCATTTCCAATAACTTGATTTTTATTCTAACAGCAAACATTTTTAAATTTCCTTATATTTAAAATATGTAAAATGTACATTAGAATAAAAGTATAGTTTTCATTGTGAAAATATCAGCAAGGATCATTTCTTTTCTTTTCTTTTTTCTTTTCTTTTTTGTTGCTGAGGCAACTGGGTTTAAGTGACTTGCTCAGAGTTACACAGCTAGGAAGTATTATATGTCTGAGGTCGGATTTGAACTCAGGTCCTCTGACCTCAGGGCTGGCACTCTATCCACTGCATCATCTAGCTGCCCCCAAGGATCATTTTTTAAAAAATAAAGACATATTTCTCAATTTAGCAACTACTTATCAAAGTTGAACTTGAATCTTATATTTTAGGGTTTTTTAAGGGGTTATACCTATTGGAGCTATACTAATACTGATAGGATAGAGGTTGTCCTCAACATTCAGCAAAAGTGCCTGCCACATTGTAAGCACTTAATAAAATGTTTATTGACCATTTAAGGAATGACTTCTGTTGTGGCAGTCAGTTCATAGTCATACATGGTCATGGCAATCAACTGGTTTAATGTTCTCATAGCTTATTTTTAACTGTGAAATGCTTTTTCATGAAAACTCCTCTACATCTCAAAAGACACTAACACAAGGCTGTTTTAAAGCAATTTTAAAGGTAAAAACCAGCCTACACAAGAGGAAATCCTTTTTTTGGGCAATAGATGATAGAACTTATGAACTATGGTCCTTTCCTAGAATTTTCACTAAAACAGTGTATTAATTTTATCTAAAACTTTTTAGTAAAAGGAGTTAATATGTTTAACTCTCCTTAGGAATTTCAGTAATTTGATTCAATTTTTGGGAGATTGATTTTTTTTTTTTTTACAAGTTACAAGATATAAAAGGCAGTGCATCTGTTAAGTTAGATTAAAAAAAAAACCCAAACCCAAACCCAAAACCAAAAACCAAAAAACAACCTTACTTTTAGTACCAAAGGTAACTATAGATACTACTTTTTCATAAGGGAAATTAATTAAAAAAATCAAAAGGGAAACCATTATGAAAAGTTTTGTGGTCATACCCATTGGCTCTTTATCAGTCTGGGGATGTTCATAGATCCCATCTCAGAAAGATGTTTTTAAATACATAAAATACATAGGATTGCAACAAAAAAGTACAGTTTTAAAAATATTTTAAAAGTTCATAGTTTTCTTAATCCCAAGTTAAGAATCTCTGCTTAGAGAGACAAAACTTTTACATGATTTCATTACATACATACATATATATATGTATATATATATATATATATATATGAAGCAAGAAATTTACAACACATTCAGCATACTTTTTTCCAGTTACATTTTTCCGTAATTAGTAAAATGAAAATCTAAAAAAATAGCAGAAGTATAATGCAGTACAGTTGTCCACTTGATTCTATAAGCCCTCACATGTTACCTCTTTCTGAGGAAAAATGGAAACTATTTAAATACAAATTATGATCATTTATGTGATTGTGTGATTTATATCAGAGAGAATATAGTGAAATGAATGCAGAAAATATTTGTTTTTTTGTCTCTCAGAGGGAATCAGTGACATGTAAAGGGTGTCCATGAAGTTGAATCTTAAAGAATATTTATATTATGATGATAGCCTTTAGAATGACAGATGTCATTCCAATAAAGGGAAATTGATTGTAGAGAAGGCTACTGAAGGAAACATGATTAGACTGTTAAGGTCTTCACTCTAAGTACAACTTTATGACAGTTGGTGGTGATGCGTTTTATGAGGCCTAATAATTTCACTTCATGGTAGTCAGGGGTAGGGGGTCTGTGTAGAGAGCAGTATGAGATGGATAAGTTGATGTTTGGTTGGGATTGACTTCTGGAGTACTGGAGAAAGAATTGAGTGAAAGATAAATCTAGGAAACAGGGATCAGTGCTGAAGATGGGATTGATCAAAGGTTGATGCAGCTCAAAGGCCAGGCTGCAGCTAATGAAGGGCTCACTAGAGAGAGACAGAGAGACAGAAAGACAGAAAGACAGAGAGACACAGAGAGAGAGACAGAGAGAGAGAGGGAAATATTAGGTTGGATGAAATTTAAAATATTTTTCTAAAAAATGTGCTTGTGGTTTTTTAAATTTCTGCATTTTAAAAACCTTTTTTCCCCTTTTAAATAACTTTGGGTTTTCATGCCATTAATGGGGTATATCAAATTAAAAGGATTTCATCAGTGCTGAGTAGAAAGAAACTGTGTAGTATTTATGTGATACTTTTTAAATTATCACATCTGATTTATGTTATTCAGACTTGCTGCTTTTATTTTGCTATCTAATAAAAGCCGAGGTTTCTAAACTCTGACCCTTATCAATTGTTTTTCAAAGGGAAAATCAATTTATAACATCTCAGAAAGTCACATGTTAAGAAATATAAAAACATGGCTAAATTTCTCAGGATTATTTTATATTACAACCAAATACAAGTAGGGAAATAAGCAGGAGTTATTAACTTGGCATCCATAAAAAAATTTTAAAGTACTTTGATAACTACATTTCATTATAATTGGTTTTCTTTTTCATTGAGTACATTTTATATGTTAAAACCATCATTTAGAGAAAGAGTCTGTAGGTCCCTGACACACACAAATTAAGATAAATTATTATAGGCATCAACCTTTAGTCATTGTTCTAGAGCATCAAAATATCTTTTCTTTTTTTTTTTTTTTTTTTTGCATTTTCTGTTCCACCCTTGGTCATACTTTGAAGATTCAATGGACAATATGCATTTGATTTTGGTAAATAATAAATAAGCAATAAAGTGCATAATGTCTTCTTTTGTACAGCTCAATAATAAGTTTGTTTTAATGAGTCTGAATACATTATAACAATAAGATTCATCCTGTTTTATTTTGGCCATATTTATGCCTCTTTTGTTTTTTAAGACTTTAATCCTGGAAATAGAGACCGGGACTATCAAGAAGAGGAGAGCAGAAACCGAGAAGACACGTATTCTAATTCAAAAGTGGTCCCCTATTCAACTACCAAGAAGACAAAAAAAAGACTTAGAAGTCATGTCCTTGAATATAGTAATGTTCCTTCTCTGCAGGAATCAACATTGCAGTCAGTAAGTTTACAGGATTTAGGTGGGTCTAATATGTGCAGTATTGATATTATTAAATTATGGGTGATACACTTATAAAAGAGTCAGTAAAAGACCTTAAATTCTGTTGTTCATCTATTCTATGATCTAGCAATGTATCTTTATTGGTTCTATGGTTTCATTGATTTAGGAAGCTTTTGCTCTTGCAGATCAGCATCTTCTTGTGTTTTTTTTTTAATTAATTAATTATTTTATTAAAAGCTTTTTATTTACAAAACATATGAGTGATTTTTCTACATTGACCTTTGCAAAAAACTTTTTTTTCCAAGCTTTTCCCCTCCTTCCCCTCCACCCCCTACCCCTAGATGACAGGTAATCTAATACATGCTAAATATGATCAATTATATGACAAATCCAATATATGTATACATATCTATACAGTTATCTTACTTGCACAAGAAACATCAGATCTAGAAAGAGAGAAAAAAAAAAAACCTAAGAAGGAAAAAAAATGCATGGAAATATTCACAGAAAGCTATAAAATGCTGTGTTGTGGTCCGCACTCAGTTCCCACAGGCCTCTCTCTGGATGTATATGACTATCTTCATCAGATCAGCATCTTCTTGGCAGAATATACTCAAAGAAAGTTGTGTGAAACACTGGGAAGTTAACTGACTTCTCCAGGATCATATAGCCACACAGCCAATATGTGGTTTAAAAGCCAACTCTCTGTCCACAGTGCTAGGTTGCCTTTATTTGCCTTATTTCCACTTGAGTCTATTCATGTGCTGTAATTTTGAAAATATAAAATTATATTTCTTTTATATGCTCTATCCCAATTAATAATTAGTTATCATAATAGGTAACTGTATAATAAGAAAAAGCATCACTTCTATCACTAGAAAGATTTTTTTCTTTAATGATTTATTTTAGAAATCTTGTGGTACCCTCTGAGACATGATTATGAATGTTATTTATCATTACATAGTATTATAGTTGCAAAAGATTTTAGAGATCAAAATGAACTTATATTAACTAATTTTGCTTGGAAATAGGGTTTTTTGAATATGTTCCTTATATGGACATGTTTACTTGTTATTTGTTTCTTACTTGCTACAAAATAAAATAGAACAAAAACAACCCAGTTACTTGATCTTCCTGATTGTTTGGAAGTAGGAAAATGGAAGCTTACTTTTGAAACATTTTAGTGGGCTACTTTTAGTTATCATGATCATAGTTCTCTTCTCTTTTGTTAATTGTTTTGTTAACATGCTAAGTATCCTTAAATTGTAAAATTCTACAAATCATCTGACATGATTATTTATAGTGTTTTATATCTTGCTAATCTTCCCAGATATTGAACTAGTGAAGGAGAAAAGAAATGCCTCATTCAGAAAAAAAAAGAACAAAAAAACAAGCTAGCTTTTATTAAGGCCTTATGGACACTGCTTTTTATAATAGGAGATTTCAAGAAGAGCTATACCTTCCTAAATTCAATCTGTGCTTTTTTACCTTTAGCTTCTCTCTCCTCTTCCTTCTGCACTAAAATAGATTTGAAATTATTGTCTAGCATGCACAGACCAATTTAATTAGGACTTCAACCTCTTATCTCTATGACTACTGCTAATTCTATGGGTTTGCTACTTAGATATAATACTTAGAGTATTATAGGTTAAACAGGAATGAATCCTACTTTGGGAATCTGAGAACTGAAGTTCAGATCTTAACTTTACTGCTTATTACTAGTATGAATTTGGAGGAAGTCTTTTTACTTTCTTTTGGTTTTAGTTTTTTCACATGTAGAATGAGGGGCATTAAATGATTTCTTATGTATTTTTCAGCTCTAAATCTTTTGGCTTAGTTTTTACCATTTTTCCTTTTCCCTTCAAATTAACCAGCTTATTAACTAAGTTTTTGGTTGAGTTGATTGATTAATAATTGGTTAGTAATAGTAGTAATAGCTAACATTATAGTACTTACCATGTAGCAGACATTGTGCTAAATACTTTAAAATAATTATTTCATGTGATCCTTATAAGAACCCTGGGAAGTAGGTGCTAAATATCTCCATTTTACAGATGAGGAAACTGAGGCAAATGGGAGTTAAGTGACTTGCCCAAAATCATATAGTTAGTAAGTATCTGAGGTTAGATTTGATTGGAACTCAGGCCTTCCTGACACCTGACTTGGTGCTCTATCTTTGTAGATATAAATCGCCTTGTTCAATCATTTTCAGTTATTGTCAGACTTATTTGTGATCCCATTTGTGACTCATTAAAGAAATGGGTTGTTTGTTTGTTTGTTACATGTTTGTTTTTTGCAAAGATACTGGAGTGATTTATCATTTTCTTCTCCAGCTCTGGGGCCATATTTAAACTCGGGAAATTGAGTTTTCTTGACTCCAGATCCAGCACTTTATCCACTGTACCACCACTGTTATTCCATAAATAACCTTAGTACTATGCATATACTTTCTTTTTTTTTAAATTTTTTTTATTAAAAGCTTTTTATTTACAAAACATATGAGTGATTTTTCTACATTGACCTTTGCAAAAACTTTTTTTTTTTTGGTTCCAAGCTTTTCCCCTCCTTACCCCCACTCCCACCCCTAGATGACAGGTAATCTAATACATGCTAAATAGGATAGATTATATGACAAATCCAATATATGTGCACATATCTATACAGTTATCTTACTATGCATATACTTTCTATATCAAGGGGTCTGAGATTATTATTGGGACAACTTAGGAGTAATGCAAATATTAGAATTTCAGTATAAAAGAGCTACACCTTGTGATTAGGTCTTGATTTTCAGATTGCTTGATTTGTTTTATATTGTTAAGTTAACTGTTATTGATACTTAGGCAACCAGCAACCCAGTTGTCTTGTATTTCCAAAACTCAAAATGTTTTTAAAAGTCTAAAAAAATCTTCCTTTTATTATAGATAAGTAACCTTTTTTTTTTCTTAATGTTTGGCCAACGTCTTTTTTTTCAAGGTTGGCATGATATTAAAAGTGGTGTTTAATATAGTAAATTTGAGTAATACTAATATATATTCTGTACATTATTTGTGTCATATAGAAAGAGCAAGAACATGATTCATTGTCTTCTGAATGTGGAGATCCGAATGAAAATGACTATTTGCATGATCTTAAAGCCTTACAAGGAAATACTCTAGAGACAGTGGAAATTGGTTTTATGAAGTCTCCCTCTTTTGAGACCCAGGAGGTTGTTGTAGGTTGTGCCCAGAACAACTTTTCAGATTCTTCAGCCACCAGCCCATTTCAGAATTTGAACCCTGTTTGCAGTGATGCTCTGGATATTTCTTCCATTGTTGATAATGTTAGTATGTTGGTGACAGAGGCAGAAGTTCCTGTTCTAAGAAAATTGCGGAGCAGAAAATATGAGGAGAAACAATTATTTGTCTCTGTTGAACCAAGTAAGTATCAATTGTTGTTTGGTGACTGAATCACATAAAGCTTTGGAAAATTAACTATCATTTTTGTACTTTCTTCCCATATACCTGCTTGTTTTTCTCCACCTCTCTCTAATCAAAGGAAACAGCTTCATATGTCATGATTGTAATGTATTCTCTCTCTTAGAGACTGAAGGTTTTGCTGGTTTGTGTCACAGATTTTGTTATATTGTCTGACTGGTTTAATGGTAGTATGAGTTCTTGATGGGGAAAGTGTTTTATTATCATTTTTCTAAGATGTAAATTTATTAAAGAGCCAGTATTCTTATGTTCAGGAACTTAAGATACAGTGAGCTTGTATTAAACAGAACATTGTTGTTAAAGCTAGAACCTAATCTGCAAAGTCCTTACTTTTTATTCATTTAAGCCTCTGAGTCCCTTAAGAATTGGGGCATAATTTACGTTTACAGAACAGCATTAATTTGGATTGGGGATAAGAAAATTTAGGTTTACATCTTCTACCTGTGTGACCTTGATCAAATTACTTCATTAATGTTGGGTACAATTTCTTCATTTGTAAAATAAAAAAAATTTAGACTATATTTTCTTAAATGTACATTCAGCCTGTAAAATCCTGTGATTGGAAGAAAACATACCTATATTTAGAGGCAAGTACAGCATTAAAAGACAAGTCAATTTTTGAATTTTCCATCCTGTTATGATTATTTCATCTAGATATTATTCAGTCTAAATGATATTCAGCATCAATTACAAGACTTTTTATGTTAATAGTAATTCACTTTAAGAATGCATTTTTCTTTTTTAGTTGTTGTTTCCAGTGATGAAGAAGGGCCTTTTGAACAAAACAATTCAGAAACACTTAATTTACAATCTGAACAAAACTATGAGCTTGTCATTAAAGATGAGGAAGGAGTATCAGAGTTGGACTTGTCAGAAGAAACACTTATGACAACATCTAAATCTTCACAGGTAACCCAACCCTGATATAGTATGAATATTGGCAAAAAAATCTTTTTTTAATTATTATTAACAAGTGGATTAATTCCAGTCAGAAACACTTTTAAAAGTTTTTATATATGACATATATAAATTTATATATATATATGAAGGCCAGAGAATGGAAGGAGACAATGTTAAGAAAGCTTGGAAAGCCAAATAGGACCCATGACCAACAAATTGGGAAAGATGACAAAAAAGAGGAATAATACAATAATATTTTTATTGTATAACTCGTTCTCTTTGTTCTACTCACTTTTTTATCTACTACTTTATACAAAGAGTCTCTAAAATCTATAATTTTTAAAAAAAATTATTGCAAATCTAGGACAAAATTATTGTTTCTTGACTATCCTTGAAACAAAGAAAAATACTTGATGACCCCTTCTTTTTTCTGTAGTGATGGTGGCAGAAGGTGTCATACAGAAGTAGATGAAAAACAGACAAGACATCTTTTTGTTTATATTGTAATATGTTTATATTACCTCCCATCTTCCAAATATGTGTGTTTTTGTGCATATGTATGTGTGTATGTGTGTATGTATATATCTATATATCTATATATACCTACCTATCTATATCTGGCTATCATTTATCTGTATCCCCAAGAGTAAGACTAGGTTTTGGGTTGGAAAGGAAGACTCAATTGCTTGAGAAAGAAGGAAGAATAACCTGGGAGCAAATAGATTATTATTACTATTAATAGATATTACTATCATAGCCACTAGGATCTAGGTAGGGTCATATATCTAAATGAATTGAACCCCAAAATAATTTCATAATCATTAAAAAGAATTTGACCTGATTACTTACAAAAGGATAAAACAAATGAATGAAGACTGTATTATTACTTAGATTTGACATGCAGTTGGAGAGCTTTGTTTATAATTTGGGAAACAATATAAATGGACAATGTTAGGTCCATAAATTAAACCAAAGGAAGAGAGCATGCCTTTAGGAAATTTCATTGTTCCTTTAATGACCTCAAATTTCATTTTCAAATAAGATACCATTATTTTTAATATCAATATTCTACCAGTGTTATATATAGCTATGAGGTTTAGAACAAAACAGTCTTATTCAAGCCATTCTCCAATTGATAAATGGTCAAAGGATATGAACAGACAATTTTCAGATGATGAAATTAAAACTGTAGTCATATGAAAAGGTGCTCCAAATCACTGTTGATCAGAGAAAAAAGCAAATTAAGACAACTCTGAGGTACCACTACACACCTGTCAGATTGGCTAAAATGACAGGAAAAGATAATGATAAATGTTGGAGGGGATGTGGGAAGGCTGGGACACTGATGCATTGTTGGTGGAACTGTGAATGGATCCAGCCATTCTGGAGAGCAATTTGGAACTATGCTCAAAAAGTTATCAAACTGTGCATACCCTTTGACCCAGACCCTTTGGGCCTATATCCCAAAGAAATCATAAAGGAAGGAAAGGGCCCCACATGTGCAAGAATGTTTGTGGCAGCCCTTTTTGTAGTGGCTAGAAACTGGAAACTGAATGGATGCCCATCAATTGGAGAATGGCTGAATTAATTATGGTATATGAATGTTATGGAATATTATTGTTCTGTGAGAAATGACCAGCAGGATGATTTCAGAGAGGCCTGGAGAGACTTACATGAACTGATGCTAAGCGAAATGAGCAGAACCAGGAGATCATTGTACATGGCAACAACAATACTATATGATGATCAATTCTGATGGACATGGCTCTCTTCAACATTGAAATGTTTCAAACCACTTCCAATTGTTCAGTGAAGAAAGCCATATACACCCAGAGAGAGAGGAATGTGAAATATGGACCACAACATAACATTTTCATGGTCTCTATCAATGTTTGCTTGCATTGTGTTTCCTTTCTCTGATTTTTCTTTCTTGTAGATATGATTTTTCTTACACAAAAATGATGTGTGGAAATATGTATACATATATTTGATTTGTCAAGTATTTTAACATAATTAACATGTAGTGGATATCCTGCCATCTAGGGGAGGGGTGGGGAGTAGGGGGGAAAAATTTGTAACAGAAAGCTTTGTAAGGGTTAATGTTGAAGATTTACCCATACATATGTTTTGCAAATAAAAAGTTTTAATAATTAAAAAAATACAAAACAAAACAAAAGTCTTTTGAAGAATTGAAAAGTGCACTGCCAGTGTGAGAAGGCTTCAACGTATAAAAAACAAGGAACTTTAAAGAACAAAAGTAAAGGATGACATCAGACAAATCTGTAATGGGAAAAGAATTTGGACTAACCTTGTAGTAAAGACACAGTGAAGGTAGATAGGTAGATCACTTTAATGCTTCTGTGGTATCTTTGCAGTTTTAGAAGAACCATGAAAAGGGCACATTAACTGAATTCCTTGTTGGTGAAATGAGAATACAGACAAAAAGAAGAACACCGGATAGGCAAATGTGGATAAGTTGTAATTTGCATTTTTGAGTGAATAATCAAGTTAGTGAGATCACAAATCCATGTGAATTGTTTTTGAATACTGTTGATCAATTTACAATAAAAAGAATTCAGTTGACCATACTGATGTAAAAACTTCTAAATGAGTTATACTTCTTAAGTAGTATACAAGTTGATGTATGAAATGACATCAAATTAAGAAATTAAGTACTACTATGTGAGAATGAATACAATATAGTAGGTTTCAGCAGTCACCTTTATGGGAATAAAATCTTCATTTCCCTTCATTTTTGCCATTAATGATAAGATAAATTTGACTTCTGTTATTTAGGGGCAGCTAGTTGGCACAGTGGATTTAGTGAAGGTAAATTTAGCTGTGGGAAGCTCTCTCCCTTTCTTTTCTTTTTCTTTCTTTTTTTTTTTTTTAAAGCTTTTTATTTGCAAAACATATGCATGGGTAATTTTTCAACATTAATCCTTGCAAAGCTTTTTGTTACAAATTTTTCCCTCCTTCCCCTCATCCTCTTCCCTAGATGGCAAGTAGTCTTATACATGTTAATTATGTTAAAATACATGACAAATTGAATATATGTATACATATTTATACAGTTATCTTGCTGTACAAGAAAAATCGGATCTACAAGAAAAAAAATCTGAGAAGGAAAACAAAATGCAAGCAAACATCAACAGAAAGCATGAAAATGCTATGTTGTGGTTCACATTCAGATCCCACAGGCCTCTCCCTGAGTGTATATGGCTTTCTTCGTCACTGAACAATTGGAACTGGTTTGAAAAATGTCATTGTTGAAGAGAGCCACGTCCATCAGAATTAATCATCATATAGTCTTGTTGTTGCCGTGTACAATGATCTCCTGGTTCTGCTCATTTCACTTAGCATCAGTTCATGCAAGTCTCTCCAGGATTCTCTGAAATCATCTTGTTGGTCGTTTCTTACAGAACAATAATATTCCATAACATTCGTATACCATAATTTATTCAGCCACTCTCCAATTGATGGGCATCCATTCAGTTTCCAGTTTCTAGCCACTACAAAAAGGGCTGCCGCAAACATTTTTGCACATGTGGGTCCCTTTCCTTCCTTTAAGATATCTTCAGGATATAGGCCCAGTAGAAATACTGCTGGGTCAAAGGGTATGCCCAATTTGATAATTTTTTGAGTATAGTTCCAAATTGCTCTCCAGAATGGTTGGGGAAGTTCTCTTGCTTGAGATGCCTATTGTTAATGAAACATTTGAGAGCTCCTTGAGCTCTTTGTGGCTGCTTTGCAATTTGGTGATCAAGAAACGAAGTCTTTAGTCCCCTGACTTAGCCAACTAACACTCAAGGTAGACTCCATGCCACTAAAGGAAAAATTAGCCTAACTTGCATGGAGAAAGAGAGCTTAATACATGCCTGTCACAATAGACATGTGTGATGGGGGTTGGTTTCCTTCCTTCTGTACATGTAGGGATAGTAAAAGGATTGTAAGAATAAAGATGTTCTGGGAACTGGGCTAGTAACTGTATAACATGTGACTTGGTATAGAAAACATTATTGTTTAATATATATGGTACACTGAAAGGGACTATGAATGCAGAAAATCAGCCTAAAGAAATCCTAATTTCACTAGAGAGAATTTGGACAGAGCTGTTTAGTTTGAATAGGAGCAATATATTATCTGAAGTCTTTAAGTGATGATGAGCAGCATCTGCCTCTATAGGTAATAATAAGCATATAGATATCATAATGGTAAAGCAAATAGGAATGGCATGACAGAGGGTTTAGAGTTACCACTCCTGTGTTCACCAGAAGTTATGTCTTGGTTTGTTAGTAAATTACAATTGAATGCCTGAAATGAATTAAGCCTTGTAGGGGAGAACTTTTTCTATGAAAACTGAGGTTGTTAATTTCAAAGACATTAATTTAGTTTCAGATGAGATATAATTTAAGAACTGTTTTACTCTATGGAATTCATTTAAAACAATTTTTTCCCACAGTAAACTCATTGTTTTTATTGAGAAAAATGTTGACCAAAATGTTTGCTTGATTTGCTACTCACTACTTCTGAATGTAAATTATAAACATTGGCAAATTACAGAATCATAGCTCCTTGAAAATTATCTGATTTGACTTAATTTTTTAAATGAGAAAATAGGCCAATTTATTATGCAATAGTGAATTATTAAAATGAGTATAATAGAAGGCATTTAAAACTGATTATGTACATTAATTTTTCTCAGTATTTTATATTAACTTAAAATTTAATGTATTAATACTTAATGTAGTTCATTTTATCCTTTATTTTCTTGTAGGTTTCACCAAATGTATTTCCAGAAAGTCTTGTCATGGACAATTTTTCTTGTATTATACCTAGTGATGAGGTGGATTTACACTTGGATATTACATTTACCTCTATTTATATTGGCAGTATAAGAGGAGTTTCTAGTGGTTATGTTACTGTAAGTATTTTTAGCTTGAGATATTTTTGTGATTGCTTATAAAACATTTGTGAATTTCTTTGTGTAAAAATATTTATAGGATTTAGAGATTGATTTTTATCATCTGCTTTAGATTTTAAAAGTAGTTATTTCAATCTTCACTTATCTTATTTTCAATTCTTATGATTTTTTAATACTCAAACTATAAAAATTGCATATATTTACATAGAAGTCTAAGATTTACAAAGTGCTTTATGTTTTAGAGACTCAAAAACATTGACTGATTTGCCTAAATTAATATATCTAGGAATTGACAAGATTTTAATTGCAATTCTGATCTTCTATCTCAAAAGCTAGTTTTCTCCTATACCATACTGTTTTTATTTTTAAGCTTGCCATCCTTTGTTGTCTTTGTTTTGATATTACTTTGAGATTTAAAAAAAATGACCTAAGACAAGTTTGCAACTCTTTACACTTAAGTTTTCTAATATGTAAAATGAATGTTTTGAGCTCGATATCTGTTCTAAAATTTTTTGATTCTCTTATTTTGACACATTCCTTAAAAAAAAAAACACACACACATTTTGCATGGAGCAAAAGTATCTTGAAGGTACAGTAATAGAATGTAGCAGATTTTAGAATTCTTGATGTTCCATAGAATTACATACCATATGTGTATTGAAATATAATTCTTAAACTAAAAAAAAAAAGTAAATTTTCTGAATCCCAGGTTAAGAACCATTGTCTAGGAACTCAAAGCCTCTGTGTTAAAGTCTTTAAGAACTTTGGAGTGGCAAAGTCTTCAGTAGTGGTTCATCTGTATATATGGACGATATATGAATTAGATATATGTAAGTCCTGAATTGCTGTTATTAAAATTATGCGAAGGTCCAAGAAGTACTATCAAATCAATAGAAAAGAATTAGGTAATGGAGGAAATTGTTGGGGAAAAGCATCGATGTATCATTTTTTCTTCTTCAGTCCATATTTGATATTTATTGAATGTCCATTACATGTAAACATGGTATTAAGTAAGAAGGAAAGGAAAAGCATGAGAATTAATGTGAATAAGATAAGAATATGAATATGAAGGATGTGATTGTTTCAAGTAGGAAGCAGAGCAGGGAGTCTCTCTCTCCAACTCTTCCAGACAGGTCTAGAAAATGCACTCAATCAAATTCTTATGGAGAAATCCAAGAAAAAGTCACAATGAATAGTTTTCATAGCCCTGATCATCATAGTGAGACAGAGAAGTCTTGAACATTGGAGATGAGGGTCAGAATTGGTCAGGGGCAGAACATTCCAAATACCAGGGAGCAAGAGACACCATATCATCAGGGCACCATAGGATGTGGGAGTAAGTGTAAACTGGCAGCTTTGTCATGCATCTACCTAGTCATCCTCTCCCTCACTCCCCTCCCCTCCCACCCCCTACCCCCCCAGGTGGGAGGCACAGAGAGAGGGGGAGTTGCAAGGCAATTGACATTAAATGATTTGCCCAGGATCACACACCTAGTAAATGTTCAGTGGCTGAGGTTGGATTTGAATTCAGGTCCTCCTAACTCCAGGGCCAGTGCTTTATCCATTATGCCACATACCTGCCCCTGCAACCCAATTCTTGGTAATATATCCTGGATAGTATGTGAAAGGGAACCTGTACCAGTCTATTATTGCAAAGTAGGGAGTACCTAAGGTTCTAGGCTGAGAGTTTAGAAGCAAGCAGTGAAATATTATAGACAACAGAAAGCGCTGTTTTGTCCCCTTCAGCATAATAAGGACTTTCTTAGAGCAATTACTGAGATTGCCTAAAGTTTGTGCTTGCCTCAGTTATGTCAACTAGTGCTCTCTATCTGGTAGTCCACAGACAGGCATCAGCCTATATGAACTACCTAAGTCCCCAAACTTATGTTGTTCAAGTTATTTATTTTGTAAAATCATCTACTTTTTTTTTTGTCTTGATTATCTTTTCTCCTCATCTTCCTTGCTTCACTTAATCTCAGCTGCCTTTTTTCCATATTTTAATTTTTACCCTTTGAACTACCATATTGATGCTGGGGAAAATGTGATGGTTTGTATTAGTGAATTTAAATCTTTTACTAGTTTTTAGCACAGTTTGGGGTTAGGAAGCATTGGGATATATATATGTTTTTTTTTTTTTTTTTTTAACCTTGCTACTCTCAGCCTCCCTTAATCTGTAAATTCTTGATATTGCCTCTGTTCTTCTGCTAATTTTATGTTAATTGCCAAAAATATGCTTCTGGCTCTTATTCAAAACATTTCTTCCATTATATGGAAGCTTTTCACTTGCTTTTTGATCTGAATCTTAACTGTACTGATTGCATTTGTCCCTGTGAATTTAGTTGATCTAGTACGAGTTTTACCCCTATTCAGACAGACTGTTTAGATTTGCTTTGTGAGCTAGAAGAGAATATTCTTGACTGATTCTTCTTAATTTTCTTTTATTATTACTCTTATACTGCTGGGAGGAAGACAGAATTGCTATCCATTGGCAGTGCTAATCCCACACATGGAGAAAAATGATCAACCGATAATGGTAATTTCATACTTTAGGCACTTGCCTTCCTGCCTACTGAAAACTAGTGGCTCAGAAATGAAATCTAATTGGAGTGGACCTCCCTAGTCAAAATAATGTCCCAAACATTCCTTGGCCAATTAGCAGAGGTTTTTTTTGGCTCAAATAGTCTTTTTCAAAGACCAGAGGCTCTTAACTTTCTAGCATCCTTGTTAGTGACATTTGATACTAGTGGCCCATGTTATTCCTACCCTTCTTCTGCTTCTTTCCTCTCTTCTAACAGTTTCATCAGATTCTTTGCAAACAACTCTACTTGTAATACATTTCCCTAAAAAAAGTCAAGCTACCACTCACAAATACCACCTCTGTGTCCAAAAATCCTGAAATGTCCCCAAACATAATCCATTTTCGCTTCTCCCTCAACTTTTCCTTACAAAACTCTTCTCTTTGTCCATTCAATGATCTCCAATCCCTTTACCCCTTATTTCTCTCCTGGGCCATTTTCCTTGCAGTAGTCACTCTCTCCTTTCCTATTTTTGACCCTTGGGTGAACACCATTGTTCTTTTTAGAATCCCTCCCCTATCTGTATCTTATCTCTGGATTATATTCAGACAAGCTTCATTCAGCTTGGTTTACCTAGATCACACTCACCATTTACCATCTTTGCTCCTACATACATGAATGAATGAATGAAAATGAAGGAAATTATGCAACCATTCTGATTGAGTCCATTAAAAAATTATATTACATGATTTCACCTGTGCTAGGGAATCCTATTATACCTGCCATACCAACTTACTGTCCTACTTTCCATAGTAGCTCTTCTCAGTTGAGAATGTTGCCTTAAATTTTACAGAAAAAATTGAGGCCATGCATAGTGAGTTCCCTATTCTTCCCTCTTCCTCATTTCCTATCACTCCAATGGCTTCTATCTTTTTTTTCCCCTTTAAACCTCTATTGATCTCACATAATGGAGTGAACTTACTTCTTAAAGACTAATCCTGCCACTCCCTTAATTTTTTTACCTTATGATTCTGGATCAAGAAATCCTATTTCATCCTCTCTCTTCCAGCAGTTTGTCCTCCTTGTCAAACCCATTCTTTTACTTATTTTCAATCTTTCCTTCTTATTGTCTCATTCCCTACTGCCTTTAAACATATCCATGTCTCCATTCAGAAAAAAACAAAAAACAAAAACCCAAAAACATCCTCACTTGGTTTTTCTGATTCTTTCTTTTGTCATTTTCTTTTTCTTTCTTTCTTTCTTTTTTTTGGCTTGGCAATTGAATTTACTCAGTGTCACACAGCTAGGAATGTTAAATGTCTGAGGCTGGATTTGAATTCAGTTCTCCTGACCCCAGGGCTGATACTCTATCCACTGCTTCATTTAGCTGCCACAATTCTTCCATTTCTGCTATCATTCTATATTTCTTCTGCCCTAGAATAGCTACATTCCTTGAAAAGTCCCTCTATAGTAGCTGCCTTCCCTTTCCCTCTGCTCCCTGTCGTCTTTATCCCTTACAATGTGGCTTCTGACCTTATCATTCGACTAGAACTGCTCCCTCCAAAGTTACTATTGATCTCTTCTTTGCCAAATCCAATATCCTTTTTTTCAATCCTTGGCCTCCTTGATCTGTCTGCAGTCTTTGACCTTGTCAGTCTCCTCTCTAAGTTTTCAGGATACTACTTTTCCTGATCTGTTTCCTTTGCAAGATCACATCCTCTAACTACAAAAGTCCCTCTGTCCTTTACCTTCTTTTTTCTTTTTTGTCAACTTTTGGGAGACTTTACTTGATGCTTTTATCAGGTTGCATAGATTTATTTATCCTCTCTTTGTTGTTGATAAAAGCACTGGAAGATCTGATTTCAAATCCAGCTTCAGACACTAGCTGTTCGACCCTGCACTAGTCAGTTAATCTTGTTTGCCTCAGTTTCCTCATCTGGAAAAGAAAATGGCCAATATTTTTGTCAAGAAAACTTGTTGGGTCATGAAGAGTCAGACATTATTGAAACAAATGAAAATGCTTGTGATTCTTAGATCTACCCATCCCTTCCCTAGACTCTTTGCTGACCTCCAGATTTGCATCTCTAACTGTCTTTCAGATATCCTGAACTGGATGTCTAGTAGACATCTTAAAATTAATATGTTCAGAACAAAATTGATTATCTTCCCCTCTAAAACCTCCCCATCTTCCCTTTTACTAGCAAGGTCAATACCATTCTCCTAGTCCTTCAGGCTTGGATCCTAGAAGTCATTCTGGATTTCTCACTGTATGTAACCATCTCTCTTCTTACTCCTACCTCAGCCATAATCAATCTGTTATCAAGGCATGTTGATTTCTCCCCTGTAAAATCTCTTGTGACATGAACACCATTATTGAAGGCCATCATCACCTCTTGCCTGGATTATTTCAATAGCCTACCTCAAGTCCTAATAAGTGTGCCGACCTCAGGTCTTTCCCCACCTTTTTCCATTCTTCACTCAGATACTAAAATGATTTTCCTAAAGTTCATATTCAATCATGTCACACCCCCAGTGTCGGACTCAGTAAACTCCAGTGGCTCCCAATTGTCTTCAAGACCAAATAGAAAATACTCTGGCATTTAAAGCCCTTCATAACTTAATCTCCTCTTATCTTTCTAGTCTTCTTATACCTTACTCTTTAATGTACTCTTTGATCCAGTGACTTCCTGACTATTCCACAAATAAGGCATTCCATTTCTTGGCTTCAGACATTTTCACTGACTGCCTAAAATACTTTCCATCCTCTGTTCTGACTACTAGTCTCCCTAGCTTTCTTTAAGGATTAGCTAAAATCCTATCTTTTACTGGAAGCCTTTCCTTTTAGTTCCAGTGTCTTCCCTTTGTTAACCATTTCCTATTTATCCTATTTCCTACCCATATCCTATTTATAGCTTGCTTTGCAGATGTTTGTTTGCATATTATCTTCCCCTCTAGAGAGTAAGCTCCTTGAGAACAGGGACTGTTTTTTTTTGGCTTCTTTTTATAACTTCAGAGGTAACAATAGTGCCTGGCCCATAGTAGGTGCTTAATAAATATTTATTGATTGATTGAACCCACAGTACATTTTTGTTTTTTATTTTTATAGCTTACCATTTGTTAACAGATTGGAAGAATGTGTATTGTAATTCCTAATAATTTAAAACTAATACTGTTCATAGATTTGCTTTTAATTTTGTTGCTCCTAAGAATTCTCTTTGTTTACATTGTTGCCATTGAGTATATTTTTCTTTTATATCAATTCATACAAACCTTCCCATGTTTCTGTGAATTCATAGTCTTTGTTCCTTGTGGTACAATAATATTCCATTTTATTCATATGCCACAGTTTGTACAGTCATTTCCCATTTGTTAGCTCATGTCATTTAGACCGAGAATGGTACAGCCTTTTTGGTAGGACTCTGTGTTAGGATTCTGATTAATTTTGGTGATCCACTGAGAATGGAAAAATCCAATCATTGCATTTGACAGTTCTGTGAAGAAAAAGTAGGCACTGGAGTATTCTAGGAACTTTTTTGACAACTGGTGCTGATTTCCCTTTTAAAAGATATATGAGCAGCTGGCTGATGAATGGTATCTAGAGTGAAATGATTTGTACAAAGTTAGTTGATCCTTTATACATCGCTTGTCAATGAAGCAGGATCTCAGCCCATTCAATTTCTGATCATTTCTGCTTCAAGGTCAGAGATCAAGCCCTATTCCCCAGCAAAAATATAACTTGACAGGATCTGATTTCCCTTTCTCTGCCCAAGAACGTAAATGTCTTGCCAAATTACTTTGCTTATGTTGTGTCTAACTGTTGTTTCTCCATTGGTTTTTCTACCAGGAGACCACAAGAATAAGTGGAAAACTAGGGCTTCCTGTAGAAATCATGAGATAGGGAGGTATCTTGTCAAACCCTTACTGTCCTAGATTTCTAAGTACTCTATATTGTCATTGCACTTTTGTCCCTGTAGCTGAAGTTGTCTGACAAATGGCTGATGAGGCATGCCATGGACTAGGTATGAAGCTAAAGTGTTTTAAAGAGCTTACTAATTATAGTCCTGGTCCAGCATTACTAAATCCACTCCATAGTTACACAGTAGCAGTGCTAGTAGACAACATTAAATGCCATCCCTTAGGGTGCCAATAGTTATAATCCTTGAGACCCAGATTCTTTTGGAGGGGAAAATGTCAGATGGAGGAGTATGCACACTGAATTCCTGATGCTAGACATAAATAACATGATGGCCACTATTCACTGGCATGATGGAAATTATATAGTTGCCTTAGCACAACTCAACCACTTATTCAGACCATTGGTGGATTGTATCCTACTCAGCTTATTACATATAGTTAATAAGGTTTGGGTTTAAATCTGAAAGATTTCTTAGAGAACATCTAGTAGAACTTCCTCATTTTAGTCACTGATTTTTTTTTTTTTTTTTGCTGAGGCAATTGAGGTTAAGTGACTTGCCCAGGGTCACACAGCTAGGGAATGTTAAGTGGACCAGATCTGTCTGAGACCAGATTTGAACTTAGGTCCTCCTGACTTGAGGGCTGATGCTCTATCCACTGCGCCACCTAGCTGCCCTGAACTTCCTCATTTTAAAAATGAGAAAACTGAGGCCAAAAGAGTTGAGTGATTTGTCGTAGGTCACATGGGTAGTAATTAGCAGATGTGAGATTTGAATGCAGTTCTTCTGATTCCCAATCCCTGCTTTTTCAAGTATACTGTGTTATATTCTCTCCATAGATCAGAAGACTAGACTGTCTGAGAATTCTTTAAAGCAGAGGTTGAGGAAAGATTCTTCCTTTTATCAAATTCTCCTATCCTTCCTATATAAATGATTGAGATCATCAAGGGAGAGAATATTTAAAAAAAAAAAAAAAAAGGAAAGGAAAGGAAAGACCTATTAGACTTGAAAGATGCGTACTCACACTTTGTGGGAGTCAGGAAGATAATGATTCAGGAAAGTAGACTTCTACAGCAATCACACTTGAAGGGCAGCCCACTTGGGCACACTGGATCAGAGAAAACCTTGGGTCAGATACCAGTCAGCCACTCTATTCTTGTGAATCAATGGAGGACTTATGATTTATTTTTAAGAGACATTGAGCCCAAGATTTCGGCTCTTTTTTGTTTTGTTTCCCCCCCATCCTATTTCTCTCAATGAAGCAGCAGTCATCTTTCAAGCAGCCCAAGGAGTGTGACTTCTGCATACCCCTTGTCTTATAAATATCAGAAAGTGAGAGAGAGAGGGGAGGGGGGAGAGGGAAGGCAGAGGCAGAGGCAGTCCCTAATAGTGCTTGGTTGTTTTTATCATAGTAACGCTCTCTTTAATCAGAGAAATGAGTTTGGTTCTCTTGGTAATTTTTACCTATTGAACCTGCTCTTCCACTGCATATTAATTAGTCTATCAGACAAGTTGAATAACCAGGGCAGAGCAGTATTACAAGAGCCAAGAAGGTGAGGGAATGTCCAAAAAGTGGGCATGTACAATAGTATAAAAAACTATAGAAATCTTAGAGGGATGAGGACTGAGATAACTCTGTTCGATTTATCATTATAAGAAAAAGAGCAATATTAGGTGGTGAGGTCAGAAGTTGGACTGCAAGGGATCAAGAATGGGAGTGGAATAAATGGGAGCATGATTATTGGCACCATTTTGTTTGGAAAAGAGTTGTAGGAAATGAGATTTGGAACAATGGTTTGAGGGGAATTTTTTATTTTTTCAAATGATGGAGAATCTTTTGTTGGTGGTGGTGAAGGAGCCAGTGATTAAAGGGAAATGAAAATGAGAGAAAAATAGTTAATGATCAAGGGGACAAGTGCCTGGAAGATACAGGAGAGGATGGGATTCAGAGCTCAAGTGGAGAGATTGGCCTTGATTTAGAAAAGACCCACTTTTCACTTTAGTAATTAGAGCAAGGAAGAGAGGATGGGAGTTTTGAAATACAGAGTAGAGAAGAAGATGCTTATCAAGTTAAGTCCGCAAGCATTTATTAGATACTATGTACACTGTGTGAAATTCTGAGGATACAAATACAAGCAAAAAAAAATCTTGCTTTTAAGGAGCTTCTGAGCTCCTTATTAAAAGATTACATAAAAAGGATCTGAAAAGCTGAGGAAGGAGGGAAGAGGAAGTAGCCTCACTGAGCATGATGACTAAGCCTAAAGAATGCAAGATACTGGTTTCTCAAAATGTAGATTATGAGTAGAACATAGAAAAAGGGAACCACAAGGTCAGAGGGAGAATTGAAGTCTGGTGATCTCTTTATCTAGAGATAAAATCCAGATTTTGTTTTCTGAAAAAATGATGTGAGGTCCCATTGGGTGAGAGAATAGAGTTTTATAGGAAGTTGGAGAACCAAGGAGAAAATTTGGAATAGTTACTGTGTGATAGTCAATTAGAGAAGAAGAAAATGATTTCTGTGTAGCAGTGACAGCCAAATTAAGATTGGGAAACATAAATATGTAGTGGTCCCAATAAACACAATTATGTGATTTTTCTAAGAAACATTTAGCAGTATGTTTATTTTATTAATTTTTTTTAAATAAAGCTTTTTATTTACAAAACATATGAGTGATTTTCCTACATTGACCTTTGCTAAAACTTTTTTTTTTCCCAAGCTTTTCCCCTCCTTCCCCCCACCCCCCACCCCTAGATGACAGGTAATCTAATACATGCTAAATAGGATAAATTACATGACAAATACAATATATGTATACATATCTATACAGTTATCTTACTGCATAAGAAACATCAGATCTAGAAAGAGAAGAAGAAAAAAACAACCTAAGAAGGAAAACAAAATGCATGGAGATATTCACAGAAAGCGTTAAAATGCTGTGTTGTGGTCCGCATTCAGTTCCCACAGGCCTCTCTCTAGATGTATATGACTATCTTCATCGCTGAACAATAGGAACTGGTTTGAATCACGTCATTGTTGAAGAGAACCATGCCCATCAGAATTGATCATCGTATAGTCTTGTTGCTGTGTATAATGATCTCCTCGTTCTGCTGATTTCACTCAGCATCAGTTC
>JAJPUD010000680.1:520955-534499 GCA_023553655.1 Myrmecobius fasciatus | reverse complement strand
AGAAGTTGGATCTACAAGAAAAAAAAATCTGAGAAGGGAAACATAATGCAAGCAAACATCAATAGAGAGCATGAAAATGTTATGTTGTGGTCCACATTTTATATCTCTCTCTCTGGGTGTATATGGCTTTCTTCACTGAACAATTGGAGCCGGTTTGAATCATTTCATTGTTGAAGAGAGCCTTGCCCATCAGAATTGATCATCATATAGTCTTGTATTGCCATGTATGATGATCTCCTGTGAACTAAAGTTTTAATGGAAAACTTTTAAAAATGGGATTGCTTGGACACGTGAAAATGGATGTATCAAAAGAAAAGTTAGGGAAATGGTGAACATTTTAAAACAGTATTTTAAGGAATATGGGAATTTGTGGAGATCTATAATAGTGGACTAAGTGAGATATAATTTTATATTATTTCAAGTTTGATAAGAAGATGTTGGTTCAGGGGCAGCTAGGTGGCACAGTGGATGGAACACCAGCCCTGAAGTCAGGAGGACCTAAGTTCAGATCTGGTCTGACACTTAACATTCCCTAGGTGTGTGACTCTGGGCAAGTCACTTAACCCCAATTGCCTCAGTTAAAAAAAAAAAAAAAAAAAAAAAGATCTTGGTTCTTCAGAGTTATTCCAGCTGAGCCCAAGTCTTAGCAAGTTCTTTTTTTTAACCAATATTGAAAGAATTTGAGTATGGGCCATTGATTCACTCTATATCTGTGTTCGGGGATCTGAAAGAAGCTAAGCATGGTAAAGCCCATAATTAGGTTAGCATATGGTTTTGGCTACTATACCTCTTGAAGACTACTAAATTACAGAGTTGTTGATATCTTTGTTGGTAGAGGATGTGCAGACTGATAAGATTAGTTCCTTTAGATATTAAAGTAATAAAAGATAAGCTGGTTAATCTCAAGCTTGTGCTCAGGCAATTTGGAGCATTTTATTTTCCATTCAAAAAACTATTAGATAAATACTGACATTGCAAAACAAACAAACAAAACACAGGATAAGTGTTATTTTCACCTGAGCTTCAAGGGGAGTTGAGGGAAATGGCATGAAGATTATTTTAAACAGGAGCAATAGAAGAGAGTTCTTTTATTCTAACAGTGAAAAAAATATCAAAGCTGTAAGTATAAATTTATTTCCACAAAAGACCACTCTGCAGAAATTTCTAAATATTGAATGAGGGTGATGATGTTGATGTTTAGGAAGTCAGCTCTCACGATATTTATATCATTCTAAGTAAACATTAAGAGGTCTAATTAGAGCAATACAATAAATCATTATGAGGTATCTCAACTTTAGTAGTTTGGAAGATAAAAATTAATCTACAAATATTAGAATGTTTCAGTGATATAAGCATTATAATTTTTTCAAAAAGTCATATTTGGAAAAAATTAGTGCAGAAGGAATGAAGGGGGTAAAACAGTAACTGATAGGAAAAAGTCAACACCTGGGAGATTTAATAAATCAATTTATCCTGAAATTTATTGCCTTTTATTTCTGTTCATAATTTATTATATACCATCCATGTAGTTGAAAGCAAGTGCTTATAGAGAAGGGAAACTTTAATTAGAAAGATGTCATCCTTACTAAAAATTACCAGTAATTCACCAATTATGAATTGAGTTTTTATTGGTATCTGAATCACTAATTCTGCTTTATGATTCTTACTGATAATATTCAACCCTTTTTAACTTTTCAGATCATAGCTCAAAGTAAGGGATTTATATGGTCTAAGTTCCAACATACGGAAACTTTTTTCCAATTTGCCTTTTTAATAAATTGTAATAAGAATTATATATTTTAAGAAACTAGACCCTCTGAAGTTTAAGTACAATTAATGATTAATTTCCATTTCTCTTTGTGGTTTTGATATGAATTCCTTTTATTTAGTTTCACATCCTTAAGGTAAAGCTCAGAAATTTAATTAACACTTATTAAAATTCTACTATTTACCAATCACTAGGGATCCTGAGATAAAAACTTTAAAATCTTAAGAAGCTTACTTTCTACTAGAGGACATAACATGTTCAAATGTAAATAAATATAAGATCATTTGTGGAGGGAAAAATCTTAACATTTTCTTAGTTAAGTCCTTTTTGGAAAATAACTTCAGAAAGGTAGAGATGAGGTGGGAAGGAGATTACATTCCAAGAATGGAGGGAGAAGGAGTAACTTCTGTGAATGAATGCATGGAAGTGGAATGTAAAATTCTGAATGCAGGGGCTAGCAAGGTAATATTTTATTTTTTAATATAAAATTCATAAAGGATAATAATGTAATAAAGGGCTGAAAAGGGCATTTGGACCTAGATTGAGAATTCTAGACTGTTTAAAACTTTCTTTCCTTTCTTTAGTGTCTCTGAATAAGATTTCATTGTTAGTGGATACTATTCATTTAAAGAAGTTTGGGTTGTGGACACATAAAGACGACAACCACTGTAAAAGGAGAAATTCTATCATTTTCCTCTGGACATCTTCAGATTATCTAGAAATGATTGAAAACCAACTGGGGAAATCTGTTTTAAGGCAGCTATGTAAGTGTATGGTGGATTTTAAATTCTATAGATATAGGGAAATCTTGTAAAGAGTCGAATCTCCTTTTCTAGTTTCACTTTTGAGTTTGCTTACTTGGCTTATTACTGTATGCTATTTGTAGTTTTCTATATTTTTCCTCCTGTATCATTCTTCCTGATAATTATGAAGTATGGGGTGAGTGGGAGGATTTTCTTAGATTTTCTTAGTACCTGAATTTGTAATTCTGATAATTAGCTGCCATTTACACAACTTTTATTCATCTTTGAGATTCATACTTCTGTTTTCTAAGAAATAGTGACAAAGTTTATCAATCAGTGCTAAATTCCATTTCTCTATTCCTTCAACAATTTTTTTGTTCTGGGAAGATAGTACTGATAATGACTAAAGCAAGGATTTGTCTATATTTCTAAGTAATTTTTATTTTGACATTTGAGCCTTAAGACCCTTTGACATTTCAGCAAAAGAAAGACCAGGGCACCATTGCTGCTTCAGGTAGTACCTTTATGCACAGAGTTAGAGGCTTATTGTGAAATTTTTTCTTCATTGTCATATAAAGTAGATAGCATTTTTTTTCATATTTTACAGTTTTGGAAATTGAAGCAAAGTAATTTTTTATGGTTTTTTAGATAGCAAGTGTTCAGACTTTCATTTGAACTCAGAGAAATAGAATGGCCAAGAGGCATGAGTTCTGTTAATATTTTATTAAGATTTCTTGCAACCTATAATGGATTAAAATGGGTTCCTCTTTCTTTCTAGCTAAATCTGATGAATTCATATTCCTTGAACTAAGCAAACCAGCTTCAGAAGAGGAGGAAGATAAACTGAATGAAGTGATGGCAGAAGTGAGCAGGAAAACAAGATCGTTAGACCTTTGCCATCCCCTGCCTTGGAACCAGGCTCTTTCTTTGCTTCAAGGGCTATCTGCAAAAGAAAGCTCTTTTATCGATTATTATTGTTCTTCCTCAAAATATTGCCATAACCTGATGGCTGTTGTTGAAACAAAGGCAGAATCTCCTCCTCAGGTCAGTATTTGATAATTTTATGAACAAAAAGGGTTTCATAAAAGAAATTAATCCACTTTTTGAATACTAGTAGAAGATAAACATTTCTCTGCTTCTCCAGGTAAACATTAGTTGCGTGTCAATGTTATTTAATTATCCAATTTACCTCTGAAGAAGAAATTACTTAGAATAATAGTCAGCTGCATTTGCAGGATGATTCTTTTGGGCTGGAGAACCTAGGGAAGACTACATGATAGATGGAAGTAGGAAAGACATTTACCCGTTTTCCCCCCATTTATAATTGGGAATATCAAAGACCTTAAATTTACCATAATCTTTTAGGAACTTTCCAGATCATTATTTTCTTAGACCATTTTTTTGGAAGAGGTAACAATTCTAGCATAGCATGAAACTAGACATTTGAAGAGGAAGAATCAGAAGACACTGAAGTCTGGCAACTGGTGGAGTGACTTCATGTTCATTCAGATGGTGTTCCTTCTTGTGCCCGCACTTTTCATTTCTCTTAAGTTCCTTAACCATCTGAATGTATTTCTTCTTCTCATCACTTTTTCCAAGGCCACCTTGGATCCTCACAGAAAGTTCATTAATCTGAGTTTAATAAGCTTGAGGGAAGTTTGTTTTTTCTTTTTAAAACCTTATTTTTCCAATTAATAAGCATCTATTTTCTCTCCCTTGCATTCCTACCCATTGAATAAAATAAAAAGAAACCAAATGATTTCCAGAGAGTGAGAATGTTACAACTTTTGCTAGAATTTTTTCTAGATTTTAACAGTGCTGCTGTAGGAAATCATTATATCCAATCAAGGTCCTTTATATAAAAACAACCAAAAAATTCCTCAAAACTAAAAAAAAAAACCCAACCCTCCCCAAATTTGAATCTTTAAGCTAGATAAATTAAAGAAAATAATAAATGTGTATTAAAAATGAGCATTTACTTTGCAATATATTCCATTACAAAATTTAAATAATAAGCTCCTCTGGTACATATAAGATTATCTGATATGTCTACATTTGGATAATTTATCTAATGCTATACTATAAATGATACTACTCATCCACTATAAGCTTTTTTACAGTGATAATGAACCTGAACTCATACATTTCATATTCTTTCAGTTACCTTTGTGGCGATAATTTTTCTGTTTGTTTTTTGCTGAGGCAATTGGGGTTAAGTGACTTGCTCAGGATCACACAGCTAGGACGTGTTAAGTGTCTGAGATCAAATTTGAACTCAGGCCTTCCTGACTTCAGGGCTGGTGCTTTATCCACTTTGAAACCTAGCTGCCCCTGGCAATAGTTTTTCAATTATGACCTTGCCCTTATTATGTGTTCTATTAGTTAATCTAACCAGCCACAGTCGTTTGTTTTCTCTTATTTAATAATAAATTAGAGGCAGTATGTTATTGTGAATATAGAGAGGCTGTCTTAGAGACAAGAACTTTTGGGCTGTGTGACTGGGCGAATCGCTTATCCTCTTGTACCAAACAAGACATTGTGAATAGGTTAGTTGACATTTGAATTTAGGTCTTCTGACTTTAAGTGCAGCAGTATTTTCATAGTAACAAAATGCCTCCCTTGTAGAAAAGCTATGGTTATAGAATTGTATTTACTTATACTGAGGGTTTTAACAGTTCACATTTATGTAATTCTTTAAGGATTACAAACTTTTTTCTTAATAGCTCTCTGAGGTAGATTGTTCATAATTGTCCATTTATTTTACAAATTATGAAACCAAGTCCCAGAGAAGCTTTTTGTTCATGATTACCCCACAAATAAATATTAGAGCTAAGATTTGGATCTGATGAGTTTGTTTATACTTTGTCAAATATATGTAGATATAGATATATTCTATATTGTTAATGTGGTATTAACTCAGGTAGGTATCTTCCTCATATATCCTGGGTTTTGTTTTGCTTTTGTATTTTCAAGATTTAATATGTACACAGTCATAAAAACAACTTTTTTTCCCCTTTGTTGTTTATTTTTGTAGGCCTCAAATGCCACTATAACCAAGCCTAGCTATACTCTCTTGCAGAAGAGGGGTAGTGGTTGCTATTCACTTTCTATTACATCAAATCCAGATGATAATGAGTGGAAAGAAGTTAAAAACACTGGACCAATTAAAAAGTATGTACTAAACACCTTATCCTGTTTGTATTAGATAGGCACAGTGCTTGAGGTTGAAAAGCAATTTCCATTCCCAGCTGTCCAATTTTGGAAATTTGTCTTTTGAATTGAAATTTTTCAGACTAATACATTTTCCAAAAGTGAAATCATGTTTTGGCAATTTTGTTTCTCCCTTGATTTATGAGAAAGTGAAAATAAATACTTAAGAAAAGGTGTGGGGCAACTAGGTGGTACAATAGATAAGAGTACTGGCCCTGGAGTCAGGAGGACCTGAGTTGAAATCCGGCCTCAGACACTTACTAGGTAATGTGGCCTTAGTAAAATTACTTTACACTATGATTGCCTCAAAAAAAAAGAAGATGCTACTTTTCTGAGTTTTTTGGTGACTCAAAATGAGTGATAATATAAATTTCATATTTGACAAGGTTAATCTTTTAGAAAAAACATCATCATATTTAAGTGAAAGTAGTTTTATAATTTTTAAATTTCTGTATTAAACATTTCACATTTGAATCTATTATAGAAAAAAACACAATTTGTGTAGTACTCTGGATCATTCCAAATAATATTAGAACTGCCATTTTGTTTACATTTTAGCCTTCCATTAGGTTTTCATACTAATATAATAGGGAGATACCTAAAGAATTGAGAATCTTTTTTCCCCCTCAGTTTTCTTCCTATTGTATAGAAAATATAAGTGAAATAATTAAAGTTATAACAAAGTATGGCATCAAACCATAGAGTTTTTAGATATCCTTGTTTTTCTTAGTGCTCATTAGGACAAAAATTAAATTAGATGCAAATCAATCAGACAAGCATTTTAGTACACCTATTGTGTATTGGAACCTTATATTCTATTGAAAGAAACAGTGCATACATATATAAGTATTTATAGCATAAATTATATACTAAACAAATATAAGGTACTTAGGGATGGAAAGCACCAGTAGTTGTGAGGGACTAAGAGGCTTAATAGGGAAAGTGATGTTTGAGTTGAATTTTAAGGGAAACTAAAGATTCCTGGAGTCAATTATGAAGAGAGTACATTTTAGGCATAGAGTAGATGATGCAAAGGTATGGAAATGGAGAAAAGAAAGTGAATATTATATATGAAGAATAGTATCAAAGCCATTTTATTCATGAACACTAAAGTCATAATAAATAATAAATAAAGTAGTAACAAAGTTGTAATGTACAAGAATTCCTAAAAGTTGTGTTAAGACCAAGTTGTGAAGAACTTTAAATTCTTACTAGAGTTTGCATTGCATCCTAAATAAAATAGGAAGCCACTGGAATTTATTGAGAAAGGAAGTATCATTGATCTTATCTTCATTTTAGAAAACAATATGGCAATTATGTGGATGATGGATTAGAGTCGGGAGAGATTTAAGGCAGGAAGACAAATTATAAGGTTTGTCTTCTTTTCCCCTCCTCATCCAAATAGCTAACATTTTATGTAGTGCTTACTATTTACCTGACACTGCTAAACTCTTTCCAATTATTATCTCATTTGGTCTTTACAGTACTCTTGGAGGTAAATATTGTCATTATCCTCATTTTGCAAATGAGGAAACTGAGGCAAACAGATTTGTAAGTGTTTGAGGTTACATTTGAACTCAGAATTTTCTGACTCCAGACATAGTGCTCTTTCTACTGTGCCACCTCGCTATTTACTAGGATAACACTGAGGTTAAAAACCTATTGTTTAGAGGTGACCAAGAACTAGGGAGATTTGGAAGAAGAATAGGTTTGAGAAAAAGATAGGGAATTAGACACATTAAGTTTTAGATGCCTATGGGGCATTCAGTTTGAAATATCCAATAAGCAGTTGGGACTGGAGGTTAGACAAGAAAGCAGAGGTACAGAACTAGCTTTTATTAATTATCATCTTTATAAAGATGATAATTAAGCCCAAGGGAGTAGATGAGGTTGCTGAGTGACAGAATGTTAGAGAAATGAGATAGAGGGTCTTGGCCAGAGCCTTTAGAGGGATATATCTACTATTACAGATTATGGATTCAGATATGGTAAAGGAGTCTGAGGGAGTGGTCATAGAGGAAAAAGGAGAACCAAGTGAGAGATTATCACAAAATCTAAATCAATTGATGTTATCTTAGTGATTCATGTAGTATAATTTATACATTTCTTATTATCATTTACTATTATTTTCCCAGCAACCATTCTTCATTGAACTGGTTGCTTCCTTTACTACTCTTCCAACCTAGCTTTGGGACAATAATTCACAAGTGTCATTCTTTATAAACTTTTGTACTGGATGGTGGAGGAAAAGAGCTTGACTTTTACTGTAGTTTGGTTTCTAGTATTTTCAAAATACTAGATACTGTGTTTCAAGTTTTTTTTTTATCTATTTGGTTTATTTTCTACATATTTTAAAATCTATACAGCTCCTTTCTTTGGGGAAACTTGGATGCCAAGCATTTATTTTAGCCTTATTGTCTATTAGGCACAAGAAAGATAAGCCTATAAAGCAGGAGTTCTTAATCTGGAGTCTATAAATTTATTTTTAAAAATATTTTGATAACTGTATTTCAACATAATTATTTTTCTTTGTAATCCTGTGTGTTTGAAAACTGTTATTCTGAGGAGTTCATAGGCTTCCCTAGATAGCCAGAAGAATGGGTCCTTGACAAGAAAGTTAAGACCCTCTTCCCTTAGAGCAACAAACTATGCTTTGTTATTAATTTATTGGAGGGGTGGAGAAGGGAGAGAGGGAGAAAGATGAATGAATGAGAATGCTCTATATGGAACTATAAGGAAACTCATAGAAAAGAAATTGAGCATAAAATTTGGTGCATTAAGAAGAAAGAAGGGAAATATAACATTTATAGTTTATTTCTATTCTTTTTCTTGTGGAAGAATCCTGTTTTATTAATATAACTTTAAATCCCAATTCATAAGTGTTTCAACTTCATTGTTACTTTTTAGGTTGATTGTATATCCCCCACCACCTACAAAAGGAGGATTAGGAGTTACTAATGAAGACCTAGAGTGCTTAGAAGATGGAGAATTTCTTAATGATGTAATCATTGATTTCTATCTTAAGTAAGTAAAATGCCAAACATACCTTTCTGTGTTTGATATTAACTTAACTACTTTTGTTGTCAAAGTTTAGGGGGAAAAAAGGTATTTTAAGTGCCTTAATTAATTATACTCTCAGAACATGTTAGCATGTTTTAGTTTTGTCAGCTTTTTTCTATGTAAATCTATTATCACTTGTCACATTATATATCCACTAATGCCAAAATTGAAAAGTATCACATAAATATAAATTTTTGGCCAAACACCTGTACTATTGACTTGTTCTGTTGAGTCCTCAGTTTTTTAATTGGTTATTATCATCCTGTGGAATTCATTTTTTCTGGTCTACCAAAATTTTGACAGCTTAGTTTCATTTTTTCATTTCCAATAGGCAGTAGAATTCAGTGACAGTTGTTATCATTATAATTTTTTTTTTTTTTTTTGCTTTTTGCTGAGGCAATTGGGGTTAAGTGACTTTCCCAGGGTCACACAGCTAGGGAATGTTAAGTGTCTGAGACCAGATTTGAACTCAGGTCTTCCTGACTTTAGGGCTGGTGCTCTATCCACTGCGCCACCTAGCTGCCCCTCTATCATTATAATTTTTTAAAAATATTTTTATTAAAGTTTTTTTTTATTTTTTAAAACATATATGTGGACAGTTCTTCAACATTAGCCCTTGTAAAACCTTGTGTTCCAGTTTCTCCCCCCCTTCTCCTACACCCTCCCCTAGATGGCAAGTAATCCAGTGTACATTAAATATATATGTTAAATCTACTATATGCATACATATTTACACAATTATTGTGCTGCACAAGAAAAAAAGAGAAGCAAAATAAAATGCAAGCCAACAACAACAAAAAGAGTTAAAGTGCTATGTTATGGTCCACACTCAGTTCCTACAGCCCTCTTTCTGAGTGTAGATGGCTCTCTTCATGACTGAACAATTGGAAGTGGTTTGAATCATCTCATTGTTGAAGAGAGCCATCAGAATTGATCATCATAAAATCTTGTTGCTGTGTACAATGATCTTCTGGTTCTGCTCATTTCACTTATCATCAGTTCATGCAAGTCTCTCCAGGCCTCTCTGAAATCATCCTGCTGGCTATTTCTTACATAACAATAACATTCCATGACATTCATATACCATAATTTATTCAGCCATTCAGTTTCCAGTTTCTTGCCACTACAAAAAGGGCTGTCACAAACATTCTTGCACATGTGGGTCCCTTTCCCTCCTCTAAGATCTTTTTGGGATATTGGCCCAATAGAAACACTGCTGGGTCAAAGGGTATGCACAGTTTGATAACTTTTTGAGCATAGTTCCAAATTGCTCTCTAGAATGGTGGGATCACTTCACATCTCCACCAATAATGTATTAGTGTTCCAATTTTCCCACATCCCCTCCAACATTCCTCATTATCATTTTTTTGTCATCTTAGCCAATCTGACAGGTGTGTACTGGTATCTCAGAGTTTTCTTAATTTGCATTTCTCTGATCAATAGTGATTTGGTGCACCTTTTCAGATGACTAGAAATAATTTCAGTTTCCTCATCTGAAAATTGTTCATATCTTTTGACCATTTATCTATTGGAGAATGGCTTGAATTCTTATAAATTTGAATTCTTATAAATTCACAATATCTTTTAGAAATGAGGCTTTTATCAGAACCTTTACATTCAATGTAAAAATGTTTTCTCAGTTTATTGCTTCCCTTCTAATCTTGTCTGCATTAGTTTTGTTTGTACAAAAACTTTTTGACTTATAATCAAAATTATTTTCTGTTGAGTAATGAATTCCAGTTCTTTGGTCACAAATGCCTTCCTCCTCCACAGATCTGAGAGGTAAACTAACCTATGTTCTTCTAATTTGTTTATAATATCATTCTTTATGGCTAGATCATGAACCCATTTTGACCGTATCTTGATATATAGTATTAGGTATGGGTCAATGCCTAGTTTTTGCCATTCTAGTTTCCAGTTTCCCCAGCAATTTTTGTCAAATAGTGAATTTTTATTCCAGAAGCTGGGATCTTTGGGTTTGTCAAACTAGATTGCTATAGTTTTTGCCTATTTTGTCCTGTGAACCTAACCTGTTCCACTGATCTACTATTCTATTTCTTAGCCTGTACCAAATGGTTTTGATGACCACTGCTTTATAATATAGGTTTAGATCTGGTACAGCAAGGCCACCTTCATTTGCATTTTTTTTTCATTAATTTCCTTGGAATTCTTGACTTTTTGTTCTTCCAGATCAATTTTGTTGTTATTTTTTCTAGGTCAGTAAAATAATTTCTTTGGCATTTGATTAGTATAGTACTAAATAAATAGACTAGTTTAGGTAGTATTGCATCTTTATTATATTTGCTCAACCTATCTAAGAGCACTTGGTATTTTTCCAGTTGTTTAGATCTGACTTTATTTGTGTGGAAAGTGTTTTGGAGTTTTGCTCATATAGTTCCTGACTTTCCCTTGGCAGATAGATTCCTAAATATTTTATACTATCGACAATTTATTTTAAATGGAATTTCTCTTTGTATTTCTTGCTGTTGGATTTTGTTAGTGATGTATAAAATTGCTGATGATTCATGTGGATTCATTTTGTATCCTGCAACTTTGCTAAAGTTGTGGGTTATTTCTAATAGTTTTTTAGTTGATTCTCTAGGGTTCTCTAAATATAATATCAAAACACCTGCCAGGAGTGATAATTTGCTTTCTTCATTACCTACTCTAATTCCTTTAATCTCTTTTTCTTCTCTTATTGCCAAAGCTAGCATTTCTAATACAATATTGAATAATAATAGTGTTAGTGAGCAACCTTGTTTCACCCCTGATCTTATTGGGAATGGTTCCAATTTATTCCCATTACATATGATTCTTGCTGATGGTTTTAAATAGATGCTACTATTTTAAGGAAAAATCCATTTATTCCTATACTCTCTAGTGTTTTTAATAGGAATGGATGTTGGGTTTTATCAAATACTTTTTCTGCATCTATTGAGATAATCATACGGTTTTTGTTAATTTGGTTATTGATATAATCAATTATCCTAATAATTTTCCTAATATTGAACCAGCCCTGCATTCCTGGTATAAATCGTGCTTTGTCATGGTATATTATCCTCGGGATGACTTTCTGTAATCTCTTTGCTAATATTTTATTTAAGATTTTTGTATCAATATTCATTAGGGAGATTGGTCTATAATTTTCTTTCTCTGTTTTTGTTCTACCTGGTTTAGGTATCAGTACCATGTCTGTGTCATAAAAGGAGTTTGGTAGGACTTCTTTCCCTATTTTTTCAAATAGTTTCTATAGTATTGGAGTTAATTTTTCTTTAAATGTTTGGTAGAATTCACATGTAAATCCATCTGGCTCTGGAGATTTTTTCTGAGGGAGTTGATTAATAGCTTGTTCTATTTCTTTTTCTAAGATAGAACTATTTAACTAATTTATTTCCTCTTCTGTCAATCTGGGCAATCTGTATTTTGTAGGTATTTCTCCATTTCACTTAGGTTATCAAATTTATTGGCATTAAATTGGGGAAAAAAACTCCTGATTATTGCTCCAATTTCCTCTTCATTGGTGGAAAGTTTTGTCTTTTCATCTTTGAGATTAACAATTTTTTCCCTCTTTCCTTTTTCTCATCAAGTTAACTAAAGATTTATCTATTTTGTTGTTTTTTTCCATAAAACCAACTCTTAGTTTTATTTATTAATTCAATAGTTTTTTTTTTAACTTTCAATTTTATTAATCTCTCCTTTTATTTTTAGAATTTCAAGTGTGGTATTTGATTGGTGGGGTTTAATTTGTTCTTTTTCTAGCTTTTTTAGTTGCAAGGCCAATTCATTGATTTTCTCTTTCTGTATTTTATTCAAGTAAGCATCTAGAGATATAAAATTTCCCTTCATTACCACTTTGGCTGCATTGCACAAATTTTGGTATATTGTCTCATTATTGTCGTTCTCTTGAATGAAATGATTAATTGTGTCTATGAATTGCTGTTTCATCCATTCATTCTTTAGGATGAGATTATTTAGTTTCCAATTACTTTTTTGGTCTATTTTCTCCTGGCCTTCTATTGAATGTAATTTTTATTGCATTGTGATCTGAAAAAAATGCATTTACTATTTTTGCCTTTCTGCATTTGATTTTGAGGTCATTATATCCTAAAATATGGTCAATTTTTGTTACCACTATAGTTTTTCTGAAAGAAATTTTGTAAAAGATGAAAATATGAGAAAATGCAGAGTAAATAATGTTAAAAAAGTTAAATTTTAATTTAACATTATTTAAGGAATTAAACATCTTTTTAGTTTGTCTATTGTATTTTTAGCAGAATTAATTTTTGATCTAAATTTAGCATCCTTCAATAAAAACATTCAAGTGACAAATGAAAATAAAAACTTCATTACTTAAAATTTATTTGTAAGTGAATATTAACTTTTACAAATCAATAAGGTAATAACAAAAACATTCTATTTGCTCCCATGTCTTTAGTTGAACAGATTTTCTTCTGTATATTCCTTTTGGTGTTTATTGCCATTATTATTTCTTATATAATCACATATTTATAATCATTGTATATATTGTTCTGATTATACTTTTTTGCATCATTTAATAAAAACTCATATTTTTCAGATTTATCTTTTATAAATTATCCCTGAGTTATTGGATACATGGCCTTTTTAAAAAATTATTTTATTTTATTTTGTTTTATTGACTTTTTTCTTATCTTTGTTTTTTGTGTTTTTGTTATTTTATTGTTTTTTGTTATTATGGCTACTGTAATTTAAATGTTTTGAATTAAAAGGTCTTTTTTTTTTTT
>JAJPUD010000680.1:505262-515955 GCA_023553655.1 Myrmecobius fasciatus | reverse complement strand
TTTTTTGCTTTTTGCTAAGGCAATTGGGGTTAAGTGACTTGCCCAGGGTCACACAGCTAGGAAGTGTCTGAGGCCAGATTTGAACTCAGGTCCTTCTGACTTCAGGGCTGGTGCTCTATCCACTGCGCCACCTAGCTGCCCCAAGAAACAATTTTTTTAAGAAACTTTTATTTTTAAGAAACTTTCAAGTTTTTTTTTTTTTAAGAAACTTCTGAGAAACATTTTGTTTCTTTTATAAACTGCTGATTTCTTAAACTTTATGGCAATTTCTTTGAATGTTAACTTTTTTTCTATTAAATCCTTTTGATCTCAAATTTATATAAGAAATATTTCCATCAAGGAGTTTCCTCAGTCTGTTTTTTGCAAAACTTCCAGATGAATTGCTTTTGTTATACAAAAACTCCTTATTTTTCTGTAATAGAATTCTTATTTATTTTGTTGACTATTGTCTTCACAGTTGCAGTAAGTAAATCATTGAATTTCTGACAGTTTTGTGATCTTTTAAATAAATAGATCATTGATCCAATTAGAAATATATCATATCTCTTTTTATATATCCATATCTCCATATAATTTTCACTTTTAAACAGGATAAGGTTTACATGTGATTTTCTTTCCTTATTAAGGTTATAACTTAGAACTTACTCTTTGAATTCATTGTATTGTTATCACAGATTTTGCCTATGCTTTTGAAATTGAGAAAATATATTTGGTTACTTAATAAGATCTAGTTTCATCTGTTCCACAGTATTTGTTTTTTGTCTTCTTTGATGATAAAGGGATGATCTCAAGGATCTATATTTTTGTTACTGTTGGTACTCTTCCTTAAAAAAAAAAAATAGACCCAGCAGTGTTTCTACTGGCTTATATCCCAAAGAGATCTTAAAGGAGAGAAAGGGACCCACATGTGCAAAAATGTTTGTGGCAGCCCTTTTTGTAGTGGCTAGAAACTGGAAATTGAATAGATGTCCTTCAATTGGAGAATGGCTGAATAAATTATGGTATATGAATACTATGGAATATTATTGTTCTGTAAGAAATGACCAGCAAGATCATTTCAGAGAGGTCTGGAGAGACGTACATGAACTGATGCTAAGTGAAATGAGCAGAACCAGGAGATCATCATGCACAGCAACAAAAAGACTATACAGTGATCAATTCTGATGGACATGGCTCTCTTCAACAATGAGATGATTCAAACCAGTTCCAGTTGTTCAGTGATGAAGAAACTCATATACACCCAGAGAGAGGCCTGTGGGATCTGGATATAGACCACAACATAGCATTTTCATGCTTTCTATTGATGTTTGCTTGCATTTTGTTTTCTTTTACAGGGTGGTTTATTTTATTTTATTTTATTTTTTACCTTCTTGATCTGATTTTTCTTGTGCAGCAAGATTAATGTATAAATATGTATTTGTATATTGGATTTAACATATGTTTTAACATATTTAACATGTATTGGACTACCTGCCATCTAGGGGAGGTGGTGGGGAGAAGGAGGGAAAAATTTAGAACAGTAAATTTCGCAAGGGTCAATGTTGAAAAATTATCCATGCAAATATTTTGTAAATAAAAAGTTTTAATAAAATTTAAAAAATAGATTTTGTAGGATTTTAAAAAATATTACCTAGATTACTCTCTGTGGTCTCTATTTCCTTCATAGGGCCATCCTTTTTAATGGATCCTCCTCTCAACCTACCCCTCACCCCCCAAAAAAAGAAAAAAGGGAAAGAGAAAGAAAATAGAACATCATCAAAACCCATCAGAATATTGAAAAAAATCTGACATTTTATGTAATGTTCTACATTTCTGGATACTCTCCTTCCCCCCACCTCTGTGAAAGAGTTGGGGGAGGTATATTCATTAGACTCTCTTCTTTGGGATGAAATTTATAATTTTTTACAACTTTCATTTTTGAATATTTCATAATGGTGGTTTTTTCTATTTACAATATTATAATCATTATATTCTTTTCCCCACTCTTTATTTTACTTTGCCATAAGTTGTGTAAGTTTTCCCATGTTTCTCTGTTTTTATTATTTCTTATAGCAGGCCTTTTTGAGACTTTGACTGTTTCAAGTCTCCCTTTTGACATAGATTATAGTCCCTCAGTAGATTAGGAAATCACTTTGAAGAATTGCTTTGTTCAATCCCTTTGTGTCCCTCTAAAATTTAGCTAGGGTGGTCTTTAAACATCTGATATGCTTACTGCATTCTGCTGATATAGCTTTTCAAACAGCAAGATTCCTCTGTGCAGCAAAGCAGGATTTTAGTGTTTTTATTGAAGAGTACTCTCCCTGATAAAATCACAGATCCTTGAAGTATTAGAATATGATAACTAAAATAGACTCTTCCTCTCCCCCCTTTTTTTCATGAAGCATGAAAATAGAGAAATATACATAGATGTATAATTATAGCTAACAAATACTTGGCTTAAGAAGCAAATGACAGAAATACCTTGATGAAATGTAAAAGAGCACTGTGAAGAAAGTTTTCTTTTATCTCTTTAATTCAAACAACTTGCTGCCTTTTGTTTTTAGTAGTAGTAGCCCTGATTTTACTTTTCTACTGATACAATTATCCTTGATATAATCAGCAGAATTTATTCATGTAATCATTTTATTCTTATATTTTAGGAGAAAAAATGGTTCAAAGTTATCATTTAAATAAGATCTTTTATGGGAAGATTTTAAAAAAAAGGAAAGTCTGGTTTTAGTCTTCAGTTTAGTTTTGAATTTACTCTTCTGTTTGGATTATTTATTCTGGATTTAATTTGCTTAAATGTTGCTTAAATGTACTTGTTTAATTTGATTTTTTTTGGTAAAAGGTATTTATTTGTTTTTGAGAACATACTTATTTTTTATTCTTTAACAAACTATTGAAAGCAGCTGAGGAATGTTCCAAATTCCCTGGTTTTTAAGGTCTTAAGATAAGTCTTTAGTTTGAAAAATGCTTGAAATAGAAAAAAAAGTATTGGTCTGAAGAAAATGTTTTGTGTAGATATTATTTTGAAATTTGGTTTAATTAGAATTTTTGAGCAGTTCTGGTTCTCCTAGCTCTCTTTTGGAAGAGGTGATATTAAGTATATATTGTTAAATTCTAAAACTTAGATTTTCTGGTATATATTATAAAATGCTTTATAGGAGACTGAGTTAAAAGTCAAAACTTTCAAGTCATAAATGATTTCTTTTGGTGTTACTCTAATTCTATAGATATCTTATATTGGAGAAAGCATCGCATGATCTTGTTGAACGAAGCCACATTTTTAGCAGTTTCTTTTACAAATGCCTGACTAGAAAAGAAAATAATTCAATAGAAGAAAATCCAAACCTTTCGTAAGTTGACTTTCTGAAGTATTGTTTTGTTTTGCTATTTATTAATGTTTCTTTTTGAACTCTGAATTAACATTGCTTCATTTAAATCAGCATTTTAAAGTATTTTGTTAAACGATCAACATTGAACATCTAGCATATTTAATTTACATTATTTTAAATTCAGAAAGTATCATTTTTCAGTCACTCCCTTTAAGTTTTCATTAGAATTCTTTTTTCTATTCATTCTTATTCACTTTTACTCCATTTATATGGTCATAGTGTATTACATAGTTTTAAGATTCTTAAAAAAAATTTTTTTTTGCTTTGCATTATTCATATAGGTATTTAAAAGTTATTTTTGTAACCTGAAAGTTATAAACATTACATATTTATATATATATTATACTTGTTGGTCATAAATACATTATAGTATTGCATTAAAGTACAATAATTTATTGGTTAATTCCTATTTTAGGTCATTGTTTTCAGTTTTTAAATATGATATGAAAATCTTTGTATAGTTAGATTTTTTTATTTTAATATTTCTAGAGCATACTGAAACAGTGGAATTATTGGGACAAAGGACATAATTATTGCTGTAATTTTGTCATGATTGCTAGCCAAAAAAGATTCTAGTTTATTTCATCAGTGATAATTATACCTGTTCTTTCATTACTTCACCATTATTGAACTTATTTGCTTTTAGTTATATTTGTTCACTTGATGGGTGTGAATTAGTTCTTTGAAGTTCTTTTAATTTTCTTCTCTTTATTTGTGAATTTGGACATTTAAAATTTTTTTTCTTATTTTTCAATGAATAAACACTCAGAAGAAAACAAGAAAAATAAAACTCTTGTAACACATATTCATAGTAAAACAAAACAATTTTTTTTCTTACTAAGTCAATTGGGGTTAAATTACTTGCCCAGGGGTCACATTTGAACTCAGGTCCTCCTGATTTCAGATCTGGTGCTCTATCCACTGCACCACCTACCTGCCCCAGCAAAACAAATTTTTACATTATCTATGACCAAACATGGATATTAAGTATCCCAAGATAAATTTTATATACAGTTCTGTACTAAGACTTTTGGAACATTCTGTATATCATTCTACATTTTGAATCTGTTACCTCTCTGTTTCCAATTCTTTACCACTATAAAAAAAAAAGAGTTGAAACAGTCACCTGGAGAAGTAAAATTAGTGATAAGTTTAAATGTAATGAGACTGTCCAAAACTTTACATTACTTTTTTTCTGTGATGTTGTTTCCATCATATCACTTTACTTGTACAGTAGTTTTCTTAGAATGAACTTAATAAAATAGAGATTGAACGCTTTTCTTCCCAAACCAGTAATTAATGACCCTAAACAAACACACACACACACACACACACACACAAATATACAATATTACCATAATTTGTTACATAATATGTTTAAAATCCTAGTTTGAATTGTAAGGATTAGAACTGCCAATGTTAGTTACAGGGTGGCCCTTCCAGGATAAAATAAAGAGAGCAGTTACATTTTCTCTTCAAAACTGGCATTAAAGATAGGTAAATACATGAAGTAAGGGTAACATAAAAGTACACTTAGCACTTCAGACTTTTAATACCCTACTATTAAATTTTGTGTACATAATTTTTTTTGACATTGACTTAATACCTTATGTTGAGATTGTTTTCTTCGGAGATGCTTATCTAAATGGATTTTGTTTCCCTGAAAAACTAAGACAAATTAGATTCCTGCTCCATTATATTTTTTTAAGAGTAAAATTTTCCAAGGGTATCTGATTGTATTATTCAGGGACTACATTTTGATTTCATTTTTAAATAGATATTGTACTATTTTATTTTTCTATAAATACAGTAAATTTAATTTAAATTACATATAGATCTTGAATTTTATTTCTTTATTAACGTGAAATGAAATTTCCTATTATGGAGCCAAATTTCACCAACCAGTTAATCAACAAGCATTGAGCATCTATTCTTTAAATAGCATTTTTAGGAATATTAAAGAAAGCATAAGGTATATTTTTGCCCTTGAAAAGCTTAAATTTTATTGGCAAGTCAGGGCTAATAGTATTAAATTATTAGCAAACAAAATAAGCTATTATATAATATGGTTCCAAATTTTGTTAGGAGTTCAGAGAAGGAAGTGCTACTTACTTTGAATTGGAATATCATTGAGAACTAAGTGCTGAGTAAATTACCTGGACTGAAGCCTTTCCATTATAATAATGTTCCCTTTTACTTGTCTGCCTCTTTAGAGATCCCTTTATCACACACAGACATACACATACATATTTTATAGCAAGTACATTCTTTTGGGTAGTCTGCTTATATCTGGAGCAATTGCTCAATAATAATGTTTTATCAAACTTTCAATTTTTATACTACTTTACCAAATTAGTCCTTTAAAATTAGGTCCTTTTATATTTTGTATTGAATTTCATTAAGCTAAATAGAAAGCATTGCCATTGTTTTTTACTGCATGTCAAACAATTGTTGGCAAGAAGTAAAAAAAATTCTTGTGAAAGCACTTGTATTTCATACCTGATATACTTTAAATTAATTTGAGGTCCAGTAAATAAAAGCACAGTAAATTTTTATGGTGCCTATTACATGAAACAAAAATTGAAACCTATCTCCTGGAAGACTGGAACTCTTTGATGTTTTTTTTTTGGTCACCTTCACTGTCATTTAGCTAGGCCCTATCATTAGTCATAATATAGTCACCAAAATTTCTTTGATTGTGTCAGTTGATCTTTGTCTTTATAGGAAGAAACTATCACTACTTTGTCTGTAGTTGATGCTTCCATATCCTGAATCTCAAAGTATGTACTATAATTTTTTACATATGTATGTGGTGCTATTGACTTACCATTAACATGGTAGGTATTTTGGAGTTGTTTTCCAAGAGAAATAATGAATTTTTATTGATTTATCTGCATTCTCTGGTCTAGTACTTATGACCAAGAACATATGTTTAGATCTTAAAATTTAATCTTTTGATAAATCTCAAGTTTTCATTGCCTCCACAGTTTCACACTTACCCCATTCCAATAGTTATGCATCTTTTTTATAGTCTCTTTGAGACCTCTCATAAGATCCCCTCATTAGACAGATGACATAGTCTATTTCTTTTCATTCTACTTTTTTCATTCCAGTAACTCCAAACATGTATTTTAACTGATAGCTCTTCTATTCTTCCACAAATCTTTCTATGATTGTAAAAAAAGGAAATTCCATTTTCACTACTAGTATTCTTCCTTCTTCATCTTCCTTCCCCTAACTGCCACCCTACTCCAAATTACCAATATAATGTTTTGGAAGTTCTTACTCATTTTATTAATAATTTATATTATTTTAAAATATAATTATACCAAATATAGAAATATATACATAATAGTATTTATTTTCTTATGTATCTTTATTCTTTTTAAAATTAGTTTTTTTTCCAGTTCTTGTATTTGCTTTCTCCTCCCTCCCCCTCCCCTATCCAGGGAGAAGGAAAAAAACCCCAACTCATTACAACTATGTATAAACATGCAAAACTAATTCCTACATTAACTATATTCCAAGAAAAAATAAGCAAAAAAGGAAAAGTAATAGAAGGAAATGTGATTTAATCCGCCCTCTGAGTCCCAGTTTTCTGTCTGGAGGTAGATAGCATAATTCATCATGAGTCTTTTAGAATTGTGGTTGGCTATTGTATTATCAAAGTACTGTCTTTCAGAGTTGCAGTATTCCTATTATATAAAATGTTCTCCTGGTTCAGCTCACTTCACTTTGCATCATGCAAGTCTTCCTAGGTTTTTTGAAATAATTACTTTCATCATTTCTTATGAAACAATAGTATTTTATCACATTCATCTGCTATAATATATTCAGCCATTCCACAATTGATGGTCATTCTCTCAGTTTTCAATTCTTTGCCACTACAAAAAGAGCTCCTAGAAGTGGTTTTTTTTTTTTTTTGTTGTTGTTGTTGTTGTTGTTTTCTCTTTCTTTGTTCTTTTTGGATATGTACCTACTATATCCCTACTAATAGTATCTCTGAGTCAAGGGGTACATATAGTTTTATAGTTTTGGGGGCATAGTTCCAAATTAGTCTCTAGAATAGTTGGACTCATTCACAGCTTCATCAACAGTGTGCTTTTGGAACAACAAAATATCTCGTGAAAATTCTACCCATGGGGGCAGCTAGGTGGTTCAGTGGATAGAGCACCAGCCTTGAAGTCAGCAGGACCTGAGTTCAAATGTGGACTCAGACATTTAACATTCCCTAGCTGTGTGGCCCTGGGCAAGTCACTTAACCTCAATTGCCTCAGCAAAAAGCAAAAAAAAAAAAAAATTCTACCCATGTAATTTGTTATTGATTAAGTACAATGAACCCTAAACATTTGTTTTATGTAAACAAATTGAGTCTGTAAATAATTTACTTGGATGTCCTTGATATTATATCTTCAAAATAGAATTCTCCCTTATTTCCATTGGCAAGTGATTCATGATGAACGCATATCTTTGAGATTTCTTTAACTACTGAGAAAGTTTGTATGTGGGATGTGTGTATCATGAAATGACTAAATCTCATATTCATAATATCATTGAATCTATTGCTATTATATATGAAGTTATAATGCCTGCTTCAATAATCAAGTTGCAGTAATTATTTGTTTAGGGGTATAAATTATGAATTATTTTAAGCATGGTAGCCTAAAATTGTTATATGTTGCTTATTAGAAGGAAATAAACTAAAAAAAATGTTACCCAAAAGATTTTGCTAAAATCATTACCCTATGGAAGACATTATATAGAGATTTAAAAAAACAGCAAGTTAAAAGTTCCAAAACTTTAAAGAAAAATTCCTGTCACATTGTAAGAATTTAACAAATGCTTTTTGAGTGATTGATTTATGGAACCAAAATATGTTTTTTTCCATATTCACAGAATGGCACAGAGAAGACATAAAAGAGTACGTACATGGACTCGTCATATAAACATCTTTAATAAAGATTACATCTTTGTACCTGTAAATGAGGCGTAAGTTGGCTATTATTTTAAAATGAGAGTTTTTAGAAGATGTTGTTCTTTTAGATGTTAGATGCACTAAAAGATATCATTTTCTAAATTTTCAGCTTTGTTTTTAATGTCCTCACAAAAGCAAGTCGGTATACTACATACTACATATATACTTTGTATATACTACATTGTAATTCACCAGAATTCTCTTGTTCTAGAACTCAGTGTGATGTGGAATGAATTGAACATTTTAAAAGAACTTTTGGGAAAACAGTTTGATTTCTTTTAACCCTTTTGCTCAAAGGGAGAAGGGAATGTTGCCCTGATTCTAAATATGCAGTAAGATTTTACAAAAGTCTTGGGGCAGCTAGGTGGCGCAGTGGTTAAAGCACCAGCCCTGAAGTCAGAAGGACCTGAGTTCAAATCTGGTCTCAGACACTTCCTAGCTGTGTGACCCTGGGCAAGTCACTTAACCACAATTGCCTCAGCAAAAAAAAAAAAAAAATATTTTACAAAAGTCTTTCCTCAGTTTTATAATATATGCTTATCCAGTATTCAATTTTGCAAACCCTCTCATAGCAAGAAGTAGAAGGGACAAAAATTGAGCTGCCTTGGTGTCAGGAACAGAGGGGCTTTGGACAATATACCCATCATGTCCAATTGAGGATTAGAGAAGTATTCCTGAAAGAGGTTGGATGTAACATGGATATGAAATAATGGGGAAGGTTTTGACAGATGGAAGTGGGGAAAGGGCACTGCAGGTAGAGAAAACATCTTGTGCAGAGGTGTCTATGTACATAAGTAAAAACTCATCATTTATCTGTATTGTAAGAGAGTTATGTGATAGGAATCATAGAATTACAATGATCTGGAAGGAACCCCAGAAGTTGTTCAGGACAACTTCTTTTGTTTTATGCATGAGGTAATAGTCTAATAGAAAGCATGAGGCTACCTCTGCTCCCCCAGATTGTAATTATAAATCAGGATTTGAATCCAGGTCCTCTGGATTCAGAAAAGAAAGCCATACAAATTTTTGAGCAGGTACATAATTTGATTTGATTAGTTTTGATTTAGAAAGATGAATCTGGCAGATGCATAGGACATAGTGTGATACAGTAGAAATAAAATGGCATTTAGAGCCAGAATAGTGAAGGTCTGTTCCCAACTTTTCCACTCATCATCTGTGTGGCTGAGTTCCATATTTATAAAATGAGGTAGTTGGATTATATGATATCCTTTAGATGATCCATGATCTCTTCCAACTTTTAAGTGGATGCCATAATACTTTGACTGGAAATTGTTAGACCATTAACTTTCACAAGTAGTGGAGAACTATTTTAGTAGTCCAGGTGGGAAGCACTTAGCAAATTTCAGTTGAAAATGAAAAAAAATGTTTGATATTGCAAATTTTGTAGGACTTAATAACATTGTATAAAAGAGGGAAAAGAGAATGAGATATGGAAGAAGAGTTAAGATTTTAAGCCTATGTAGCTAAGAAAGTAGTAGTTGAGTTAAAAGACATAACCAATTTAGGAGAAAGTAGGAGAGCAAGATGGTAAGGATAAAAAAAAATCTTGAAAAATAATAATATGGCTCCTATTTTTTTAGGATATTAAGATTACAAAGCACTTCCTCCAAATCTTTATCATATTTCTTTCTATATTGTAGTACCTCTTTCACTTAAATCACCTTCACTTAGAGATCTCTACTCCTTTGAATTTCACTCCATCCTTTCATATCATATTGTCTAGATCTTGGTGGCAGCTTCCTCCTTTTGAAGAAGTTTAGTATCTTGAGTCACTATCTGCTCTATATCAAACATGTCCTATATATATTTAAATTTACATGTTGAATTTTCTTTTTGGAATGGTTCATTGATTTCATTATTGTATGGGAAGTTCCTCATGATAAATATCTCTGAATGTAGATTAGCACCTTCTCTGAAATTCATAGTCTCAAGAGTTTCAAGATGACAGGTTAAGTCACTTGCTGAGGTTACACAACTAGTAAGTGTCAGAGGAAGGTCTTATATATTTCTTCTTGATTGAATTCATTAGCAGCATTCTTCCCATTATGCCATGCTACACTCTATATGTTGATGTTTTTTCATTAAATCTCTCTATGATCTAATCCTTGATTACTTCTGTTATCTGTTTCTCTGCTTTTGCTCTTGTGCATCTGAACAACCTGGAGTAAGTCATGTAACTATGCTGCCTGAGTCCCCTGCCACTTTATTATCTAGTTCCAATGGGGCCTTCATTACTTTTGTGCCTCCCCTTTATTTTTCATTGATTCACTCCCTCTCTCCCTCTCCCCCTTTCTCTCCCTCTCCCCCTTTCTCTCCCTCT
>JAJPUD010000680.1:486295-505252 GCA_023553655.1 Myrmecobius fasciatus | reverse complement strand
CTCTCCCCCTCCCTCCTTCTCTCTCTCTCTCCCCCCTCCCTCTCTACCCCCCTCCCTCTTTCCCTCCCTCCTTTTCTCCCTCCCTTTCCCTCCCTCTCCCTTCCTCTCCCTCCCTCCCTCTCTCTCCCTCTTTCTCTCCCCCTCTCTCTCCCTCTCTCTCCTTCTCTCTCCCTCTTCTTCTCTCTCCCTCTCTCTCCCTCTTCCTTTCTCTCCCTCTTCCTCTCTCTCTCTCTCTCTCTCTCTCTCTCTCTCTCTCTCTCTCCCTCTCTCTTTCTCTCTTTCTCTCTCCCCCTCTCACTTCCTCTTCGTCTCTGTTTCTCTCCCTCTCTGCCTTGTACTTGATTAAAACAAATTGATATCTTCTGTTTCAGGGTCTCTTTCTTCTCTGATTCCATGTTTAAAATCACCTCAGGGTTATCTGTCCCTACTCTTTTTTCTCTTCCCTTTACCTTTTAATCCAGTCTCAGATAATGATTTCTTTGCCAGTGAAAACTCATGTAATTACATCCTTGATATTGAATCTTCAGCATATCATCCATTGGATCATCAGTCAACAAACATTCACGAAGTGCCAACTATGTGCCTGTTTCTGTTTGTTATATGCTGGGAATACAAAGACAAAGCAAAAGAGTCCTTGTCCTCAAGGAACTTACATTCTAATGAAGGAAACAATGTGTGTATGTATATTTATACAAAATGACAAATCTTCTTATTCACTAGTTTAATTCCCTACTACATACCAGCACTGCAGATTTCATATGTCCTTAAAAACCCTTCATGTCTAAAACTGTGTCCCTTATTTCTTCTATTTTTTATACCTTAAGTCAGAGAAAAAGTTATCTTTATTCATTACCCACACTGGTTTCTTACTCCCACTCACCTTTCAGTCTCTTGTAATCTGGTTTCCTTTCCTATTTTCCAACTGAACTTGCGATCTTTAAAGTTGCCCATGAGCTCTTTGTTGCAAAATTCAATTTTTTTAGTGCATAGTTTTCTTTTTTAGTGCACAGTATAGTAGATTTTTTTTTTTTTTAACTCTGGTCATTTCCTCTTAATACTTTCTTCACTCTGGATTTTCATTACATTGCTCTGTAGTAGTTCTCTTCAGATTTCTTTAAATGTGCATTTCTTTTAGTGATTAGAATTATAGAACCCTCTTTGATAGAACTGATTTTTTTTTTATTCTGAATTTAACAAGCACCAAATGAAAGAGTATTTCTATACACAAAGTAGAATAGAAGAAGAAGATTGGACTCTCCTTTTGAACCTACGAATCCCTGAGCTTCCCCTGAGCCATATTTTGTCGGGTACCCAACTCCTTCTTTTACATAGTACAATAATATGCAACCACAATACAAACTGTCTTGCAGAAACTGATATCTCAAAATGTACAATAAACAATATTTCAGCCCTAGCAAAATTTATTACAAACCCCTTGTCTCATGTTGTTCCACTTCTGTGATATTATCTCAGGTACTAGATTGTTCCTTTTTCACTGGATGCATTCCATTCACACTTATTCCTCTATGATTCTCTCTTCTGCTGTCAGTCTTGCTCTGCCTTCACAAAGGCAGGAACAGAAATCAAAAAGCCTCTCATTTATTTCTCCTATTGAGAATTGATCATTTATCACTTGGACCCCCTGTCTCACCATCTCCTTTCCTTCTCAGTAGTAGGAATGGTAAGAGAGAGTCAGAAAGACCTGCTTTTTTTTTTTTTTTTTTGCTGAGGCAATTGGGGTTAAGTGACTTGCCCAGGGTCACACAGCTAGGAAGTGTCTGAGACCAGATTTGAACTCAGGTCTTCCTGACTTCAGGGCTGGTGCTCTATCCACTGCGCCACCTAGCTGCCCTAAGACCTGCTTTCAAATCTGGCTTAAGACACCTCTTTTTTTTTTTTGTTTCAATTTCTTTATCTGTAAAACGGGGATAGTGATAATTGCACCTGCTTCACAGGGTTGTTGTGAGGATCAAATGACATATTTGTAAAGTATTTGGTCCAGCATCTGGCACATAGGTGCTAAATCGAGTGTATGGTGATTTAATTTGGAAGGTCTTATTTTCAGATACTAAAGAGGGAAAACAACTATATATAATGAGATACATATAGAATAAATTGAGCATAGTTTCAGAGGCAAGGCATGAAGATTAAGGAAGTCTGGGTAAGGCTTCTTGCAGAGGTAAGACCTTAACTGAGTCCCAGGCAAGTTAGGAAACAGAGATGAGATAAGGAGATACAGTCTGTGAAATAGGAGACATTGAGTCAAAATGTTTGGAAATAGGATATATGGTGTCATAGGTAGGACAGCACAGAGTCTAGTGCTATTGAAGGGAGTAAGGAATAAAGTGCCTTGAAAGAAAGAAAGGGGCCAAATTATGAAAGGATTTGAAAATCAGATTCTAGGTTTGTTCCTGAAAGTAATAAGGAGCTATTGGAATTTATTGCATGGGGGTATGTAGGTCTGAAGTGGTGGTGATATGGTCAAATATTTGGCTTAGGAAAATCTATTTAATAGCAGAGTAGAGGTTGGACTGGAGTGGGGAGCTACTTGAGGCAGAAAGATATATCAGAAGTCTTTTGCATTAACCCAAGTGTGAGATGTTCAGAGTTAGCTTCAAATTGATGTTAGGTAATAGTGAAAGAGAAAAGAGACATATAAGAGTGATTATTATGATAATATATATATATATATATAATGATATAAAACTTGACAACTGATTGTATGTGGGGGATGAGATAGTTGAGGATTTGAGGATGACACCTAGGTCATGAGCCTGCATAACTGAGAGGACAGTGTTATCCTTGAGAGTTTTGTTTTGTTTTGTTTTTCTTAAAATTTTTAATTAATTATTTTCTCTTTTGGTACCATTAAGAGTAAAAGGGAAGTTAGGAAGGAAGTTTTGGAGTAAACATAAGTTTTAGATTTGGATATTCTAAGTTTAAGATGTTTATGAGATATCTAGTTTGAGATATCTGATAGGCTCATCTACCTGAGTCAAAAGTTCACTGTTTAAAATATCAGTATTCTGCCAGAAGAATTACAATTTTTGAAATTAAAGTTGCTAGTCATCCAAAGGAAAGTAGATATACAATGGATATAAGTAGGTTACATTATATAACCAATGAAAATTTTGCAGAAGATATGTAAAAATATAACAGAAATGTGTAACTACAAATAGAGGTAGAATGGTATGTAGCGAGAACAAGGTATATTTGATGACCAACCTCTATTAGCACCCATACAACATCAAGAGATCCAGAGAAAGGCCTTTGTCATGCTAGATTTGTCTTCTTTAAATGTTTTATGAGGAAACATGGAGAGGAGAGTTATACAAAATAAAAGGTATGAATGATCTTCAATTTGTTGAATTGAATGAAACATATGTATCAAAGATTAATCAATCACAGATCCATCAAATTAGTAAAGAATTCAAATTAGATAAGAGTTGTCTAACGGAATGCCACATGGCTTTGTCCTTAATCTTGTCCAGTTAAACATTTTTCCCAAAAACTTAGAGGAAACCATTAAAAAAAAGCATATTTGTCATATCTATGGATGATAATTGCACAGAAGAGTAGAAAAGAATACCTAATAAATTAGATAACAGGATCAATGTTGAAAATAGGATGATGGAATCCTGGCTTAATAATCTTTTCTGTAGGAAGTTTTAATTGAATGTTGGCTCAAAATGAGTTATTAGCATAACATTAGAATGTAAAATAAAAAAAATAACAAAAAACCCCCCAAAAAACAAATCATTTAATCTTAGGCTGCATTAATAGCAATATCATATCCAGATTGATAGGGCTAATTATTTCACTGTGCTCTCTGCTTTTCAGATTATATTTGGAATATAATATGTAGTTCTTAATGTCTCATTCTCAATGCATAGCAACAAAGCAGAGAGGTGAGGGGTGCATGAGAAATTGTTGAGAGAAATGGAAATTATATGTAGAAGAGTGGAGTGGTGATCGTAGAGATAGGAAGGAAATATAGTTGTTAATTATTTGAAGTACTGACATATGGTAAATACTAGGTTTATTTTGGCACTCTTAAGTACCAAATATAATTGGATTTAAATGTAATTGGGAAATACTTGTTTAACAAAGTAAATGAAAATACAATAAAATGCAGTATTATACTTAAAGACTAAGTTAATATATGGTTCACATATGGGACCTTTATATATGGATTTGTGGCCCCTGTTTCTATTTGAGTTTGACATTACCACTCTAGAAGATAAAACTAGATTTGATGAATTAAAGTTTCAGAGAAGCAAATTTTAGTTTACTATAAATAAAGGCTTTCTCATAATCATTATTTTTAGATTGATAGGAGAACTATCAGGCCTATTTTACCAAATGTTTTTATGGGAAAAGATTAAATTTTGAGATTATTTTTTGATCAATCCTAAGATATTACTTATTTCTTTTTCTGTTCTTTCTTTCTTTCTTTTTCTTTTTCTTCTTCTTCCTTTTTTTTTTAAAATAGATCTCATTGGTATCTTGCAGTCATTTGTTTTCCATGGTTAGAAGGACCTGTGTATGAAGATTTTCCACATCAGTCATCTCAACACTCCAAGTCTCATGACTTTGAAACTCCCCTGGGTAATATACAACATAGATGGTAGTCTTTTAATGATCATGGCAACAAAGTACAAAATATTAAAATAATAATGGCTACAAAAAGCATTTTGAAATTAAAGGCAATAGGTAAAAATGATTTTTAAATGAATAGCAAGAAATTTTAGACTGTTATACAAGGAAATCTTATCTGTTATATTTCAGCAATAAGTGATCTTGATATATACACCTCTAAAATTACACTATATGTAGAAATATTTGTACTATATGTACTATATATATAGTAGAACTTTATTTAGAAATGTTTTGTGGAATCCAACTGACATCTACTTTTTGCCAATCATCTCCCTGCATATCTTGTTCTTAGTGACAATTGAATATAGTGATTAGTGGTCTTGATAGGCAATTGTTTTCTTTTTCCCCTAGTTCAGATTTTCTACTATGAGATCAATATACAATGCAAAACAACGCTTAAATATACCCAGAAAAACCATATCTTGTAGTTGATATATATGTTTTGGCCAAAGCAAACATTAATAAAAATAGCCATTACATTACAGTCAAAACATAAAAAAACAAAATAGATGAAATGGCAACATTCCCAGAATGTTACTAACAACCTCTTGGAATTTACTCTTCTGGTGATCATTAACAAAAGATAATTCTGCCCCAATTAATTATCATTTATTGCCACACTCTTCTGTTGTACTGTCTAGAGTCACTACTCTATTGTCAGCAGACTTCCTTTCATCTTGCATCTCTTCTTCCATCTTTTGATGCTGATTAAACTTTACTTTTTCCTAAAGATCTCTCATTCTTTACCAGCTACTCTCAAGCTGCCTGCTGCTCTTACCTTTTTTCCTTCCTACAGTCTGCTGTGGGGCTAGAAAGATGGGTCAGCAACAATAACAACAACAACAACAACTTGTTTTGGTCAGTTCTGCTACTTCCTTTGCCATCATCACTCTGAAGTTTCATTTGATAAGGTTTTATTGTCCAGATTAGATTATTATTGCTATAATCTACTGATTTCTCAGGTCATTTTCCCTATTACTTCAATGAGTTCAGTACTTGAATTGCATTTCTTCTTTCCATATTAACTTCTGTTCTTATTTTTTATTATTTCAGCATTAATACTGATGATCCTTTGAAACAGGACTTTCCTTATCTTTCCTTATCTTCTTATTTTCAGTGACTTAGACCTCCTCATCTATCATTTAGAGTTATCATAACTTAGATTTCATCATAACTCCAAACTATATTACTTTAGCTTAAAATTTTGAGTCATCTTTGACCATTTCCTTTTTAGCAACTTCTCTCCAATATTCAAACAACTGTTATATCCTATTGATTAAACCTCCATAGTATTTCAATATTACTTCTTCTTTATCTCTACAACACATTAAATCATGTTCTCTCACCTGGATTTTTAATAGTAGCTTCATAACTAGTAATTCTGCTTCTATTTTTCCTATCCTTAATCCATCTTTCACACACTTGCCAAAATAATTTTCCCACTCCCCTGAATACATCACTCCCCTCATCAAAAAGAAAAAAAAAACCCAAATTATGGTAGTTCCCTTTTACTATAAGATAGGTAATATTATTATTAATCTTATTAGCCTGGATTTAAGACTCCTCACACCAGAAATAAGTTTTTGTCTTATTTTACAACACCTACTTTATTTTTTTCTTTGTTTTTTTTCCCCAGTTGTATTTTGTTTTTCCAAATGCATGTAAAGATACTTTTCAACATTATTTTTCCAAACACTGTAAAGATAGTTTTCAACATTCATTTTTGTAAGATTTTAAGTTCCAAATTTTTTCTCCCTTCCTCTTACCTTCCCCTGCCTTAAGACACCAAACAGACTGATATATCAGAAAAAGCAAACACAAAAAGGTGCAAATAACAATTCCACCTTTTTTTGTTTGCTTTTTCTTTCTTGTAGTTTTCCCTTTTTAGTCTGATTTTTCTTTCATAGCATGAAAAATATGGAAATATGTTTAAAAGGATTGTACATGTATAATCTATATCAGATTGCTTGCTGTCTTGGGGAGGGGGAGATTAGGAAGGGAGGGAGAAAAAAATTTGGAATTCAAAATCTTATAAAAATGAATGATAAACTACCTTTATAGTGTTTGGAAAAATAAAATATTACTGGGGGGGGGGAAACTCAGGGAAAAAAGATATATGTGGCATTTTGTATTTCAAGCCTATTGGAATTATTTTGGGATTACTGTATTGCTAAGAAGAACTCAGTCCAGCATAGTTGATCATCATACAATTTTTTTTTTTATTTGCAAAACATATGTATGGGTAATTCTTCAACATTAACCCTTACAAAGCTTTCTGTTACAAATTTTTTCCCCCTACTCCTCACCCTTCCCCTAGATGGCAGGATATCTACCACATGTTAATTATGTTAAAATACCTGACAAATCGAATATATGTATACATATTTCCACACTTATCATTGTTGTGCAAGAAAAATCGTATCTACAGGAAAGAAAAATCAGAGAAAGGAAACACAATGCAAGCAAACATCAATAGAGAGCATGAAAATGTTATGTTGTGGTCCACATTTCACATCCCTCTCTCTGGGTGTATATGGCTTTCTTCAGTGAACAATTGGAAGTGGTTTGAAGCATTTCATTGTTGAAGAGAGCCAGATCATCATACAATTTTGCTATTATTGTGTACAATGTTCTCCTGATTCTGTTCACTTTATTCAGCATCAGTTCATTTAAGTCTTTCCAGGCTTTTCTGGAATCAGCCTGCTCATCATTTCTTTTAGAACTATAATAATATTTGATAATATTTATATACCATAACTTATTCAGCCACTCCTTAAAGAAATATAATATTTGATAATATTCATATACCATAACTTATTCAGCCACTCCCCAATTGATGGTCATTTACAAAATTTCCAATTCTTTGACACCATAAAAAGAGCTGCTGCAAACATTTTTGCACATATGGGTCCTTTTTTTTCTTTTGTGATCTCTTTGGAATACAGACCCACTAGAGTCACTGCTGGATCAAAGGGTATGCACAATTTGGTAGCCCTTTGGGCATAGTTCCAAATAGATCCAGAATGCCTGGATCACTTTACAACTCCACCAACAATTACAGCACTCACTTTTTATGCCTTCCATTAAAATCAAACTGGACTACCAAATATTCCCCAAATTTGACATTCGATCTCCTATATCTGTGCACATCTATACAGGTCATCTCCCAGGCTTGGAATTAACTCCTTTCTCATCTTTATTTGTTATCTTTCTCCATTTCACTAAATTTTTTAAAGAAGTTTTTATCTTCAGTGTATTTTTTCCATTTCACCAGATGTATTTTTTAAGGAGTTGTTTTCTTCAGTCAATTCCTGTGTTTCTTTTTCCAAACTCTTCTGAAAAGCTCTCATTTCTTTTTTCCATTTTTCTTCTCTCTTTTAAGATCCTTTTTGAACTCTTCTAAGAGAGCCTTGTGAGCTTGAGACCAGTTCATATTCCCCTTTGAGGCTTCATTTGGAGGCATTTTGTATTTGCTGTCCTCTCCTGGGATTATTCCCTGTCTTTATAGAAGCTCTCTGTGGTCAGAGTTCTTTTGCTTTTTTGCTCATTTTTAAAGGTTGAGATCTATTCCTAGAGCACAGCGGAAATTGTTCTGAGCTTCCTCTACAGGGTGACAGGGGCTTCAGATTGCCTGTACTGAGACTGCTGCTGCAGGCTTCCCCACTGAGTGAGTGAGCCTGGCCAAGTCCCACCTATTAATGCTGGGATTCACGGTTTCACTATTTGTGTTCTGTAGTTGCTTTGGAGGTCCCACAGCTGGTCTGTAAATTCATTGGCCATCTGAACCAGTAAAGAGTAGCCAAAGCTGTTGTATTTTGACCAGGAGCCTCTTGCAAGGTTTGTTGTGCTGCTGGGGCCAATCGGCCCTGGGCATCCTCAAGTCTGGGCTGTGTTCCCCCTCTGCCCAATTAATACAGACCTTTCCTGAAGTCCTTCTAAGATATATTATGCTGTAAAATTATTACACTCTGAATATCTGTGAATTCTGTCACTTCAAAATTCATTTAGAGGCTTGATCTAATGTTGATTCTGAGGAGCTCAGGCAAAGTCCTCTCTCCCTCTTCTCTGCCACGTTGGTTCTACTCCCCATTTTTACTTGTAATAATCTTTTTCTTTATTTGAGGCTCAGTTTAATTGGCATCTCTTCTGTTAAACCTTCCATAATTATCCCAGTTGAAATTATTCTTTCTCTCCACAGATTTTGCTATAGCATTTTATTTGAATCTCTCCCTTGCCTCTTTATATTATACTTATTGTGTAGTATGTATATAGCTCTATTCTGAAAAGTTCCTATATGCACACATACATGCATGCATATATATACATTTATATATACATATACATCTGCATATAAATATGGACACATAACAAATACATATATGCAAATATATGTTTACATTTATCTTTGTATATCTACATCCTGAAAAACTCCACAATACATATAAATAAACATATATATATGTATATGTGTGTGCTGGTTTATGCTTAGTTTATATGTACACACATACACAGATGTCACTATATTATATGTATTGTATAGTATTTTTGTATGTTTTCATTACCATTCTGAAAAGTTCAAGAATACATAAATATACATATATTCATATAATTATACATGCACAAACATACACAGATGCCTCTTTATATTTTATTTATCATGTTTTATGTGTTTTGTATATTTGTATGTATATATCCTGATGCTCTTCAGCTCATATGTATATGTACACACATATATAGTATACTTTATATTATATTTAACATGTAGAATATGAATATACATTTCTGTTCCTGAAAGGCTCAAGAATATATATCTCTATGTATATAAACATGTATGCAGATAAAATACATACAAATGAGTGTGCATATATAGGCATATACACATAGGCATATAGTTAAGTACATGTTATATACATGCAAGGATATATGCATAATTATTTATACACACATCTTTTTATTATACTCATGTGTATATGGTATATCTTTATACTCCCACCCCTCCAGCAGTAGAATAGAAATTCTTTAAGTTTTGAACTTTGCCCAGTTTTTAATCCTTTTGTCATTAATTCTTAGCCCAGGCCTTTTCAATGTAATAAATATTTCTTAGGCTTAATTTAATTTTTTATTGTTGTACTTTCAGCTTTTAAGAAAGACTGTCACAGATATCATGGGTTTTGGCCTCTGAGATTTGATATTTGTAGATAAGAATCATCCTTTACAAGGTCTTTCCATTGTTTAAGCTTTTGCATAATAACAAAGTCCAATAGGTCTTGGTTATTTTTTCTTTTATTAAATTTATAGAGATGAAATAAGTATTAGACATACAATTTTTTTTTATAAATGCTTATGTTGTTTTGTTATTTCAAACTAGATAATGATCTACATATTACTTCCTCACTCTCCTTAGATACAGAAGATCCCCAGGTAAGTGAATTCTTTTTTAGATGTGAGAAGAGGAGAACTTAGTAAGCTACTATGATATCTGGGCAATGGGACATATTAAGTTAATTCATTGCAATGGTTATTATGGTCCTTAGACCATTATTTTTTATACTTTGCTTTTTTTTGGGGGGGAAAGGATGAGATAAAGACTTATGCTATTTCTTAGCTAATCATTCTTCACTTATGCTTTTATAGTTTATTCTTCCTCCCCAGATATATTCCTTCCTAGATAATCTTCATCTTGCCTACTAAATATTTCAAGCTTAAACTATTTTTTTTAAAAGTTTAGCAACAATACTAAATTTGTATATTAGTATACTCATTTTATACAAATGTGATGTAGTTTAGGTTTATTTATTATCCTAATTCATTGACAAGTGTCATGTGATAGTTTTAAGTGTTAAGTCAGGAATAGTTTATGCTTTCTTATTCTTATTTTTTTCATAAGAATAATAAGTAATACATAGAATTTATAAAGCATTTTTTCTAAGAATTGAACATTTTGTGTACCTGCCTACTTGTCTGTGTTTTTGTGTATGTATACATATAAGTATATACACTCCTTTAAACAAACTAGAGAAAGATAACTATTAAAACATGAATTCTAAGAAAATTCCCATAAATTTGAATATCATCAGCTGCCATGCTAAGAGGCTGTTGGTGCAGTTGTGATTTCAACTATCAGGACAAAAGGAGGGAATTCATTCTTCTCTCTGATGCTGCAGAGGGAAGGGGGTAATAATTGCTTTAACTGTAGGGAATTTAGCGTGAGAGAGATATTCCTACATTCTGAATTAAAAGTTCTAACTTGGGCAATTTCCTATAGTAACAATGTTATTGAGAGGGTACTACTCTTCCTTGAGTGTTCTTCCTTTGTAAAGTAAAGGGATGAGAAGAATTCAGAATGTAATACTTAGACTAAAACATGTTAAACTTTGTCTGGGGCCGTTTATCAAAAGCAGTTGATACCCCTAACAATTCAATTAATTTGGGCCAATTCCTCAGACCTGTCCTGTTCATGGTGAGCACAAACTAACAAACAATCTCATCCTTCCAGGAACTTTTTTTCTGGGACCAATATTTGAGTGGTCTTATATATTTTTTCTTGATTCAACTCAAACCAGAAAAGCAAAGGAGTCAGGAACTTGGATACTATGGAAATAATTTCTCAGGCCTGTCTGTACAGAATATTCATACAGGCATTCTGGCTTTAAATACATATTAAATCCCTATTTTACTATGGGATTAATTAAATCACTGGCATCAGGAGCCTGGTACTTGTTACCATAGTTCTAAGTTAACTACTTCCAGTGAAGATAGCAGCTGATCATATTGTAGTTTCATCTGTGCTCTTCCATATGGGATTAACTTTTGCTCTTTGGTGGCTTCTTATGTTTGAGGAGTAGAATCTATTGTCAATAAAGGTTCTAGGTGGGTGCTCTTTAATTCTACATTCTGAAATTCCATGGTATCATTTATTATGTTTGGGTACAAAGAATTTGACCTATTTCCAGACTAATGCAGACTTAATTTACTAAAATGAAATTTAATGACACTTAATATAAAACCTTCAATTTGGATTCAATGACAACTTTACAAATTTAAGGTAGGGAGGAGACATAGCTGCAAGTTCCATGTAAGTCAACGTTTCTATAGAGTCAAAAAATCTAGAGGAAATGATAGTAAGCAGACTATATTGGGAATATTATGTGCAATTCATAGTGCTTTATTTTAAAAAGATGTTAACTTGGAGAGAATCCAGAGGAGAGTGGCCAGAATCATCAAGGGCTTCAGGGACATGCCATAAAAGTATTGACTTAAGGAACTGAGGATGTTAAACTTGAAGGAGAAAACACTTGGTATATTTAATAGTTATTGTCTCATATTTGAAGGGCTGTCATATGGAAGAGGGATTAGACATATTATGTTTGGCTCCAAAGGACAATGAGGAACAGGGGATAGAGGTTGCATATAGGCAGGTTTCAGGTAGATGTTTGGAAACATTTACTCATTAGAACTATCCACAGGTGAAATTCACTGCCTTGGGAGGTAGTGAATTCTACTTCACTAGAGAATTTCAAGAAAATGCTGGAAATTGTATATATTACAGAAGACTTTCTTAAAATGGCCTTTAATATTCCTTCCAATTCAGCTGTTCTGAGATTACTGGTCCATAAAACCCATTTAGATTGTAAATGACAGCTAAAATACTGTATATTTACCACAGCATAATTTTCTACTACTATGTAAATAAAGAGTATTTCTGCAATATAGAGGGTTATATAAGTATCTTTGTTGGTTAAAATGACTATCTAAACCAGTTATAACATTTATAGGTGGAAATGTGTTTAGAGTTACAAAGAACCAAATGACATCTTTTGAAATAATATTCATTTGTATGTTGAGTTCCTTATATATGAAAATTGGATTAACAGAAAAAATGTTGTAGAGTGAATCTTTGTTTTATTAAGATTTATATAATCGATTTCTTTTAATTAGTAGTTCTCTAAGCATGTTTAAAATAAGAGGAAGTTGATACAAATTGTTTTTGATTTAACTTTTTAGGAACACAAGCCATTACTTAAAGCATATTTTATTTCACCAGTATAACATTTGGACTATCACTGCTTCCACATGTCTGGCTCCTTTCTTGCTCATAACTATAATGAGTGATTTGTTTTATTCTGCTTGTCCATTTGCCTATCACTGATAGTGGATGTGCTGCTACCTCCTGATACCCACTGTGTATGTTCCCATCATTTTTTGATTCTAGTGGTTCATAATTTTCAGCTGCATAGCATCTCTGTAAGAATTAAGATAAGAATAGGAATTGAACCTGTGATTTCATTATTGTACAGAACTTCCAGATAAGGAAACTCCCTCTACCAGTTCAGGTTGTCATTTTCTCTGTAACTTCTAGGCTTGGAGAGTTGCCTAGAATACCAAGAGAGTGACCCATCTAAGCTGAACCTGAACCCAAGTCTTCAGGTGTTCAAGGCCAGCATGCTATTCATCTCTAGCTCTCTTGCTGCTTTTCTTGAGAGATTATCAATGTTAAAAAGATCATTAGAAATATTGTGGAATTTTCCACGTGATCCAGTTTTTCTGTAATTCAGGACTTTGCTTGGCTGATTGCCCACTTCTGTCTGGCATAAGGTATAGGTAGTATTGGATTAATTCAGTGGAATGTGATATCTAGGTCTATAATATAATCTGAATGAATACATATTCTCTACTCTTTTTTTTCCCTGTATGGTTTATTAAACCAGACTTTCACTGGGCATGCTTTATTGCACCATGTGGTTAATAAAATGCCATACAGCAGAATTTAGAGAACCTCACTAAGTATGGAGTATTGGCATGGAGTATTCTTGTTTTAGTTATATTTTACTCCAGGAAATACGTAAATGGCAGTAATATACGCTTCTGAGTGGATAGTTTATTGTTCCATGTATTTATTGTTTAGAAATGATAAAAAGAATTGTTGGGCAAAGTTAGTTCTCTGGTTACATTTATCAGATAGTCTTACATAACTTTAATATATACATGAAAGGCATTTTGGAGGAGAGCCTTTAGGATTGCATTGTGAGTGAAATGAAATCTTTGTAAACTACAAATTAACACAGCAGAATCACATATTTTATATAAACGTCAATAATGTATGACTGAAGATGTGGTTTGTTAGAAGGAATGGTCTCTAATAGCCTGTCATTTACATAAAAGATGCTCTATGAATCTATAATCTTCCTAAAATTTTTATTTTAATAAGAAAGTATATATATGAAATACTTATTATTGATGTCATCTTGATTGCCATTAAATTTTTTTTTTTGTTTGGTTTGTTGATTTAATCAAGTTGGGGAATTCCTGGTGTGGAAACTGTTCATCAATACAGATGAGTAACATCTCCATATTTAGTCTTAAGAGAGTTGTTTGAGCTACTAAGAAATTATTATTTGACTATAATAAAATATAATCTTTCTGTTTCAGAGACAAGATTTAGTCTTGGACTTTGTGACTTCACAGCTGACCCTTTAATCATTATGGCACATTGCCTTTCTTGGATGATTTTTTAAAAAATTATTTTAGGATCTTTCCCCCGCTTGAAGCCTTTTGGTAATCAGTTCTAGAGTATCTTTAAAATTTTTTTTGCCTCGGGGCAGCTAGGTGGTACAGTGGTCAGAGCACCAGCCCTAAAGTCAGGAGGACCTGAGTTCAAATGTGGTCTCAGACACTTAACACTTCCTAGCTATGTGACCCTAGGCAAGTCACTTAACCCCAATTGCCTCAGCAAGGAAATTTTTTTTTTTTTTTTTTTGCCTCCAGCATGGATTTCCTCAGTCCATCTGTTTCTTTTGGCTTTGTTTTCTGACATTTCCAGTTGAATGTATGCTCCTTAAAGGGACTGTTTTGATTTTGTATTTGTACCCTCAGCATATAATTTTGTGGCATATATCAGGTGCTTAATAAATGCTTGCTGATTAATTTTCTTTTTTCTCCCAATTAGCAAGCATTTGTTTTTTCTCTCCTTCTTCCATGTCAACAATCAAAACAAAAACAAAAACTCCACAACAATCCTAAACTCTTAACAAATAGTCAAACAAACTAATTCCTGTATTCTCCATGACAAAAATATATATCTTATTCTGAATTCTAAATCTATCACCTCTGTCAGAAGCTGGATAGCATACTTGCTCATTGGTTGTTTAGAATTTTGGTTTATCATTACATTCACTAGAGTACTATTTAAAATCTTTCCAATAGGTTTGTCTTTTAGTTATTACTTCTACATAAAGTGCTCTTCTCTGGTTCTATTCCCTTTATTCTTCATTCATTCATAGAAGTCTTCCCAGATTCTTTTTGAATTACCTCTGTCATAATTTCTTATGGTAAAAAATAGTATTCTTTTCATTACATACTATATTCCCCTCCCTCAGCTATTTCCTAACTGATGGATGTTCCTTTAGATCTTAATTTTTTCAAACTTCAAAAAGAGCAGCTATGATGAGTGCTTTTCCTCATTGTTTTATCTCTTTGGGGTATATATCTAATAGCAGTATTACTGCATTTATTTCAGTCATCTTTGACAATCTAACTATGAAGTGAAAACTCTGTTGTTTTAATTTATATTTCTCTTATTAGTAGTAATTTGAAGAAGTTTTTTCATCCTTTTCTTCCTTTGGAAATTGCCTATTCATAACCGTTGGCCATTTCTTGATTGGAGAATGACCCTTGTTCTTAAATATTCAAACCATTTCCCTTTATCAGAGAAACTTGTTGCATAGATTTTTTTCCCCTTCTGTTTACCTTCTAATTTTAGTTAAGTTGATTTTATTGCTACAAAATATTTCAATTATGTATTCAAAATTCTCTAAATATCTTAGACATCAGACCTTTGTATGATAAATTTGCCACAAAGAATATTTATTTTCAACTAAAACTTGTTTCTCTTCACTTCCAACTGTGCATTGATTTTGTTTGTATAGAAATCCTTCAGTTTTATGCAATTAAAATTGTTCCTTTTGTTTTGTGATGACTTTTCTTCCTTGCTTGAACAAAAGAACTCTTTCCCATCCATACCTATGAAAGGAATATCTTTCCCTTATCTTTCAATATTTATTCATGAAAAATATTCAGACTATTTTTTATCTAAATTATCCATTCCTCAAAAGTACATTGTGGCACATGGGAGTGAGATGTTGGTCTAACCCCATATTTGTCATACTACTTTGCTATTTTTCCAGCCATTTTTGTAAATGAGAATTTACCCCATTCGTTCAGGTGCTTGGGGCTAAAACAGTCACTAGTCTGTTCTCTTGCTTCTGCATTTTGTGCTCCTAATCTTTTCCACTGATCCACTTTTCTCTTTTTAAACCAGTGCCAGATAATCTTGATTATTGTTGCTTTGTAGTATAGTTGAGGATTGATATTGCTAGCCCCCTTTCCATCTCACTTAAAAAATTTTCTTTGAAATTTCTAACATTTTGTTTCTCTATATGAATTTTTGATTTTTTTTCTCATTCTATAAAGTAGACTTTCTTTACCTTTGGCAATTTGATTGATATGGCCTTGAATTTGAAAAGTAATTTAACTAGTATTATCATTTTCATTATATTGGCATAGCACAAAACTTGAGCAACTATTTAAAAGTTTTTATTTTTATGGAAAGTTTTTTATAGTTGCATTCCCATAATTCTTATATATGTTTTGGCAGACAGTCTCTCAGATTTTTTTTCTTAATGTTCTGTAGTGATTTTGAAGAATTTTTTTTTTGCTTTATCCTCCTCCTCCTGAGTTTTATAAATAACTTAAAAAAAGTTTAATGATTTTGTAGTTAATTTTTCCATTTTACTACTTTGTGAAGCTATTTTTCAGTTGATAATGCAGTTAATCCATTATCATCTGGAATTCTCTTTATTTATGCTTATTTTTCAGTTTCTTTTTCTTGTGTTAATGATTTTGTTGAGATGTCTAGTTGTGTATCAAATAGTTGTGGTAGCAGTCATGTTTGTTTTACCTTTGATCCTACTCAGAAGTTCTCTGTACTATTTCCAATTACATTTAATGGTGCCTCTTGATTTTTAGGTAGGTCCTTTTAATGATATTATGCAAAATTCCCTTTATGCTTATGTGTTTTGATTTTTTTAACATAATGGGGTATGTGTGCATTCATATAACCATGTGAATTTTAGTTTTTTTCTTACTATGGCATATTATGTATATAATTTTTCCAATATTGAATCAATTCTACATTCCTCTTATGAATTTAACCTGGTAATAGTGTAAAAAATTTTAATATGTTGTTGTAGCATTGTTGCTAATATTTCACTTAGCATTTTTGCATCAGTGCTCATTAGGAATAGTGGTCCATAGTTTTCTTTATCTGCTTTATTTCTCCCTGGTTTAGGTATCAAGATCATAGTTCTTTCATAGAAGAAATTTGGTAGGATCCCTTTTTTCCTATTTTTGCAAATGATCTATATTGGTGTTTCTCAAATTGTGCTACAAGGAACTCTGAAACTCCCCAAGCTTTATTTATTTATTTTTTTAACATTAAAAAAAAAATCACAGAATCTTATATTGTTTGTTAATAGACATTAAAAGTAATTTTAGAGGATTTTACTACAAGTAATCTACCAAAGTATTATTTAAAATGAAGGATTCTACCACTGTGCAAAAGTTTGAGAACCACTAATCTACATATTATTAGAATTAATTCTTATTCCTGAAATGTTTGACGGTGTTCACTTATCCTTCTGTACTTTCTTTGGAATTCATTTGTGGCTTTTTATTCTTAGATTAAATTTTTAAAATCTTTTTTTTTTGTTCTTTTAAATTTGTATAGTTTTGTAAATATTCTTTTCATTTAAATTCTAAGTTTATTGGCATATAATTGGGCAAAAAAGTTTCCGATAATTTGTTTTATTTCCTTTTTATTTCAAATAAATTATTTTTTATCATTTTTGGGATTTGGCAATTTTGTTTTCTTCATTTTTGATTAGATTATCCAATGATTTATCTAATTAAAAAAACCTGCCCAAGTTTTATTGATCAATTTAATTTTTAAAAAATTGTTTATATAATTAAATAATCAAAATTTCTGGGGTTTTGTGTTTGATTAAGGGTTTTTGATTTGTTGCTTTTTTGCTTTTTAAAAAACTTGCATTCCTACTTTCTCTTTAATTGTTTAAAGACATATTTTTCCTCTGTGAATTGTGTTGTCTATGTCCCTAAAATTTTAATATATTTTCATATTTCTTTAATGAAATTATTTATTGTTTATGTTTTTGTCCTCACCCATTGATCATTTAGGATTAAATTAGTCTCCATTTAAGCTTGATTCATTTTCTAAGATCCTTTTACTGATCATAATTCTAATTTTATTATAGTCAGTAGTAGTATTTCTGCTTTCTGCATTTATTTATGAACTTTTCACTTCCTAACGTATATAGTCTTTTGTAGTTTTTGTAAAAGTGACATGTACCACTGGAAAAATGTGTATATCCCTTTCCCTTTTCATGTCATAATTGCCAGAAATCTAACTTTTCTAAAGTTCTATTCACAACATTAATTTCTTTCTTATGTTTTTGTTACATTTGCCTAGGTCTGAAATGGGCATATTGACTTGTTCAAAGATTATGGTTTTATTGCATATTCCTCTCTGTGATTTAGTTACCTTTTCCTTTAAGTATCTTTAAGTATTTACATGCTGTGGCATTTGGTACATATATAAAAGCACTGACATAGTTTCATTATCTCAGGTACCTTTAAGCATAATGCATATTGCCTCTTTTAAATCATGTTTATTTTTACTGCTCTCTTACCTTAGGTAATTCTTGCTGTACTTGCTTATTTTTTTTTGCCTGATTCACAATAAATTCTTCTCTAACTCCTCATTTTTATTCCGTATGAATTTTTATATTTCAAATATGTTTCTTGTAAATACTATATTGCTGTATTCTGCTTTCTACTCCATTCAGCTATCCATTTCCATTATTGGTAAGTGAATCCCATTCATGTTCAACAGATGATTATTGTTATATTTCTCTGTATCATATCCTATTATATGTTTTATTCTCTTTTTTCTTTTCTAACTCTTTACTAAGAAGAGGTGAAAGAGAAGGAATCAACATTATACCTGGAAGGAACTTAATACATATTTGTAGATTGACCAGTATGATGGTCTCATCTTTATGGTGCCTGAAATGTGTAATCCTGACTGTTGATCTTTGGTACTTGAATTCTTTCTTATTGCTTGCTGACATTATTTTTATTTTGATTAGAAAACTCTGGGTGTTATCTATGATTTTCTGGGATGTTTTCTATTTAAGGTTTCTTTCAAGTGATAAGCACTGAATT
>JAJPUD010000680.1:471288-481295 GCA_023553655.1 Myrmecobius fasciatus | reverse complement strand
TCTCTTTCTCTGTCTCTGTCTCTCTCTCTCTGTCTCTCTCCCCCTCCCTCTTTCTCCCTCTCTCTCTCTCTCTCCCCCTCCCTCTTTCTCCCTCTCTCTCTCTCTCTTCCCCTTCCTTCCCTTTTGACATTTACACTTTTCCCTTGTATCTGCTCTGAACATTGTGGTTTTCAGGTCCTCATACAGCATCACTAATCAGAATGTTACAAGTTTTTTGCCCCCCCCGGGGTGTTCGTAGTCAGAATACTGTTGGCTTCTGGCCTCTCTGGAGTGTTCCTAGTCAAAGTACTGCAGGCTTTCACCTTCCTTGGAATATCCCTTGCCCAGAGCACAGTAGACTTGTTTCTGTCCCCCTTCTCACCTTATTTTATCATTCTAAGTAACACTGTATATATCTTCAGTTATTGTGCTGGAAGACTTTAGTTCTGTTTAACTGTGCTCATGCAGACTTTCTAGTGAAATCTTTTTTTAGTTGCCATAGCTGTCTTGCTGTCTTTTTTGTTATTTTCTTGTGTTGGATATAGGAGCTTACTGGTTTTTTTGTTTGTTTTGTTTTATTTAGATTTCTCAATCATTATTTGATTTTAAGTCTTATTTAGATCTTTATTGGAGCTTATGTGCTAGACTCTTCTGCAACCATACATGTTGCCATCTTTACTGGAAGTTTTTTGTTTTTTTTTTTTTTTTTTTTTTGCTGTTTTGTAATATTATGTTGCTTACCTGTCATCTTCCATCATTCTTCTATATAATGTATGCAAAGACAGTTGTGCTGATGTTGCCTCTGTTGAGTTATTTTGCTTAGAAAGTAATTAAAGAATTTGTTAACTGGAGCAGTGGCTGTGCTCTTTCAGCCTCTTTATTCTGGAAATTGATAATTTTGGTTAAACTTCTCTAAGAATACTGAAGTCAATATCTTTACTTTTATTAATTTTCCATTTTTCAAAGTCAACACATTGCTTAAATAGGTTGGATTGAGACTATTAAAATTACATACAACTTTGTCTTATTTGTCTTTTCATTTTACATTAATATTGACTATTTGTGTAGCCAATTGTTCTGTCAGTACAAATGATTACCAATTTAGGAATCAGTCATTTTTAGTCAATATATAGGCAACTTCATTTTTTGTGATGATGTTCCATGCTTACTATGCCCACTACATTCTCTCTTTTTAAAACAGATATATGTATATTATATTCATAGAATACATACACACACACAGACATGCACACATACACACACACATATATAAAACATGTAGATATGGGGTTTCTGAATAATCTTTATATCTTTCACTTATTATGAACAGCATTTTTCATATTTTAAAAATATATTCATCTTCCTCCCCCATGCTAACTTTTACATTTAAGTACAAATTTCAAGGTACACATAGCATTCTCTAGGAAAGCTCACCTTCCAACTTGCTTTTTCTATCTTGGTTGGGTTAGATCCTCTATGTGTCTTCTCCTAAAACAGTTGCTTACTAGTCCCACAGGTGCACTTAACTTTCATAGTTACACATAGTTACAACTAACTCAAAGCAAAAGCATTTGTTTAAAAAATCACAATAAGAACAATGACTATAAAACATTCCCCCATAAATCTGGGGTCTCCTTTTCTATACATACACACGATATCAGTGACTATTGTGAGCACAAATTTAGTATACTGTTAGGGACAGAATTAATATTTCAGATACTGTAATGCTCAGAGAAACTAAGGCATTATTAGAGATTAGAGATTATTAATATTTTATTGATAGTAATGGAGAGATAAGACTAGTTGACTAAATAAGACTATTGTCTCAATGTATTCAGCCCATGGAGAATTTGGACTGGCAGCCATATTAGCTAGCCATTTGGGTCTCAAAGTATCCAGCAGTGATTTGGGATCCATAATCATGGGTCTGGATGGGTCTCCTGACTCAAAGCATGCAATTCCAGAGAGTTTGGACTGACAACCATATTAGCTAGCAGTCTGGATCTCAAAGTATCCAGCACTCTAATGAAGGGCTCCAAAGACTCTTATAGGGCTCTGGCGCTCAGGGAAACAAAGGCAGAAGGAGGGATAGAGCACTGGGGATAGAAGTTCCAGGAAAAGTCCATAAATTCAGTTTTGACAAGTTGGGGACATGGAGGGAGGATCATAAATTCTGATAAGGAGCTAGGAGCCTCTGAGTCTGGGTCCATAAAGATAAGGGGTATATCTAGGTATTTGAGATAGGCCATCTGGAGGTTTTATGGCTCTTTGAAATTCCAGTGGCTATAACTCTGCAGCCCCAATTATCTCAGTCCTAATGGCCAGGAAAGGGGCTTGCCACCAGGCAGAACAATTTGGAAACTGAGACAAAATAATTGAAGGACTCTGAGACAGGGGAACTGTGGCACAACAATACTACGTGATCTTCATCATCTTTCTGTTGTCATGATGCCCTCATTCAAGATTATCCCTAAGCACAGTATCACTAGAGGTTAAAATTACTTGGGCTCTCTGGCTGTGCTTTTCTAGATAATTTGACTCTCAACTATCAGGGATAGTGCGTTGTTATAGATAATCAACTTCACTGCTGTCAGAGGTCATCCTCTTTGCTTCCTGCTTCCAAGTTTTTTGCTTCCTAAAATAACTTCAATAACTTCAATGAAAAACACCATGGTTAATAGAGAAGAGGAAGAGAGAGAAGTCACCGCTTTTTCCTCTTATCTTCTGATGGAGACAGAGGGATGAAACTCCACAAAGCTGTTTTTTGCCTTAACTGCCTTGTCTCTTTAAATTTTGAAATGCCTTCAAGGGCATAGCCAATCCCTGGCCAACCAATGGAAAGCTACCTTTCTAATTCCATTAGGAAAACATCTTCACATTTTGTAAACGAATAATGTCATATCTTTACATTGCATTTGAAACATTAGCACCTTGTTACCTTGTTGTTTGTTTGTTCTCCCTCCTCCCCCTTTTTCTGATTCTGTTAGCTGGTTTGGGGGGGGGGAGAAGGTCATGAATATGAAATAATCCTCTTTTAGTATAAAAGCATTTTCTTCATTTGGTTTAAAAGATTTTGTTAAGTTTATTTTAGGATTTTTCTAGTACTTTTTCTTCTGTGGCAGATATTGGAGCACACACTAAAACTGCCTCGATGTTGGTTTCCTTGCCTATAATCATCATGAGCACTCCAAAAATGAAATATTCAAATGTGTCATGAAATCACATTTTTAGAGACATGATGAAACTAGTTCTATGAATTATTTGCTATCAATATCAATTTATTTGTCCATTCAAAGAGCTAAGCTCCACTAAGCTGAAACTTCTTTATATCTCCTGATTTCATTCCTTAGTGAGAATTTGCAAATGGTGTTGTGTAATTCCTCCAGTAGTGTATCAAATTTTTGGTCATTGCACAACTATCTCACATCTAGAGTAACACCGGTTAATGTTAATAGATATTTGAAAAACTTAGTCATTCCTTGCATCATGTTTCTCCTTTGGTAGTCTTATTCTCAGATGACAGGACCTCTGGGTCCAAGACCATACCAAAACTCACCAGAGCCTCCACTGTGTTGGCATAACCCAGGATTACCTCTGTGTTATCAAGAAGGATCTGAAATAGAATTAGTTTTTATTTTATTTTATTTTATTTTTTTATTAAAGTTTTTTATTTGTATAACATGTAGGGGTATTTCCTCAGCATTGATCTTTACAAAGCTTTCTGTTACAAATTTTATCCCCAGTCCCCTTCCGTCCCCTAGATGGCAGGAAGTCCACTACATGTTAATAATGTTGAAATACTTGACAAGTTGTGCAAGAAAAATCCTATCTACAAGGAAAAAAAAAGAAAATAAGAGAAAGGAAACACAATGCAAGCAAACATCAATAGAGAGCATGAAAATGTTATGTTGTGGTCCATATTTCATATCCCTCTCTCTGGGTGTATATGGTTTTCTTCACTGAACAATTGGAACTAGTTTGAGACAATTCTTTGTTGCAGAGAGCCATGTCCATCAGAATTGATCATCATGTAATATTGCTGTTGCTGTGTATAATGATCTCCTGGTTCTGCTCATTTCACTCAGCATCAGTTCATGCAAGTCTCTCCAGGCCTCTCTGAAATCGTCCTGCTGGTTGTTTCTTACAGAGCAATAATATTCCATGACATTCATAAACCATAATTTATTCAGCTACTCTCCAGTTGATGGGCATCCCTTCAGTTTCCAGTTTCTAGCCACTACAGAAAGGGCTGCCACAAACATTCTTGCACATGTGGGTCCCTTTCCCTCCTCTAAGATCTCTTTGGGATATAGGCCCAATAGAAATACTGCTGGGTCAGAGGATATGCACAGTTTGATAACTTTTTGAGCATAGCTCCAAATTGCTCTCCAGAATGGTTGGATCCGTTCACAGTTCCACCAACAATGTATTAGTGTCCCAGATTTCCCACTTCCCCTCCAGCATTCATCGTTATCTTTTCCTGTCATTGTAGCCAATCTGACAGGTGTGTAGTGGTACCTCAGAGTTGTCTTAATTTGCATTTCTCTGATCAATAGTGATTTGGAGCAACTTTTCATATGACTAGAGATGGTTTTAATTTCATCATCTGAAAATTGTCTGTTCATATCCCTTGACCACTTATCTATTGAAGAGTGGCTTGAATTCTTATAAATGAGACAATTCTCTATATATTTTAGAAATGAGGCCTTTATCAGAACCATTAAATGTAAAGATGATTTCCCAATTTGATGCTTCCCTCCTAATCTTGTCTTCATTAGCTTTATTTGTACAGAAACTTTTTAACTTAATATAATCAAAATTATCTATCTGGTGTTCAATTAATAGTTCCAGATCTTCTTTGGACATAAATTTATTCCATCTCTATAGGTCTGAGAAGTAAACTATACTAGTTCCTCTAATTTGCTTACAATATCATTCTTTATATCTAGATCATGAATCCATTTAGATCTTATCTTGGTATGTGGTGTTAGGTGTGGGTCAAGCCCTAATTTCTTCCACACTAGTTTCCAATTTTCCCAGCAGTTTTTGCCAAATAGTGAGTACTTATCCCAAAAGCTGGGGTCTTTGGGTTTATCAAACACTAAATTGTTAAAGTTATTGCCTACATTGTCCTGATATCCTATCTTATGCCACTGATCGACTGCTCTATTTCTCAGCCAGTACCAAATGGTTTTGATGACTGCTGCTTTATAATATAGTTTTAGATCTGGTACAGCAAGGCCACCTTCATCTGCCTTTTTTCATTAATTCCCTTGAAATTCTTGACCTTTTGTTCTTCCAAATGAACTTTGCTATTATTTTTTCTAGCTGAAATAAGAATTAGTGAACTTATTTGTCTCATTTCAGTTCTAAGTTTTGGGAAATTATTCAAATTTTCCAGACTGACCCCCCCAAAAAAAAGTATTTTAGGTGTCATCTGATAGATTCCCTTTAGAAAGAGGGAATAAATTATTTGGGAAGTAGATCTGATGCTGGCCACGAAGATGTGATATGGGAGATTTAAATTATTTATACATCTACTGAAGAGTAGTAGGACTAAAAATAAAATAGAAAAAATAACTCTTTGATTTGTCTTAGTGCTAATTTTATCCTTCAAAGGGTGGGGTAATCAACAAGGAGGAATTTTGTTCTGTATCTAATTCTTACTATAAGGGTGCTAAGAAACCCTGTGAGTAGTGACTACTTCCTCTTAGAGTTTATGATTGTGAAAGGAAAGGAAATCTGGTCACAGTCTTAACATGCACTCTAGGTTTTTGGGAAAGCACATTTGAATGGCTTAAAAAAAAAGATAGGTAGGATTTCATGGGCTAAAAAGCTGGACCTCAGCTGACAAGATGAAATGAAATTATGAAGTTACAAAAGAAAAAATTCAATTGAGGAGGAAAGAAGGAAGGAAGGAAATAAGTTTTTATTAAAAACTTACTATGTGCCAGGCACTCTGTTGGACACTTTACAACTATCTCATTTGATCCTCACAACTATACTGACTGATAGGTCATTTTATAGATGAGGAAATTAAAGGAAATGGATTAAATACTGAGGATCATAATGCTAGTGTCTGAGGCAGAAGTTGAACTCAGGTCTTTCTGACTTCAAGCCCAGGGCTCCCTCCACTGTGCCATTTGGCTGGGATTTGTTTGAAGAGACCCATATGGATACAAAGGAAACTTGTTAAACCAATTAAATTAAAAAAATAAATTTATAGAGATGGAAGTAAAGTCAAAGAGGATGAGCATTATTATTCTGTAAAAATAGTGCCAATTGGGTAAAAACTCAGAATGTGAGAAAGTGAGGCTGCTGAGGGAAATTAAAGATAAAGGGAACATTTTCATTATATTGGGAGCAAAAAAAAGATTATTGTTGTTGTCACTCAGTTGTTCAGTTGTATTTGACTCCTGGTGACCCTGTGGATTCTTCTGTCTATAAGGTTTTCTTGGCAAGGATATTGGAGTGATTTCTACTATTTGCCATTTGCCATATCACATAGCTAGTAAATGTTTGGTGCAAGATTTGAACTGAGTTCTTTCTAGCTCCAGGCCCAGCACATTACACTACTTATCTACTGAACTATCTGGTTGTCCCAAAAGGAAAATAAAAATGGTATTAGGGTATCAGGGAGTAGGAGGAATGATGAAAATTGATAAAAAAGGAAAAGCAGGGCTCTGCTCAGCTCTTAAAAAAATTCTATTGTCTCCACCAAGAAAGATCTGTGCTCTGGAAGTGATGGAACAAAAGTGACTTAAAAGGAGGTTGATACCCAAAATAAATGAAGTAGTAAAGAGAATAAAATGTGGACTAGATGAGGCATAATTAGATGGATTCTCTGGTTAGATGAGTTAGATGACTACTCAAAGAATAGTTGCATTAATGGTTCAGTATTATTGGCCAAGATTCTCCAGTAGAGTGTACCTAGGTACCTCTGCTTGATAGTGAGATAGTTAACAATTTTATCAGTGACTTGTAGATGACATATTTACTCAATTTGCAGATAACACCAAATTGAGAGAGATAATTAACATATATGACAGTCAAAATCTAAAAGGATCTTGACAGGTTAGAGTACTGGGCTGAATATAATAATAAAATGAAATTCAGTAGACATAAATATAAAATATTATACTTGGGTTCAAATAATCAGTTCCATTAATATAAAATTGGGGGAATCATGGTTAGTTAGCAGTTTGAAAAAGATCCAGGCATTTTATAATAGGATACAAGTACAAGATGTCTCAACAATGCAATGTGATAATTGAAAAATGCTGTTTTGAACTGAAGATTTCCAGCATTAGGAAATGTCTAGGTTTTATATCATAGGACAATTAGTTGAAAGAATTAGAGCATGTTTAACTTACAAAAGAGAAGATTTGGGGGTGGTGTTTGACATAATTGTCTGCAAAGATATGACAGATTGTCATATTGAAGAGGGTTTGACTTGTTCTGTTTGACCCCCAGAGGCAGAATTTGGAACAACAGTTGGAAGTTGCAAAGAGGTAAAATAGGCCTAATATCTGAAAAAACTTAGAAACAGTCAGAGTTGTCTAAAAATTGAATGGACTGCCTTGAGGGTTTATGGATTTCCCCCTCTTTGTAGGGTAATGACCAACCTGCTGACTTCTTTTGATATGGTATAGTGAGAATTCCTTTGGTTTATAAATTGGATTAAATGACTATTAAAGTCCTTTTCATTTTTCTAATTGTGATTATGTGGATAGCAGGAACAAGTCACTCATTATTTTGAGTACCAAAGTGAGGACCTAAATTGGTTTCACAGGCTAAAATGATTGCCCTGATGATGATGAACTGCATCAAAATGAAGTTTGGTTGGGTTAAATATGTAAGACCTTCACTCTGATTAAAAAAAATAAATAAAAGATGGGGAGACATATTTGTAGATAGTAGTTCATGTGAAAATGATAAGGGGATTTTACTTATACATGACTCTTAATTGACTGTAATATGGTAGTCAAAAAAACCTAATGTGATTAGAAAAATATGGTGTTCAGAGCAAGGGAAATGATAGTCTTGCAGTACTCTATCCTAATCAGATCATATCTGGAGTATTGTTTTCAATTTTGGGCACTATATTTAGGGCATTATAAAGGTGAAAAAATCTAATGGAGGATAGCTTGAAGAAACTAGAGACTTTCTAGGAATTTCAAGGTATTTGAAGGGCTTTTTGGAAGAGAAATTTAACTTGTCCTGTTTGGTGTCAGTCTGAAAGTAGGAGCAGTCTGTGAAATTGAAGATAAGCAGGCAGGTTAAATATACTACTGCTTAGATTTTTTGAGCATCTTATTAGGTAATAAGGTTATCTTAGTAGGTAACTGATTTTCTCAGTAAGTAATGGGTTCCTTAACTTTGGATATTTTTTTTTTTGAATTTTATTTTATTTGCATAACATATGTGTGGGTAATTCTTCAACAATAACCCTTACATAGCTTTCCGTTACAAATTTTTCCCCCCAACTTCCCCACCCCTTCCCTAGATGGCAGGATATCCACTACATGTTAATTATGTTAAAATATTGGCAAATCGAATATATGTATACATATTTCCAAACTTATCATTGTTGTGCAAGAAAAATCTTAACTACACAAATGATATATCAGATAAAGGAAACACAATGTAAGCAAACATCAATCAAGGAGTATGAGAATGTTATGTTGTGGTCCACATTTCGCATCCCTCTCTCTGGGTATATATGGCTTTCTTCAGTGAACAATTGGAGGTGGTTTGAAACATATCATTGTTGAAGAGAGCCATGTCCATCAGAATTAATTGTCATATAGTACTGTTGTTGCCGTGTATAATGATCTCCTGGTTCTGCTCATTTCACTCAGCATCAGTTCATGTAAGTCTCTCCAGGCCTCTCTGAAATCATCTTGCTGGTCATTTCTTACAGAACAATAATATTCCATAATGTTCTTATACCATAATTTATTCAGCCATTCTCCAATTGAAGGGCATCTATTCAATTTCCAGTTTCTAGCCACTACAAAAAGGGCTGCCACAAACATTCTTGCACATGTGGGGCCTTTTCCTTTCTTTATGATTTCTTTGGGATATAAGCCCAATAGAAATGCTGCTGGGTCAAAGGGTATGCACAGTTTGATAACTTTTTGAGCATAGCTCCAAATTGTTCTCCAGAATGGCTGTATCCGTTCACAGCTCCACCAACAATGCATCAGTGTCCCAGCCCTCCCACAACCCCTCCAACATTCATCATTAACTTTTCCTGTCATTTTAGCCAATCTGACAGGTGTGAAGTGGTACCTCAGGGTTGTCTTGATTTGCATTTCTCTGATCAACAGTGATTTGGAGCACCTTTTCATATGACTAGAAATGGTTTTAATTTCATCCTCTGAAAATTGTCTGTTCATATCCTTTGACCATTTATTGATTGGAGAATGGCTTGAATTTTTATAAATATGAGACAGTTCTCTATATATTTTTGAGATGAGACCTTTATCAGAACCCTTGAATGTAAAGATGATTTCCCAATTTATTACTTCCCTCCTAATCTTGTCTGCATTGATTTTGTTTGTACAAAAACTTTTTAACTTAATATAGTCAAAGTTATCTATCTGGTTTTCAATTAAGAGTTCCAGTTCTTCTTTGGACATAAATTTATTCCATCTCCAAAGGTCTGAGAGGTGAACTATATTACATTCCTCTAATTTACTTATAGTATCACTCTTTATATCCAGATCATGAACCCATTTAGATCTTATCTTGGTATGTGGTGTTAGATGTGGGTCAAGCCCTAATTTCTTCCACACTAGTTTCCAGTTTTCCCAGCAGTTTTTGTCAAATAGTGAATACTTATCCCAAAAGCTGGGGTCTTTGGGTTTATCAAAAACCAAATTGCTATAGTTATTGCCTAGTTTGTCTTGTGATTCTATCCTATTCCACTGATCGACTACTCTATTTCTTAGCCAGTACCAAATGGTTTTGATGACCGCTGCTTTATAATATAGTTTTAGATCTGGTACAGCAAGTCCACCATC
>JAJPUD010000680.1:361480-465715 GCA_023553655.1 Myrmecobius fasciatus | reverse complement strand
TCTCCCAGGGGCTTCCTGGGTGCCCAAAATCCGCCCCTCTATCGCAGCCCTGACTTCCGCCCCGGCTGGAGTCTGATTGGGACCAATGGCCGATTTCCCCTGAGGCTAACCTTCTCCGGAGTTCTTTCACTGTAGATCTTTGATAGAAGTGCGATGTAGTCCGAATGCTTGGAGTTGCTCTCACTTAGAAACCAGTTGGAAGGCTTACTTTGTCTGAGTTTGAGGGAGTGTCCCGGGAGTTCACAGAGAAAGCTGTCCGCAGTTCGCCATCTTGGCTCCGCCCCCAACTTTGGATATTTTTGATAAAAAAATCAGAGAACGGTTTGTCAGCCATATTGAAATAGGTTATCTGTGAAGTCCCTTTTAACCTTGAGGTACTGCGATTTTAAAAATGTGACTTACTAATATCCTATTTATCTGAAAAAAAAAAAGTACCACCAGGCCATTAGAAGTTTTCAAACCAGAGGTATTTTAGATCTCTTACTAAAAAAAAAAATTAATATTTCTACTTGAAATGTTCATTTGTCTAAGTTAGCTTTACCTGGAGAAAAATATACAAAAAGTAAATGTGTAATGTTATTTCAGGGTACCCTCAAGACTACACCAGAATCAAAGAAAATGTGTAAAAGGTATGTATATCTTGTAGTTAAATACATATGTTATGTACTTAATTCAATCCAACATGCAGTTCTTGAATATAAGGAACTTTGCTAATACTAGGGACACAGAGACAGATACTAGGGATTCTCTGGCTGGCTTATTTTCAACTTGGACAAAGCTATATGTACATAATACATAGAGAATAAATGAAAAGAAATTTCAATCAGGAAAGAGCAAAAACAACTCATTGGGGGATCAGGAAAGGTCATCTGTAGAAGGAGACACTTAAGAGGGAAGATAGGGATTCTATACAAAAGGTGGTAATCTTGGAGATCATCTTCTGTCTGCACAGTCTTGTAGATAGGAGACAAAATTCATGCATGTATAAATTCTGATAATTTAACATTTTCCTTTTGTTTTTCACAGACCATGCATTCTCATATTAGACTCCTTGAAAGCTGGTTCTGTACAAAATACAGTTCAGATTTTGAGAGAGTGAGTAATATTATTATAATTTCTATGTCTATTTTAAAACTCACCAGGGACTCTTAAGTTTCAGAATGTTGCTGCTCTGCATTGGTGGAGAAACTTTTCTTGAGAGTTTTTGACAGATAAACTTGCAACTCCAAACCAAGAGAAAGGACTAATAACATGTCAGTATTTAATTTTGTTATGTATGTAGTTGAGGTTTGTTATTTTATTTATTTATTTTATTTATTTTTTTGCTTTTTGCTGAGGCAATTGAGGTTAAGTGACTTGCCCAGGGTCACACAGAGGTTTGTTATTTTATCATTGTTATATACTAATTACTAAAGTATTTTCTCAAGTGATTTTTAACAAAAGTGAATAAAAAACTGATTAGTGTTAGCAAGAGAAGGAAGAATTTTGAAGAAATACTTATCTATTAAATGCTGATAGTAATCAGTGCAGCTTTTTGAAAAGATATTTTCAAGATGGTAATTTTTTCAAATTAAAAAAACCCTCTTAATTGTAAATTAACATTGTTTTTCACTGTAAATATGTTTTCTTAATTTTACAGTTACTTTGCATTTTCTAATTGCTTTTTTAGTTTAACTTTGAAGTAATGTTTATAAACATTATGTCTTTAAACTTTGAAAAGCTACTGTCATTGATCTTTGAAAGAATGTTTTATTAGGGGAGAAGGACAGCAGGGTTTTAGAAGGGTAGATGTCATCATTTTAAACAAAGGTAGGGGGGAAAGAGAGTGATGTCTTCAGACCAGAAATCACTGAGTTTGTATTTCTTTAAGTTTTTATTTAAAAGATGATTACTGAATATCTATAAAAGGAAACTGATCATAAAGAGCCAGCATAGCTTTATCAAGAATAAATCATGTTAAATGAATTCATTTCCTTTTTTTTTTGACAGGGTTCCTAGAGTAATAGATCAGGAGAATGCTCCAAATATAATTTACCTAGATTTTAACAAACCATTTGACAAATAAATTCTAGCTTCTGATCAAGCTAGAGATATAGGAGCTACAAGAGAGTATAATAGGTAAGATTTAGAACTGGCTGGCCCCAAAGTTACCATTAACTTTTAAAGATTTAGAGTTTCCCAGGGATCTCTATGTAAACTTGTGCTGTTTAATATTTTTATCAGTAAGTTGGATAAAAACATAGATGGCCTTAGTATTACATTTGCTGAAGTTATAAAGCTGAGAACAGCTAATATAGTGGAGGCAAGATTTAGGATTGTAAAAGATCTTGACTGTCTACAGTGTTGAGCAGCATCTCCTGAGGACAGTTTTAATGGGACAAATATAAAAGCTAATACTTGGGTTCACAAAATCATTGTCATGAATACAAGATATCAATTCATCTGATTTACTAGTTATTAATGTAGTTATTAGTGAACTTCAAATTCAAAATTAGTCACCTGTGTGCTATTAACAATCAAACAGCTACTTTAGTCTTAGGTTGATTTAAGAAAGATCCAGTGTTCAGGACTAAGATGGTGATGGGCTTTTTGTGTTTTTCTGGGCTCAGGCCACAAATGGAGTGTTGTGGTCAGTTCTGAGTGCCATCTTTTAGGAATGTTTGAAGGAACTATATATGCTTAGCCTGAAGAAGGAATACCTGGTGAGAACATGCTAGTTTGTTGTCTGTAAGTATTTGAAAAATTATACTGTGGAAAAGAAAATAGACTTGTTTTGCTTGCACCCAGAAGATAGAACTAGAAGTAATTACAGGTATCCAAAAGTGTAGTGATTAAGAAGGTAATGATTAGTGGAATTCTTAGTCAATTTCTTTTTCTTCAAGCAGGCTAAGCAATCTGATCTCTTCTTGATTGTGTCGTAGGGGATATTCAGATATGGGTTGGACTAGATAATCTCTGGAGTACCTTTCAATTCTGAAATTTAAAAAATAAAAAATTTAAAATATATACCTAAGTCCTGGTAGGAAATAAAAGTATGTATTCCTTAAATTTGAGGAAGGAAACATTTGAATTTTAAAATTTGAGGCTATTTGGTGTTAAAGGATAACATTTTCTTTATAATAGGTTGACTTAGTAATATACTAGGACTATTGGATATGGTTGGTTTTTTTTTTGTTTGTTTTGTTTTGTTTTGTTTTGGGGGGGAATACTTCCAGATTCCATCTCTCTTTCTGTTGACTATTTGCTCTAGATGTGGGGGATGTGAAGTTAAATTGCCCTCCTGGCCCACAAGTTACATTAATAGCCCTGAACATTTGACTGGAATATAAATGTAATAAGTTATACTAATATAAAATTTTACTTAATTGCATAGCACTTTAAAAAAAAACTTGACCTATAAATTAATATGTATGTAGGAATTATGCAAAATTATACATCTAGCATTAATTGGGGGAAAAAACCCCAATGTTTTAGCCTTGTAAAATACAGCAGTTTTTCTATGGAAGCAATACTTGTAAAAAAAATACATGCAATATAATTTTGTACAGTCAGGTTTATCTGTAGGTATTTTGAGGTATTAAATTCAGCAATAAATGTCATTCTTTGATCTTTGAACCTGCCGCATAGAGACAAAGACAATTCCTAGTTGAGTTACACTACTCATTATTGGTTCCAGGTACTTGGAAGTAGAATGGGAAGTTAGAAGAAAAACACATCGTGAATTCAGCAAAACAAATATGGTTGACTTGTGCCCTAAAGTTCCTAAGCAAGATAATAGCAGTGATTGTGGAGTGTACTTACTACAGTATGTGGAAAGCTTCTTCAAGGTACATGGAATTAATTAGATTATTTGTTGGATTTTTATGGAACTAAGAAGTAGGGGTAATTCAGAATTGCTATGTAGCAGTTTTTAAAATAATTTTTTCTGTACATCTTTTCTAATAATGTTGCATATAAATATTGGTTATATCATAATCTGAAAGGTAAATTATATATTTAAATTGGTAGTGAAATATTATCAAATAATATATGATATCCATGTTTAACATGTTTAGTGAAATAAGGATTTAGTGAAATTAATGGTTAGTATGCACTATGAAGAATAATACTTTCAGTCTCTAGTCCACTGAAACCCAAAATATATAATCAGACAGTGATAAGGGGAAAATAAGGAGAAGAAATTACTGCTTCTACAAACATGGAGATTAAGAATCACCTTTTGGGTTAAGTGCTGTGATTTCATTATTTCATGTATGGCTGTCACCAATTAGGGACTTTGGAAGACCATCATGAATTTAATCAGCTTAGAAACCTGCATGTTTCCTTTCATGAGTGGGTCTTGAACCATCTGCTTAGAAGTTCTCTGAAAGCACACAAAAATTTTTTTTTTGAAAATAAAATGAACATTTTCAGTCACTGGGGATTTGTGGGGGATGATTAGCCTGGGGCAATGTATACTATTGGCTTTCATTAAATGTATGTCATTTTGTGATTTTCTTTTCTCTTATTGTATATGATACATTATAGCATTGATATGATACATGATAGTGTTGTATAATACATATTGTATAATACAATAGTATTTTCTGCTCAGCTATTGAACAGCTATTAAATCTTCAAATCATAGCTTTCTGGGCCTCAATTTATGTATCTGTAAAATTAATGAGTCAGACTAGATAATCTTTATGGCCTCTTCCAGCTTTGTCACATAAATCTATATTTCCTGTGGGTGATATTATAATGAAGTTCTAATATTTAATTATAATACTTCAAAATCAGTAAATTCCTTTTTCCCAGGTTAATTATTTCATGTTGAATTACACAAATACAAAAATTTGAAATGTCTTCTTAAAGTAATTAAATCTTCTGTTTCCTATCTTTAGGATCCCATTGTTAATTTTGAATTACCCCTGCACTTGGAGAAGTGGTTTCCTCGTCAGGTGATAAGGGCCAAGCGGGATGATATTCGGGAACTGATTCTGAAACTTCATTTACAGCAACAGAAGGGCAATAATAGTTAATTCATCATTGATGGATGTGGAACTGGTGTTTTTAGAAATTACTGGAAACTATATACCAGCATTTGTACTATCCTGCTTGCAAAGAAGAAAACACCTTGTGGTTATTTTGTAAATTGTTCAAAATTATTTAAATTGTATAATTAATTGATTTTGTTTGGATCTGATAGATGGGGATAAAGGAGTGGGGAGGGGGAGAATGTAGATAAAGTTGTTAGGTTAAAATTAAAATTTGATAAATATTTCATATTTTTTTTCAGTGAATATGCTTGAACTATGCAATCAACATATGTGATGTGAGAATGTTTTAATAAGTGATTAAAAAAACCAACAACAAACCACTATATGGTTTTAACCTGCACAAGATTTTGGGTACAGGACCACTTACTCCTTTGGTACCAAACCCATCCTTGGCAAGTCACTTCACATTGCAGCTTTTTTTTTTTTTTTTTTTTTGCAACTCAAGCATGCCCTATGAATACTGTGTATTTTAAAATAATTATTGTTGAATGCCATTTATGGCATTACTTCTGTATAATATAAAATAGAAAGCTCTTAATGTGAGGTGGTAAAAACCTACTCAAACATCATGTACTTGGTCAATTCCCTAGTTAGGTAATAATTCCATTCTGTTTTAGTTGCAACAATTTTTTTCCTCCTGTTACTTAAGGAGATTGGGGAATAAGCAGTTTTTTTTTTGTTTATTTGTTTGTTTTTTAGGGTGAAATTGTGAAAAAAACTTAAGAATTATAGTTTTTTATTTTAAATGTAAATTCATTTTTCTTTTTAAAATTGGAAAAATAGTTTTTCTTTTAAGAAACAACATTTAAAAACAATCTGAATACTTTTAAAAAATATTATATTCATTGATAACCTTTGTAAAATAAGATAGAGATACTTACTCATGCATTGTATGAGTATACACACCCCATTATTGAAAAAGAGATCTCATTTTTATGAAGATAAAATTGCTCTCATTTGCTTTCTGTATGCTTAGAACTTTAACAAGCTATTCACATTTGTCCAGACTTATTCATTAGTTTATTAGAACTCAATATGCATTTTAAAAATCTATCCACCTAACTTTTTTTGCTAGTAAAGCAAAAATTGTTTTCATCCTTTTAATATCATATTTTTTCTTCCCCAGAGGCTTTCCTAGGAGAGCTTAGTTCTTCAGTACATATTCAGGCAAAATTTTACTGAATTTTTGTGATCCTGATGGGATTATATCTGACTAGACTTCCTGACTGTTAAATATAATTCACTCTGATATTATCAGAAATATTCTGAGGAAGACAGATAATCATATTCCATTTTCTCAGATAAGAACTTTTTGTAAGAATATAATTTTAATCTCCCAACTCAGATTTCTCTTGGATTTTTATCATAATTGGAAGGAAGGAAAACCGAAGCCATTAGAGGTTAGGCTGAAAGGTCAAACAGTTTATTCCAAATAATATGGTTGAGGTTGTAATATCTCAGTGACCTTTGGCTTTTTTTAATTTTGTCACCACTTTTATATTGTTAAAGATATTTGTCTTTTGGAGATCTATTATAAGGAGGGATATAATTATATGTCATTCCCAATTTGTGGGGCAATTTTTCTAGGTGACTTAATTATTTTGTATATCTTATTTTGAATATAGCAAGTACAGAAATCTCCTTGTGCTTTCTTAGTATTTTCATTTGTACATTTTTCAAAGATACCACTGTCATTATTTTTGAAGATTTGTTAAAATATTTACCCTTCCCCTACCAATTGATGATGGAAATATTGTGTTTTGAGAATGATTAATAGTGTGTTTGATATTAAACACGTTTTTAAACTCATCAAATAAATGCGTATTTTTTTTAAAGGAAGTTAAGCCTTATAATGGAATAAATTTTTAGTTGTATAATTCTCAATGCATTTCATATAGTTGGTGCTTAATAAATTATATAATATGCTATCTTGACCGGCATAAATCATTTAAAAATATTTTAAATAACTGTGAATAAAAAGTATTTTTGGTACCTATAATTCAAATTAGATTTACTACCTTTTATAAGTGACATGTAAAATGAAGAGACCAAGTATTTTAGCCAACTCAGGGATTGGGAGACAGCAAGAAGAATTTGGTGTCTATTGATTATTGTTAAAGCACAGTGTATAAAATTAACTACAAACCTGCTATGTTTAGGTCATATTGGAGAATGAATTTCTTTTAAATGAAGATCTTGAGCTATTTTCAGAAATTAACATCATTATTAATAAAATACCTTGCTTGTTTCCACATTACCTACATGCACACTATATTATTTGACCTTAATGACAGTCCTTTAAAGTAGGTAGAGCAGAACTTTATCTCTATTATTATATTTAAAGAAACTAAGCCTCAGTGAATTTAACTGATTTGCCCATGATATTGCAGATAATAAATGATGGAACCAAGATTCAAACCTATGTCGTCTTACTCTCAGATTCATTGATCTATATATTACTATGGCAAGGTGACATGTTTTAATCAGAAAGATTTATACATTGGCTATAATAAAATAGGCAATGAACTAGTTTGGTGAGATAGCAATTCATTTACTTTCATGAAAAGAAAAATCAATCTTTAATTTACTTTCCATTAGTTAATAAGATTGTTGCATTGACAAAACTTTGATTTCATATAAAGGGTAATAAAAATGGATTTATGTAATGATGAATCAATCTATCCAGAAGCAAGAGCCCCTATGCTTCATGCATAGTACTAAAGTCTAACTGTTCACATGATCTAATAAGATTATGTAAATAAGTACTTTATAAATCATTATTAAATTTCTATTAAAGCTACATACTATTAAAACTACCACTAGTTTCAATGAGAATTCACAATTTAGTTTCTAAAGTCTCCTAAGTTATATTTTGTACAATTCTGTGAACCAGCGTGTTGTATTTTTAGTCTGTTTCATAAACTACATACTTTGTCAAGTTCCATAATTTGTTTAGATTGGGTATTCCATTTTGGAATTTGAAGGGAAAGTAGCTTTAAAGACTGAAACTACATGGAATTCTAAGGACAATTATAATCTAATAACACCAACTCATACTCTTTGATTTCTTTCACTTCACAAATAAGAATCAATTCCAGGTAATTGATTCCAATTAAATTTTCCTTTGGATTTTGTTTAACATGGGTTTTCTTTTTAAGACCTGTTGTGCCACAGTTTCCCTGTCTGTTTCCCTCAGTTGCTTTTCAGTTTCCCTTAATTGTGCTGCCCCAAAATATCAATCCCCACTTCCTGACCTTCAGAAATAATTGGACTCACGTTCTAAAGGAGTTATAAAACCTCCAGATGGCCAGCCTTGACATACCCCTTATCTATATGACCCAGACTTACTGTCTTCTCCCAGTTTCTGGCATCCTTACTCTCTACTTGCCAGAACTGAATTTATGGTTTCCTTGGACACCAGATGTGCTCAGCTGTTCCTATGAGTTCTTTGTCTCCCTGGGCTATGGAGATTATAAAATTCATGTTCCCCACCAAAGAGGTGCTGAATACTTTGTACTATTCAGTCGGCTGACATGCCTGTCAGTCTAACTCTCTGGGATGGACTGCATGCTTTGAGACATGAGTCCCAGCAGTCCTGATCCATAACTATGGATTCTGAACTCTCAATTAACACCAATAAAGCATTACCTAATTTCCAATGTGTAATACTGCCTCAGTTTCTCCCTGAGCATTCCAGACCTTTGAAATATGGCTATCATGTTAGAATCCCACAGCTTCTATTTTCTACCCTCCCCCCAAAAAAATGTGACAACTAATTTTTAACAACCTAAGACTGCACTTTATACAGCTTGTGGAGATTCATTGTCATCTGCTCTATAGGCTAAAAATTCAGCCTTCATTGAAGTTTTATATAGTACTTAGAAGAGCTTTCCTGTAGCTTTCAAAACTCTCCTGCTTGTTAGTGCTTATTTTTTGATGTCTCATTCCATTCAGAGGCATTTTAGAAAAAAGTTGCCTCCTTGACTCCTCCTTTTTACTGCCCTATCCTTATTCCCTCTTGAACTCCTTTTCCTCTAGTTGAAAAAGAAAAAAAAATCAAATCCTAGTAAGAAATATGCATAGCCATACAAAACACATTCCCAAACTGGTTGTATCTGAAAATATATACCTCATTCTGTATCTTGAGTCCATTACCTTTCATGAAGAGATGAGTAGCATGTTTTAGCATTAGTCCTCTAGGGTTTGTGATGTTTAAAAGATTCAAAAGACATCATTTTTGGGTAATTAATAATTTTATTAATAATGCTAGCATTTTAATAAAAGAGGTCAATGACATTATTGAATATCAAAGGCAATCATCGCAATGGACTCAAGGCTTTATAAGCCTTTAAAATGTCCTTGGAAAAGTAGATGTTCCAGAGCATGGCAATCAACTTTAGTCAACAAGTAGTGAGAGAGAATAATATTACAATGAGGTGTTGAATCTGTTTTAATGTATTTAAGTCATTTACTTCCAAATTACCCCAGCTTAGAGTAAGCTAATCAAAAAATTTATCCCAACCTGAGTAGAGCATAGTGGGTTTCCCCACCTTAGATTAAATTCCTTGTAAAGTTGGATAGAGTCTGACCATGATTGAGAAGAAAATTCTTTAATGAGCTTCAGAGAATAAGCTTTAAAATGAGTACATTTGAAATGAGGGGAACTCTGGATCCCCTCAAATCATTGGTTATTAAAAATCATTTCTCTCAGGTTGTAGTTACATCCTGTTATTTTTGTGGAACTTGTCCAGGATGAAACAACAAAAATTTAGCTTATGATTATATTTGATGGAAGGTTCCTAATTATTTAAGACAAAAGTCCCCCAAACTCTAATACTTTGTCTTTAAATAATGAATTGCATTACATATTATACCATGATGATAGAGCAAGGTTTTTTGTTAAGGCAATTGGGGTAAAGTGACTTGTCCAGGGTCACACAGCTAGGACATGTCTGAGATTAGATTTGAACCCAGGTCCTCCTGACTTCAGGGCCGGTGCTCTATCCATTGTGCCACCTAGCTGCCCGACCTTCAATTCTTAGTAGACAAATGAAGCTTGTGAAATAGATGTATTCATTGGCTGCAAAAAGATCATTAAGCAAACTGGCTTAAATTTATGAGCCATTTATAATAAGTAGAACCATAGAAGTTGATTGATTGTTCATTTTAATTTGTGGATCTTAAAAGGCAGAAAGGAAAAATGTCTCATAGACCTACCCTGATCTGTAGGCAGGGCAAAACTTAGTGAATTACAGGAGGCATATTGTCCTTGTTTGGCATGATGAGTGTCAGTAAAGAGCTTAGCCAGACAGATTAAAACAACAAAGAAAATCGTCTCTGCCATCTGCTATCTAGAGGAGTTTTTCTTCCAGTTACAACACCTACTTTATTCCCGGAAAGAAGTTAAAATTCTTTTGCATGGCAAAGAAAATTCAGCGGGAAACATTTTACTTTAGGCTAATTTATACTGCCTTTGCAATATACTCTCGACCAAAATTTAGTTTTTAATATCAGTTTTTTTCCTATAAAGGCACAGAAGATTTCAAGACTTAGTTCTGGCTTAAGTACTTAACCTCCAAGTTCCTTTGCTTTTTAGCTCAAACAAATATGTTTTCTTTTTCTTGGAAAACTTCTTTGGGTATTTTGATATTTGTCTTGATAGAAGGTGACCTTCAAACTTTAACAGGTAATGTTATTTTTTCTATGATTATGAGAGAATTTTTAAAGAATATTTTCATCTTAGTAACTGATAATTGAATGATAAGCAGATGTAGATGCTTTTATCTATAAGTAAATGTATTTATCCTTGGTATTTAGTTTGTTTCAACTGTCTTGAATCTCAATAAAGACCTTTCCTTTTGCTTTAGTAATTGCTTAGTCACATTTATAGCAAATTCACATATTTTTACTTCACTTTTGTATTACTTGTGCTGATCATTCAGGCTTGATAGTTCAGATATTGATAATTTTCAGGCTGGAAAAGAATACCCTGCTCAGGCTAATGGGGGAAAAAATCTTTAGAGAGATCCTTTCATTATTTTATAATACATCAAAATAAGACTGCTTTCTAGCATCTATTATTAATTCAGAACAGGTGAAAGCCAGGCAAAATAGGAATATTTAGTTATAAATGTAGGACAAATGGGGAAGGCATACTTTGATTTTTCTACTTTGAAGTGTATGAGAGTATGAGTGTTAATCTCACTTAAAAAAGGAACCCAGGGAAGTTCTGCTGTTTTCCAGGGGTCATTAAGCTTCATGTAGCTATCAACCTTTCTGAAGCCCAAAACAGTGTAGTATAAAATAATTGAGTAACACATTGGGCCATAACTTTGATCGATTAATATATTGGGTAATGAATGTTTTTTTTTTTTAAAAAAAAAAGGAAAATCAAAATGCTTTCTCTTTTCTTTCATTTTGATATTTGATGTGTACTTCATCTTAGTAACTCTTAACAATCTTGAAATAAGTTCGCCGAGTGGAAATACTAAGTGGAAAAATGATTAAATACTTATCTCTTCAATTTCCCCCCTTTGTATATGTCATCTTATACTTGGATCATTTATATATATATTAGTTTAAATACTATTGGCTACAAAGCATTTTCTTGTATAATCTTTCATTTTGGGTAATAAGTTGTTTTTCATCTTTCATCCAAAAGATTTGCATATGGTTTTATTTCATAGCACAAACCTATTTGCCTTCAGAGAAGATCCAGGAATCCAAGGTTTCAATTTCACGATTCTGGATGAGTTTACAGCCCTCAATTCCTCTGTATGCAGAAGAGAAGCCTCTTGACTACAGAAAAAATAAACTATTATTCCGCCAGAAGCGAGCCACTTTATTTCCTAATGGGGTCAAAATTTGCCCAGATGAAACTATGGCACAGACTGTGGCAAACCACTTGAAATATTTTAAAGTCCGAGGTAAGTATTCACACTCTCCAGCTCCTAATATATATGCCCTACAGACTCTGTGTTAAAGATTAGAAGAGCTCTCCTGTTTTATTGTTGTTGCTGTTTCAGTTACTTCCAAATCATCACCACTATTTTGGGAGGTTTTCTTGGCAAAGATACTGGAGTAATTTGCCATTTCCTCCTCCAGCACATTTTATAGATGTGGAACTGAGACAAACAAAATAGTAAATCTTTGAAGCCAGATTTGAACTCAGGAAGAGGAGTCTTCCGAATTTCAGGCCTGGATATCCACTGTGCCATATAGCTGTGTTCTAAATACTGAGATAGCCACTTAGTTATCTTAGTTGTCTATATACATGAAATTAAATGCAACAAAACTTCATTTGTTTAGTTAGCAGTCAGAATTTGACAATTTTGTTTGGGTTAGGTTAAATTTGATTCTTGTTTTTTGTACGAAGAAAGGACTGACTGAGAAAATTAATATTACCAGCCAGGTTTTAGAGGAAATATTTAAACAACTTAAGAGAACACACTATTTTCAATCACTGTAAAGACATCTATTTATAGAAACATGTAGTAATTTTAACTCAAATATTAGATAAGGGCTTTGAAGAACTCCTTTCAATCCTACCTATTTATCGACTGCCAAATAATTATAATAATGTAAATGAAAACAACAATGAAAGACAAAGTCTGATTAAATGAAATGACTGTGGTCATGGCGAAGTGACAAACACATTTCTCAGGAGAGAGTGGAGACTTAATTTGTGAAATATGAAGTGTGTTGTTTGACACTTTGAATGTGTTTGTGGCTTTTGTTAAGATGTTTTTCCTCTATTATAATGGAGGGTTTGGTGAAGGAGATGATGGAAAATGATATATAAAAATCTTTATTGTTTAGTGATTTCAGTTCTGACTCTTCATGACTTCATTTGGAGTTTTCTTCTCAAAGATTTTAGAGTGATTTGCCATTTTCTTCTCCAGCCCATTTTGCAGATGAGGCAAAACTGAGGCAAATAGGGTTAAGTGACTTGCTTAAGATCACACAGTAAGTGGCCAAGACTGTATTTGAACCCAGGGAGATGAATGTTTCTAACTCTAGGTCCAGCACTCTACCTCCTAATATATATGCTGCACAAGAAAAATATACACATACACACACACAGGTATAATTGTGGTTCTCTCTCTCTCTCTCTCTCTATATATATATATATATGTGCATATATATATCCATGTGTATGTGTATATGCGTGCTTGTGGTTTTCTATATATAAACTTTTATATAGCATTTGCTATATGTGTATGTAACAATAAATATTTCTTTTAAATCACTAAATGTGACCTTAGACTAAGTCATTTTACCTCTTTTTGGCTAGATGCTATCTAAGGTAACTTTTTAGTTATTTAATATAAAATAGTTTCTAAAGATGTTTGCTAGGTAGGGCTTCATTATTAGTGCTTCTATCAAGACAAGATGCTTTTTCTATTGATGTTTTCTTTAGACCCATTTCCACTTTGTAAATTTTAGTTACTGTATGAACCTAAAAGTAGTAACACTTTATTTTTTTTATAGTCTATAATTTCAGACTAACATTCTTTAATGTTATATGAGTACCTAGAGAAAGTGTGCTATCTGTAATTCTAGAGAGGGAATCAAATAGTCTTTTTGTCATGCCTAGTCCTACTTGTGGATATATAAATGAATTTCTGAGTGTTCTTTGAAGAAAAATTAATATATTGTACACTAGGCTTATCATCTGGAGTTGTTTGTCAGTAAAGAGCTCTACATTAAAAGATGTGATTTGGTTGTTGTTGTGAATAAACCTGGACTGGAGTCATAGAAAATACTGATGAAGCCAGTATTAAGCCTTATTCTAGACTTTTTTTTTAATTAAAACTTTTTATTTTCAAAACATATGCATGTATAATTTTCAACATTGTCTCTTGGAAAACTTTGTGTTCCAATTTTTCTTCCCCTTCTTCCCACCCCCTCCTCTAGATGGCAAGTAATCCAATATATGTTAAACATGGTAAAAATATGTTAAAACCAATATATGTATACATAGTTCTACAATTACCATGCTGCACAAGAAAAATCAAATCAAAAAGGAAAAAAGAATGAAAAAGAAAATAAAATGCAAGCAAACAATAACAAAAAGTGTGAAAATGCTATGTTGTGATTCACACTCAGCTCCCACAGTCCTCTCTCTGGATGTAGATAGCTCTCTTCATTACAGGATCATTGGAACTGGCCTGAATCATCTCATTTAGACTTTTTTTTTTTACCATCAAAATTGCATGTTATATTACTATTAGATTACTTGTATAACACAATTTTATATTAAACAAAATATATTTTTCATAGTAGATAGAATTGCAGAATTTGAGTTACAAGGGACTTCAGTAATCAGTTAGGCCAACTTTCATACAATAAAAAGATCCTTACTTTAATATAATGAAATCTAAGTAGCACAATGGGTATATTACTAACCCTGGAGTCAGGAAGACCAAAGTTCAAATTCAGCCTCAGACAAACGATTTACTGTATGACCCTGGACAAGTTATAACCTCTGGCTACCTCAGTTTCTTCAACTGTAAAATGGGAGTTTTAACACCTGTCACCTCACCAATTGGGCATAAGGATCAGATTTGATCCTTAGTGCTTAGTGCACAGTGCCTGGCACACAATAGGTGTTAATTAATTAAAAACATTAATAACATTAATAAATGTTGGTTCCCTTTTCTATAATATATAATTAAAGTAGTCATCTAGCCTCTTCTTGAAAGTATCCAAAGTGGGGGAAGTTACATGGGGAAGTCAAGGAAGCCTATTCTACTTTTGTTTATAAGGAATTTAATCTTATATCTAACCTAAATCAATCTCATTTAATTTCTAATTATTGTTCTTGTGCTTTAGGATGTTAGTTTTGTAACCATGTTATTGCCTTTGCAATTGAGTTTAAAGATTTCTTTAAAATCTTTTGGTGTAGTTCCAATTGCTCAGTGATGAAGAAAGCCATCTACACCCAGGGAGAGGCCTGTGGATCTGAGTGTGGACCACAACATAGCATTTTCACACTTTCTATTGATGCTTGCTTACATTATGTTTTCCTTCTCAGGTTTTTTTTTTCTGTACAGCAAGACAACTGTATAAATATATATACACATATTTGATCTGTCAAATATTTTTTTTTTTTTTTTTTGCTTTTTGCTGAGGCAATTGAGGTTAAGTGACTTGCCCAGGGTCACACAGCTAGGGAATGTTAAGTGTCTGAGACCAGATTTGAACCCAGGTCCTCCTGACTTCAGGGCTGGTGCTCTATCCACTGTGCCACCTAGCTGCCTCTCTGTCAAATATTTTTAACATAATATGTATTAGACTTCCTGCCATCTAGGGGAGGGAATGGGAGGTAGGAAGGAAAAATTTGTAACAGAAAGTTTTGCAAAGGTCAGTGTTGAAAAATTACCTATCCATATGTTTTGCAAATAAAAAGCTTTAATAAAAAAATCTTTTGGTGTAAATATTTTGGAAACTGAGTGAAATGAATGTTACTTTATCCCAGGAAGCAGATGCTTGGAAATTGGCAAAGTTCCAGCGGCCAAAATACCTGGCAAACTGCTCTCTTTGTATAGCTGTTGATTTTCAAGCATATTGACAGAAAGATGAGAAATCTAGGCCAAGTGTGTAGTTGTGAACTGGATGAGGGAGACAACAAGCCACAATATGAGGCCATTATGTTTTTAAGGAAATCTAACTTCTTTAATAGGTATCTGATTCAGTCAAAAGATTTTGAAAGAAGGAAACAAGCGTTTATTAAGCTCCTACTAAGTAGTTAGGCTCTGTGTTGAATTCTTTAAAAATATTTAATCTTCACAACAACCCTGGGAGGTACTATAATTATCCTCATTTTATAGTTGAGGAAACTGTCAATATAAGTAACTGTAGTTAAGTGATTTGCCTATGTTTACAAAGCTAGTAAAGTACTGCTTTATTTTTATTATGATTATTAACAATTGTCAATATTATTTATTAACATTAGGTATAATATAGTAATATTGGTTATTAATATTACTTAATGCTCATTAATAATTATTAATAATCAAACTAACTTTTATATAGCATTTGCTATGCGCCAGACACTGTGCTAAGTGCTTTATAATTATTATCTCATTTGATCCTCAGATCAATCCTTGGTGGTAGGTGTTATTGTTATTTCCATTTTATAGTTGAGAAAACCGAGGCAGAAATTCCTATGGCCACATAACACTATCTAGAGTTGTTTGTCAGTAAAGAGCTCTACATTAAAAGATGAGATTTGGTTATGTTGTGAATAAAGTTGAACTGAGGTCATAGAAAGTATTGATGAAGCCAGGTCTCTATTAAGCTTTATTCTAGATTTTTTTTTACCATCAAAATTAAAAGAACTGTTTTATTATTTTTTTTCTTTCATACACAGTTGTTATACAGAATATTTGCTATAGGTAGGTTTTTGAAAATTGTCCTGCTCCAGAGGCATGTTAACATCAGAGTTTACAAGATGACTAAAGAGCCAAGGAGTTTATATGTTTAACAATCATGATGACTACTGTCCTGATTTTTATTATTTATTATATTGGTGATGTGGACTTCAGTTTCCATTAAAAACTATAATTGTGTTTTTACTACAAATAATCCTGCTTTGTGAGAGTGCAGACTTAACTTCAGCTAATAATAGGTTACTATAAAATTATAGTAGAGAAAGAAAAAATTAGACACTCATGTCCTCAAATAGATCTTACATGACATTGGACTTCTGGTTACTGGACATGATACATAATCTAAGCTGCAAATGAGATTAAATCTGGATTAAATCCCAGCTTTTCTTACTTCAGCAAATGACTAGAATGTTTTCCTATCCTCCACTGGTTTCTAGCACTAGTCTATTTATGTTAGCCTCATTATTCCCAAAAGATATTTTTAAAAATAGATGTATTATTTTTGTAAGAAGAAATCACCCCAGGAGAATAAAGCTTCATGCAGATTGCTCCACAAACATAAATATATAATTCACAAGGGTGGAATATAGATTAATTTTGTAGGATTTTGTAAAATAGTCCATCCTAGTGAAGTAGGTGACATTTGCCTTAAATGGCTCTTTGCAGTACACATATCCCCTGATCAATACTTTTTCTGTCCATCTCTTATGTGTCTAATGTCATTGTGCTGATCTCGAGCATGTGGGGCCCTCTCCTGGTGTTCTGCTAGATCTCCCTTTCTTGTGCTCTAAATCATCCTTTCTACCTCACCCTGGAAAAAATTACAGAAATGTTCCATTCCTTAGGAATCACCCAGGTATCTTATGAAAAATCAGGATAATGCAATACAACAACAGTAGATAGCATTGTAGTGCTTTGAAGTTTGTGATGCATTTTATCAATGTTATCTCATTTCTTCATCACCACAACTCTGGGAGGCAGAAGCTATTCTCAGGTTACAAATAAGAACACTGTAGCAGATACAGATTAATAGATTTGCTCAGTGTTAAACAACTTGTTCAGTTGTTTTCTTTATGAGCCCATTTGGAGTTTTCTTGGCAAAGATACTGGAGTGGTTTCCTATTTCCTTCTCTACTTCATTTCATAGATGAGAAAATTGAGGCAAATAGTTTGATTTTGATTTTGGAGATAGAAAGCAGAAAGATAAGCTTTGAGATATTCTATAACACTTGCCTTTCCTTTTTCCCTAATTGAGCTTTCTGGATTCTGACCTTTCCTTTACCAATCATGTGAAATGGAAACACAAAAAATAAATATTTGCGTCAGCTCTTTGTCTACTTTCCTATGATGATGATAGTTATGTGTGCATATGTATGTGTGTGTATGCACATTCACACTGCATGCATAGATGTGTAGACCAAACTAAATAGGTTCCAGGATGAATTTTGACAGCTAACTGTTGGTATATGTAGTCTCAATCAAATGGTTTTCATTATTTTTCCAAATGATCCTTTAAGACTTGTATTTTCTGCATTCTTTGAAAATGGCCTCATTACACCCCCTAGCAAGCTGTAAAACCCAGGGGTTGAATATATCAAGACTGCCTCTAAAGTTAACATTTTATACTTCTACATGGTTCTTCAAATTCTGCTCAATATATTTTTGATCTGTCTCACAATTTAGTAAGGTTTGACTGAGTGCTAGTTATGGAATGCCAAGAATATACAGAAACATACCATATAGATCAGCAGAAGATTGTACTTTAACTTTTTCTGTTTTAGACTTTGACCTTGTAAAAACCTAACAAGTTTAAATAAAATAAAATACTTTTGATTTATATGCAGAAATGCTTTTCCTTTTAAAACCCAAATGCTACTTTTTATACATTAAAAACACTAATTCTGCCCTACTCCATCTTGATTTTTTTTTCCTATTGGGCTTTTAGCAGTGTGTATTCAGTCTTTTAAATGATATAAAATAGTTTTAATCTTTTGGATATATTTCTTTAATCATGAGGTATAAATTACAAATTTGGGGAGGAGCTTCTGCAATATAATTGTGCCAAAATGGTATAAATAGAAGAATTGCTATTTTAACTCTTTTTCATCAAAAAAATTTTAAAGCATGGCTATCTTCCAGCAAACATTGCTGCTCATACTAATAGATAAAGTTAACTCATACTAATAGGTGAAGTTAAGCACCAGCTTAACTTAACTTAGCACTCTGACGAGCCCTGTGAACAATAAATTTTTTATTAAGATGGTTTCAGTACATTGGGAAAGTACAGCATTTCTCAAGACTTGTTCTACCATTAAAAAAGTAGATAAAAATGTTTATCTTTTGAGAAATGAAAGAAAAATCCTGCTCATTAGGGTACAGGTCAATTTAGAAGAATTGTATGTGTTTAACCTATATTGAATTGCTTGCTGTCTTGGAGAAGGAGGAAGAGAAAATTTGGAACACAAAATCTTACAGAAATGAGTGTTGAAAACTATCTTTACATGTGTTTGAAAAAATAAAATACTATTGAGAATAACAAAAGAAAAAAAAAAAGATCCAGTCAATACATTTTTGGATGGAGGAGAATAGAGTACAAGCTTAACACAAAATTCTTACCTGAAAAGGTCTTTAGCAAATAAAATGAAGATCATTCAGCCAGGCAACAAGCCAACAAACATGTATTCAGCACTTAGGATGTGCTGAGATTTGAGGATACACTGTTCTCAAAATGAGGGGTTGGGGTCGGGGAGGAGGTAGAGATAAAATATAAACATCAAAGTTTATACAAAGTATATATGGAATATATAAAAGCAATCTGAGAAAATAGAGGCCATAAATGGACAATTCTACTTATCATTAATAAAGTTTTAGGAATGGTCTCTCGAGGTGAAAGCAAGACAGTCAGCCTGTAGCAATCTTATGATCCCTCAAAGAAGCCTATTATCCTTCAGCTTGTCATCTTATTCCCTTTGTCCTTTTCCAGTGTGTCAGGAAGCTGTCTGGGAAGTCTTCAAGACCTTTTGGGACCGTCTACCACGTCATGAGGAGTATCGACACTGGATGAATCTCTGTGAGGAGGGAACTATAAGTATATTCGAAATGGGTACACACTTTAGTCAGTCTGAAGAACACCAGAACCTAATTGTAAAGGTAGGTCCTATGGAGATGTGAAAGTTTCTGAACAAATTTGGAAGTATTTATATGCAGCCAGAATTCTTGTAGTTTTGCTTTCTTTATTCATTGATTCTAAAAGCTTATTGTGAATTTAGCTAGACAGCTAGGAGGCCCAGTGGATAGAGCACTTGAGGGAGGGATAAGCATTTATATAGCGACTACTATGTTCTAGGTACTTTGTCAAGCAGTTTTCAAGAAAATTTATAATTTTCTTATTTGATCCTCACAGAAACCATTATTAACCCCACTTCATAGATGAGGAAACTGAGGCAGAATTGAAGTGACTTGCCCAGATATGCGTAGCTAGGAAGTGTCAGAGGCTTGATTTGAAATCAAATCTTTCTGACTCAAGCCTCAGAACTGAGCCACCCAGCTGTCCCTAAATCATTCTTGCTTCATCAAAGGTGTTTCTAAATGTGTGGGGTACAGAGACCCTAACCAAAACTGATTACTTGGAAACTTCTCATAGTGAAGGTTAAAAGTTTATTAGAATCTTGAGAGAGGCGGGCAGTCCCCACTCCTGGACAGTCAAGAATGAGGAGAGTTAAGTAGGAGTTGAGAAACATAGATTAAATAGACAAGCACTGCCCAACTCCTCCCCCAAAACTCCCTTATGCAAAGCTTTTGTCTTGATTGGCTCCTGCAGTTACTTTCTCCTATATTGCAGGTGGAGTGATTATGGGTTGACTAAAAATGAAGTAATGCAAGCCAAAGTTTAATTATTCTAAAGTTAGATAATTTCTAGGAAATTGAAACTCAGGACTTGAGACTGAGGCCCAAGGCTTCACATACTTTAGCAGATAGTCTCTGAGAAACCACAATATCCTTTCTATACACAATGACTAAGTTTGATTCTATGGTAATAGTTAAACTTTGTGAAATCAAAAATTTTTTGTGATATGCAGAGTCAGGCAGACATTTCTGGCATATTTTGACTGTGAGGTCCTAAACAAATTATGTGACTTCTTACCACCCTTAGCAACTTTTAAAGATTATTTTGCTGGCAAGTGCTGATCTTCATTGTCAAAGGGAGTTTCTACACCAGTAATTCCTCATACCTACAAAATCACTGGCCTGTTTTGTTTGCTTGCTTGTGAATTTATTTATTTTTATCAAATTATAATAACAGTTTATTTTATTTCAAATTAGGAGATGATTAATAAATGTGTTCATTGTTCTTTGCTTCATGATGAGATCAGAATAGCAATTCCTAATATGAGATTAACATGTGACAAATTCATAATGGCCATTCTCTGTGCCAAAAAGGACATTTATTTAGAAGACATTACAGAGAAAATGAGGAGGTAAAATAGGCACCAAGAGGGGGAGATATGAAATACGGTTGGGAGAACAATGCACCTGGCAGACCAGGTCCTAGACCTGTCTAAAGATGTGCTCCATTATCTCAAAGGTTGTTTAAAAATATTCAGGGATTGGAGAGATAGACAATGGAGGCTGATAAAAAGTTCCATCCTTACATTACTCTATATGGACAGGGTAGTTTAGGGCTTGGTTATGCCTAATAATAGCCAGATGGACTTTTTCCTGACAAGGGAAGAGAGTAAGCTTAAAGTCCACATCACTGCATATATTAGTTCCTGTGATATAGAAGAAACTTATTAAATAGGGCTCAGTTTGGCCCATGTCCCATTTCTGGATTACCTTTAGGAATAATAGGGCTTGATTTCAGGGCCTCCCTGAAAAAGGGAGGGATCCTTGGCTTTTACGTAAAACTCAGAGTGACAATATAGGGACAAAATTGATAGCATAAACTGGTAGTGGATCCAATCATCAAGGCTTTACGTCATTCTATAGAAGCATTTACATTTCATGGGAATAGGAACAGAGGAGACAAATGGCAGTAGCTACTCAGAGTTGGGAATGAATTAGCCAGAAATAAGGAAAGGTCAAAGAGAGATTAGGTTCAAATGTGGAGAAAAGGTTATTATTGAAATGGCCAAGATTGAATAGAAAGGAAAATAAGATTGGAGCAGAGTTGATAAATTAGAAGAGTAGGAGGGAATGATTAGAGTGAATGAGTAGAAAACATACTACCTCCCTCTCAAAAAATAATTTGAATTTTTTCAGATTGCTGCTTCTTTCTCAAAATTCAATTCTATAAATATGTGCCAAATAGATTTACTACATAAAAGCTACTGTGTTAATAAGACTTATGAAAATCTCTCCCTAAATAGAGCTCCTTTTCTCTAGGCCATGTACTCCTTTTACATATATATCAATAGTCTTGTGACCACAGGAGATTTTTCTAGCTTTGGCAGCAGAATATCTTAGGTTGTATTGAACATTTCACACTGACAGATCCTTCATTGAAAACAAAAGTATAAATTTATGTAGAATGTATAAGGAAAACATTGATCTCACTGGGGAAATCTTAGCTCAAAATAAATACAGTATACAAATAACAAATCATTGGTAACATGGGAATTAGCTCAATCAGATTACCACAACTACTTCTTATGAGACATTTAGATTTGACAATTTCTAGCAGTAATTTTCACACACCAAAAAGCACCATATAAATATGAGCTTTTATTACCATCATTTCATTGTTAATCTTTTTGTAATTAGGCTCAAATAGAAAGTCTGAGGACAAACTGCAAACCTATTATTATTTTATATTTAATACTCTGACTCTTGAATAGGTGAATAGAATGTTTTTGGTGGTTGAATAAGTTTGTTACTAGCATGTAAAGAAGTGTACACACTCTTTCATCCTCTATGTTAAGTTGATAATCATGGCAATGTCAAGTAGGGCCACTCTGTAACCTCACTATCTATCTATTTCTTTGCCTCATAAAGTCCTACTAACTGACTGATGAGTTAATCATTGGTACCGCCAGGGCCCATTTAACTGGAGTTTCAGGATTCCTGCTCGACTTTCATAGCTACAATTTTGACATGTGATGTCCCTAATGTAATTGGCATTTCACTACTTTGTAATTTCTTTTTCCCTTCCCTTAACACTCTACCCCCCAAAACATTGATAGTGAGTTAGACTTTGATGGAGTTTTATTTGATAAAGTTTTAATTTCATTTTTCTCACTTTTGGGGAGAATGCAATTCAAATAGAAGTGGTCCTGGCTCAAGTTACTAAGCTATAAGATCATTTTATATTGAATATTCTATGGACTATTGCACATGTAGATAACAGATGATTTTTATTTTGTTGAAGAATTAAAGTTTTAAGATATAAACTCATCCTGTTATGGCATGCTGTTAGCAGCCTAGGTACAATTCCATTGTCAGATAGGAATATACTCCTCCAATATGATTTTGATTTCCTTTACTAGATTACTATATTTTGAAAGCTTTTTGTTCTGAATAGATTGGAGATGATGAATATAAGGTAAGGTGAAATCCATTAAAAATATCCCTTTCAGGTTGAGAATTAATTTTATGTTTAGATATTTGTGGGCAATGGTTTCATCTGTGATAATGGCCTGGTGAGAGAACAGTTCATTGGTTGAATTCTTCAGGGTATTTGAGCTCCATATTTATAGTATAGTGATATATCATCTCTGAGCACAAGATTCTACCCACCAAGTTTTATCTTTCTAGGTATAGGGAGGTTGCCAAATTTTAACAACCCGCAGTGATATGTTACACTGTTTCTACTGATAAGCTTTCATTGTATACATTGATCGGTAAGTCTGAACTGCTAAAGCAAAATCTTTTTGTTATTATTTTTATGATGATGATGCCATTCAATACTAATTCTATTTTTGGCATTTAGTTATCAGCATGAAGTATATCATGAAATTACATATATCTAATAGTGAAAGGCTTAAGTAATTGAATGTTAATATAATTAGAATTGCTTTCTTTATATGACAATTGAGTATCTATCTTCCTCCTTATTTGATCACATTTTAATGAATCTGTAGAATCACTAATGCTAGCATTTATTCCAGTGATACAGATCCCAAACCATTCTTGCCCTTTCATCTTTGCAACTCTTTAAAAATACTCTTAAGGGAGTCTGTTCAGTAAACTAGGGTTACTCTTTTTAGTTCTTATGATCATGGCTCTCCATTCTCCACTCTTAAGTGACAAAATGCTGGGCTTGGGGTCAGGAGGAATTGAATTCAAAACTGGTCTCAGACAGCCATGTGACCCAGTTGAAGATCCAACAGAGGAAAATAAAAAGAAGTAATCAGATAGGATAAAAATCAGGAGAGAGCAGTGTCCCAAAAACCTAGAGAAAAGATCTTTGTGAAGAGGATGACCATCAGTGTCAAAGGCTGAAGCGAGCTCAAGAAGGAGGAAGAGGGAGAAAAAGCCATGAAATTTAAGAGATCTCAGCTAATTTTCAAGAGAGTAGTTTCACTACTCTCATTCACTGTATCATTCACTGAATGATAAGGTGTGGAAGCCAGAATGCAGAGAGTTAAGAAGTGAAAGTAGAGGAAACAACAAGGGCAGTAATTGCAGACATTTTTCTCATGAAGTTTAGCCATTAAAAGGAGAGAAATAGGAGGACAGCTAGCAAGGAATGATTTTTTTTAAAAAAAACAAATCAGTTTGTTTTTAAAAGTGAGATGACATAGATCTCAAAGAAGCAAATAGTAGATTGAGAGTAACTGAAGATTAGTGTAAGAATGATAAAGGAGGCAATCTGTTAGAGAAAACAGGATGGAATAGCATCAGTTGGCCATTTAATGGGGTTTACCTTTTTTTTTTTTAATTAAAGCTTTTTATTTGCAAAACATATGTATGGGTAATTCTTCAACAATGACCCTTACAGGGGCAGCTAGGTGGCGCAGTGGATAGAGCACCAGCCCTGAAGTCAGGAGGACCTGAGTTCAAATCTGATCTCAAGACACTTAACATTCCCTAGCTGTGTGACCCTGGGCAAGTCACTTAACCCCAATTGCCTAAGCAAAAAAAAACAAAACAAAACAATGACCTTTACAAAGCTTTCTGTTACAGATTCCCCCCCCCCAGTCCCTATCCCTCCCCTAGATGGCAGGAAGTGCACTACATGTTAATTATATTAAAATACTTGACAAATAGAATATATGTATGCATATTTCCACACTTGCTGTGCAAGAAAAATCGTGTCTACAAGAAAAAAATCTGAGAATAATGGGGTTTACCTTAACAAGAACAACTACATCTTTATGTGAGATTGGATGGAAGGAGAAGATAGAAGGGGAAGGATGGCACCTGAATTATGTGAAATGAGGTGGTGAGAAGATTAGGTAGTCAGTGAATGGCTTCCTTTTTTTTTTTTTTTTTTTTTTTTTCAGTGAAACATGAGGCAAGGTTCTCACCTAAGGTGAGGGAGGAGAATGATGGAAGATTTGGGGGAGGGATGAAAAGACTTTGAAAAACTGATTGTGAGTGCAATAGTGAATACATTAAGGAGGTCTGAAAGAATTGTCTTGCCACAATGAGAGCCCAGTTGAGGTGATGTAATATAACTTTGTAGTGGTTCCAGTCAGCACCTTTCTCAGCATAATTTCATGATTTTCTCCAATTTCATTCAGCAAAATATGAATTGGAGTGAATGCAGCAAATGGTTAGAATGATGTAAAGATGACACTCAGCAAGGCATGTTGAGAGGGAGTGTAGTAAGGAACTCAGGTGGTGCACCAAGAAGTTAAGGCAGAGAAGGGAGGAAGACTGTTGCCAGTGAAGAGATGATGATTCAAGAAAAAAAGAAAAAGGTAAGGAATGAAGGAATTAGAGGTCAGTCACAGGTAGGATGAAGAACAGAATTAGAGTTCATAAGGAAGAAGGGAAAATAGAATGATAAAAAGATTATAATAGGATAATGGGTTTTCAGAGTTAATGAAAATGGAACACTTCTAGATAAATGCAAAATCAGGAATATAGGAAATTTGTATTTTATATTGGATTGTTTAGGTGTCTGACAGAGTGTGAATGTGGAAGTCCCCTAGTGTGAGGGCAAGAAATTGGGAGGAACAAAAAAATTGTGTGTCAGGCATTGTACTCATTGAAGAAAGAAGGAGAGTAGCCTGGGTATTTAATCACACTAATATTCTGACTAAAATATTACCAAGAATAGTGTCTAATTATTATGACTAATATTTTAGTGAGAACAAAATGTTTTTCTTTTAATAATAAATAAGAATATTTCATTTTTATCCCATTCTTTTAAGATGTCTTTTTAAAAAAGATATCTGTTTTTGTTTCTTATAATGGTATGTGATATAGTACAGTAGTATTATGTAAAGAACCTAAGCTTTAAGGAGATAAAGCACTTGATTTAGAATCAGGAAGACCTGAGATTAAGTTCTATTTCATATATTTCCTAATTGTGTGATTCTGGGCAAGTTATTTGACATCTCTTAGTTTTATCCATGTATAAAATGGGGATAATAATGGCACCTGTTTTGTAGGATTATTGTGAGGATAAAAATGAAATAATATATGTAAAGTATTTTCTCAACTTTAAAGTATTATATAAATGCTATAATAATAATATTTTTATTCCTAACTATTATATTACATGTATTATATATAATTTATACATAAATATATAAGCTTTGGGAGTGTGTACTCAAACTTGTTATTTTTTTAACTGATATTGCTGCACAATTATTGGAGATCATTGCCTTACATCAATAAATATATATGTATATGATTACATACATATATAATATATAATTATATGTATAATTACATATATATAACATATATATATATATACATAATTATAATAATCTATGGTCCCTTCTAGCTCTAGCTTCTAGAGTTTAATTCTGTAAAGTCTAAGTCTACAACTATTTGTTCTCTATCTTCACTTGAATATCTCATTGACATTTCAAGTTCAGCATATTCAAAATGGAACTTGACCTTTCCCTAAAAACAGCTTTTCCAAACATCTTTTTATTTTTATTTTTTTTAAGGATAGTACTACCATTTTAATCACTCAGGTTCCTGATAAGAGTTCCTTAACTTTTTCCTCCTTTCTATCCTTCCAACAAGGACTTAGTTGACATTGTCACTTCTATCATGTTAACATAGCTCCTTTTTTTTTTATCCCTTTTCTCCATTTGCACAGTTACTATTTAACTCACATCTGTATTTTTGTAATCACCTTCTAAGTGATCTTCCTGATTCTTGTTTGTCTTCTCTACAATCCAGATATTACATGCAGTGCTAAAATAATCTTCCTAAATCAGTGTAGATCAAAACTATTTGTGGTTCCTATTGTTTTTAGGATAAAATAAACCCTCACTTTGCCATTTTAGGACTTCCACAATCTGGATCCAATCTATCCTTCTAAATTTACTTCATATCATTGCCCACCATGTATAATATATTCTGGTCAAAGTGAATTACCATTTATTTCCTGAACCCAGGATTCCATCTACATGTATGCATTTGCATAAGCTGTCTTTCACTGACTGACTGAAATGCACTTCATTTTTATCACTTCCTCCTAGAATCCTTGTGAAATCTCAGTTTTTAATGCTTTGTCTCTCTTCGAATGATCTTTTATTTATTTTTAATTGTTGTTCATTCATTTTAGTTTTGTCTGAATCTTTGTGACCCCATTTGGGGTTTTCTTGGCAAAGATACTGGAATGGTTTATTTACTTGGATGCATTTATTTATTTAGTTCCATTCATTCTCCTCCATGTAGTATAAAGCCACCTCAAAGTAGGCATTTTATATTTCAGCAACAGACATGTTTGTAGTGTAATCAATATTGTTAATTTCTGAGAGAGATTTTTCTCTAAATATGTTTATTCCTCATTATGGGTTCCAGGGTACTCATTTAAACCATTTTACCTTATATACTTCTATAAACATATAGGTTCTTAACCTTTTTTGTATTTTGGGCTCTTTTGTTTGTGCGGTGAAATCTAGAAATAATTTCTCAGAATAATATTCTTAAATGCATAAAATAAAATATATCAGATTACAAAAGAAATCAGTTATGTTGTATTGTTATCAAAGTAATTTTTAAAAGTTCATGAATCCTTTGAAATCTATCTATGAAACTTATGGGGTTCTCTAGACCCCAGATTAAGGATCTATGCCTGTGTGATAAAGATGACAAAATTTTAAGTGAGCCCTTATGCTATCAAGGCTGACCCACATAAAGTATGCCTTTTGTTTATAAGCAACAAGATTATAAATCCATTTATAATGAACTGAAAATGTTTAGTATGTTACATTTGATGCTTCTAACTGGGGTAGGCTGAGAATACTCCAAGTGTTTCCTTTTTGAAGTTAAAGTCTTTCATCCATTAAATAATAGATTCCACCAGATTGTTCCTCAATTGAATAAGAAGTAGATTACTTAGATTGTTTTTATTTAGTTTTCTTGCACTTTTCTTATGTTTCTTTGAACTGTGCTCTTTGACTCATAGTATGCACTTGATAGGTATTTGTTGAATTGAATTTATTTGTTTATTTATTTTTGCTGAGGCAATTGGGGTTAAGTGACTTGCCCAGGGTCACACAGCTAGGAAGTGTTAAGTGTCTAAGACCAGATTTGAACTCAGGTCCTCCTGACTTCAGGACTGGTGCTCTATCCACTATACCACCTAATTGCCCCCTGAATTGAATTTATTTTTAAAGTTTGGGGTATAAGCAAAATAAGATATCATAACCTATAATCAAATATTATAAGCAACGTAGTTTGTAAAAACCTAACCAAACCAATTTGTCTAAATATCATCAACAACAATAATTCTTTTATATAAGGCTTTATGATTTACAAATCTCTTTGGTTATAACAACATTGTAAGTTGTATAAGAAGAGTAATATTTATAGTACTATAAGATTTATTTGTTTATTTATTTTGCTGAGGCAATTGGGGTTAAGTGACTTGCCTAGGGTCACGTGACATAGCCAGGAAGTGTTAAGTGTCTGAGATCACATTTGAACTCAGAACCTTCTGAATTCAGGGTTGGTGGTCTATCCTATACCAACTAGCTGACCCTACTGTAAGATTTATTAAGCATTTCCTCCATAACCTAAATTAGGTTGGGCATTTGTCTTTATCATTCTCACTTTACAGTAGAAGAAACTGAGGCTAATCTAATTTAAGGAAAGGGAGGGGACGAGAGGGAATGTTTCTGAAACAATCTTCTGAGAGGATTTTAAAAATAAAGAAAAACAGGTTGGATAGAAATACAAAGTCATACATTTAGCACATGTCCAAGTTGAGAGTCAGATCCAATCCTCTCTTCATTATAAAATGCCAGCTCTAAAACCAATAGTCAAGCTAGTTTAAATGATTAGAATTAAACAAATTTTTAAAAAGAGTGCTTACAGTATCCTAAAAACTATTAAACATAAAGTGTGTAGGATGACTGTAATAAAATAGACATATTTAAAGGTTATCATGGACAAAATAACTATATGGTATCTAATGGGGGTTGTCTAGCTCTAAAAGTTGTAATTCTACAAAGATAACCCATTGAGAATAAATTGTATCTATAGGAAATTGCTGTCCCAATGCTAAGTGCATAAAACAAAGAAAAAAGGGAAGTGGAGTCTGAAGATATTGATTCTTCTGTTGATGTATTAGGAGGCAGTTAGATGAATAGTGAATAGAGTGCTGGGTCTGGAATTTTGAGCCAGAAAGACCTGATATTAAATCTGACTTTAGATAATAACTGTGTGATTTTGGGCAATTCACTTAACCTGTTTGCCTTAATCCAGTGGAGAAGGAAATTACAAAGTACTCTAATATCTTTGCCAAGAAAACTATGGACCCCATTGGTGTGCTATATATAGTCCATGAGGTCATAAAGAAATTAAATGACTGAAAAGCAACAATTGATTTATTGAGAATTGCTTTCAAGGCACTGTAATGCGTACTGAATGGGACAGAGGCTTGCAGCTTAGAAGAGTGTTCACAAAGCAATGTGCACAGATAGATATACTCTGAGATTTTGTTTTTGCCCCAGAAACAGACATAAAGTGAACAGCTTTGGTTAGTCACTTAGTTCCCCACTTGACCAATGGCACATTTCTGGAGATCATTTTGTAAAGTGTGGGACAGGGTTTGGGTTAATGAAACAGTTTTATTAGTAGGAATGGGATATGCTAATGATCTCAGTACAATGTCCAGCCATCTCTTCAGTCAGTCAAGTCTGAATGGATAATGATATAAGATGTTGCATCATTAAGAAAAAGAGTCATGCAATAAAATTGATTATTCATTGATACCTTTTAAGTATTTTCACAACTTGTATCTTTTTTTTTTTCATGTTTTCCCTAGAAATTGGCTTACACAAAGGAAACAGCAAATAGGTAAGTGTCTGCTTTTCTTTGAGTTCATATTAGATAGGAAAAAAGTGTAGTGTCAGTTCTCAAAGTTAATTGTTGTCTTCTCACTTTCTTGCCAGGTCCTGCAGTGACTGGTCCTGTAGGTAAGTGTCTTGATTTTTCCCTAATTTTCAGCCATCTCCCTTTTCAATTTTTGTTTACTGTCTGTCTTTAACAAGCCACAGACTTGGTTACTATCCTGGAGAAAATAAGTAAATGATTAGTTTTTGTGGCATAAACTAGTACTTTTTAGGTCCAAAAGCAGGGTGGTGAAACCAGGACTAAATTTTGAAGGTGTAGTCAACATCTCAGCAACAAATATTTATTAAGCAACTACTCTGTTCCATGACACTGTGCTTTCAGTCGTGGATATAGAAATTAAAACTAAAAGATCCCTGTCCACCGAGAATTTATACATGATTGAGTGGTATATCCTGTAAATAGATTTTTTTCATTTTATTTTTCAAATAACAAGTATTTGTTTTTTTTCTTCTATCCCCACCCATTTAAAGTAAAGAAAAACAAAACCCATGTAACAAATTTATGCAGTCAAGCAAAGCAAATTTCCACATTGTCCATGTCCAAAAATCTGTGTCTTGTTCTTTCTATTTTAAGTCTATTGCTTTTCTGTTAGGTTATTAATATTACTTCATGATCTGTCCTCTGGAATCATGGATGATCATTGTATTGATCAGAGTTCTTAAGTTTCTCAAATGTTGTTGTTCTATAAATTGTTCCTCTGCTTCTGCTTACTTTACTTGCCATCAACTCCTGCAAATCTTTCCAGATTTCTCTGAAACTGGTCATTCTGTTCATTTTTTATAGCAAATGCTATTTTATTACATTCATATGCTGTCATTTGTTCAGCAACTACCCAATTAATGGACACCTTTTCAGTTTCCAGTTCTTTGCCCCTAGAAAAAGAGTGGTTATATATATTTTTGTCCTTTTCCTCCTTCTCTGATCTCTTTGGTATATAGGCCCAGTAGAGGTTACACTCCCAATTTGTTTTTGAGAATGGCTGGATTAGCTTTGCCTACAGTGCATTAATGTCCTTCTCTTCTTACAATCTTTTTAAAATTTGTATTTTCCTTCTTTAGTCATCTTTGTTGATCTGGTGGGGATGAGGCAGAACTTTAGAGTTGCTTTAATTTTTATTTATCTAATATCAGTGTTTCGGGGAAATTTTGGCTCCAATGTGGCTGTTAGTAGGTTGGATATCTTCCTTTAAGAACTTTTTGTTTATGTCCTTTGACCATTTATCACCTGGGAAATATGGAACACTAAACAGAAAACATATACCAATGATTTCCGAGAAGACACTATAATGGGTGGGTGGGTGTCATCAGGATAGATTTCCTATAAGAAATTCAACTGAAAATTAAAGGAAGCTAGCCATTCTCTGAGGTTAAGTTGAGTGCTTTCTAGCCTCCAACTGCTATTGAATAAAAAGTCTTCAAAAAATAGAGACATATAAGCCTAGGTACTCTAGGCTTACTTTAGTGCCAAGCACTGTTCTAAAGGCTGAATATAAAAATAATAAAGCAAGGTCAGTGCTGATTCTCAGAAATATTACATTATAAAAAGGGGAAACAAAAGATATCACATAGTGGTTATTAGAGAAAGTTGTAAATTTACAGGCATAGTGAGTGGGGATACTGGGAGTAGATTGATATTCCCTTTCTAGAACCAATGTTGGAATTAAACTGAAGTCAAGGCTTGAACTGGTCATCTATAGGGTCAAGATTTTAAAAAGAGGAAAGTTAGTGCAATATTTGAAACAGAGAAGAATTAAGACAGAGGCACACACAGAGAGGTAGAGAGAGAAAGAGAAATGGAGGGAAGTAGAGAAAGAGAGAGAGAGATACCAGAGAGACAGAGACAGACACTTCTAATAATTTTTTTTTTTTTGAGTGATTCCAGCTTGTGTGTTGGCAGATTGCAGGTCCAAGATTATAAATCTCCATATGGTCAGCTTTCCCCATCAGCCTAGTTGGAGCAGCTAAGCAGACAGTTGCCCCACCTAGTTTGGTGCTATCATAAGAGTGTGGTTACAGCATTCTTGACAAACAGCCTGAATTCAAGACTCACTGATCTTTATAGTCAAGAGAAGGAAAGTGTAGATTCATCTGCTGCTGAGAGAAATGTTTCTTGTACACTACATCACCAACAAATCACTGATGACAGGAGGGATGAGGGCTCTGAGGTGTGAGTCTAACTCATAATGGCTGGGAAGGGAACAGAGAAAAAGGAGCATGACATTCAACTCTAGTGCTTTCAGATTGGCCAGGGCAAATCTGGTGCTCTCTCATTAGACCACCTCCTGGCCTTGCCCACCCCTCCTGACTCAGAGCACTTACGTCCATTCCTGCGTCAGCTGGAAATCCTTCTTATACTCATCTTCTCTCCCCATATCCACCCCAAACACTGCCTTTATTTGCTTATTTTTACAAAGCAAAAACTAAAATTCTGATCTGATTTGTGAAGAGAAATTCTCAAATCTGTCAGCATATTTTAATGCACTATAAAATATCAATGTCAGACAAGTGATATATTTAAAACAGTATGAGTCTACATATAGTTATGTATAAATATATAAAAAATCTTTCTCCTCATGCATACACAGTAAGGCTAGAAGATAGTGGTTGGACCCATGATTTCATTGATATAGGGAACTATTGAATGAGAAAAATCATATTACTGTTGTAAGTTGTCACCTTCTTTGTAACTCTGAGTCTTAGAGAGCTTCCTAGAGTCAAGAAAAATTGTGACTTAGCAATACATAGACTGTAGGGCTTAGCTCCAAGGCCAGCTTCACTCTGTCATATTCCTTCTCATGTATTCTCATACATACATATGTGCACGCATACATGTGCACACACATATATGGATGTTCAGTTGTTCAGTTATGTCCAATTCTTTGTGACCCCATTTGGGATTTTCTTGGCAGAGACACTGGAGTGGTTTGCCATTTCCTTTTCCAGCTCATTTTATAGATGAGGAGACTGAGACGGACAAGATTAAATGACTTCCCCAGAGTCACAAAGCACACAGCTAGTAATTGGCTGGATTTGAACTTCAGGCCTGGCACTCTGTAGCACTATGTTCCCGGGCTGCTTCTATACATACATACACAGATACACATATTGTTTGTGTACATCTGTATATATAGACATACATATTTGTGTATGTGTGTGTGTATGTATAAATAAAACATTTTAAGAGTTAAAATGAGTAATTCTTACTAAAGGAACAGATGTAATTACATTTTAAATTAAATAAATTTGAAGGAACTAAGGGAGAGAGGTAAGCAATTCTTTTTCTCCCCTTCCTAAACTAATTTTTAAGGAAGTGAGTGTTAGAAACTGAGCTTGAAATCTCATGAGAAGATCAGCCAGGAGGCAGAATCAAATTACTCTGCTTTACATGTTCAATGAATAAAAAACAAGTTAACAGAACAGATAACTTTAAATAAATTTTAAATGTTTGTGTGGACCTAGACAAAGCTCAGTAATTGAATCAGAAGCTTTTTGCTTTTAAAACAAACTCAAGATCCTAGTTTTTCCTTGACCAAGAAAGATCTTTACCTCTCAGGTTGTCAGTAATATGTGGTTTCAATGTCCATAGTGAAAGGGTGGGAAGGAGGAATGAAGGAGTGAGGCAAGTAGCTAGAGGAGGAATAAAGAAAAATATTACTGACAAAATATTTAATCTTGAAATTGAAAATATTTATTTTTTTTTATTTTTAAACCTTTTTATTTTCAAAACATATGCACAGATAATTTTCTGACATTGATCTTTGCATAGCCTTGTGTTTCAGATTTTCCCCTCTTCCCTCCCATCCCCTCCCCTAGATGGCAAGCAATTTAATATGTGTTATACATATTAAAACATGTTAAATATATATCCAATATGTGTAAACATATTTATACAATTCTCTTGCTGCACAAGAAAAATCAGATCAAAAAGAAAATAAGTAAGAAAACAAAATGCAAGCAAACAACAACAAAATAAGTGAGAATGTTATGTTGTGATCCCCATTTAGTTCCCACAGTTCTCTCTCTAAATGTAGATGGTTCTCTTTATCACAAGATCATTGTTAACTGGCATCAATCATCTCATTGTTGGAAAGAGCCACATCCATCAGAATTGCTCATCATATAATATTGATGTTGCTGTGTACAATGAACTTCTGGTTCTGCTCATTTCACTTATCATCAGTTCATGTAAATCTTTTCTCCAGGCTTCTCTAAAATCCTGCTGATTGTTTCTTATAGAACAATAATATTCCATACATTCATATACCATAACTTATTCAGCCATTCTCCAACTGATGGTTATCCACTCAGTTTCAAATTTCTTGCCACTAAGAAAAGGTTTGCCACAAACATTTTTTCATACGTGGGTCCTTTTCCTTCCTTTAAAATCTCCTTGGGATATAGGCTCAATAGAAACACTACTGGATCAAAGGCACAGTTTAATAACTTTTTGAGCATAGTTCCAGATTGCTCTCCAGAATGGCTGGGTTGTTCCACCAACAATGTATCAGTGTCCCAGTTTTCCCACATCCCCTCCAACATTCGTCATTATCTCTTCCTGTCATCTTAGCCAATCTGAGAGTCATGTAGTGGTATCTCAGAGTTGTCTTAATTTGCATTTCTCTGATCAATAGTGATTTAAAGCACCTTTTCATATGATTAGAAATGTTTTTAATTTCTTAATCTGAAAATTGTTCATATCCTTTGACCATTTATCACTTGGAGAATGGCTTGAATTCTTATAAATTTGAGCCAATTCTCTATATATTTTAGAAATGAGGCCTTTATCAGAACTTTTAAATGTAAAAATGTTTTCCCAATTTATTGCTTCCCTTTTAATATTGTCTGCATTAGTTTTGTTGTTAAAAAAAACCAAAACTGGGGCAGCTAGGTGGCGCAGTGGTTAGAGCACCAGCCCTGAAGTCAGGAAGACCTGAGTTCAAATCTGGTCTCAGACACTTAACATTCCCTAGCTGTGTGACTCTGGGCAAGTCACTTAACCCCAATTGCCTCAGCAAAAAGCAAAAAAAAAAAAAAAAAAAAACAAAAACTTTTTAACTTAATATAATCAAAATTATTTATTTAGTGTTCAATTATGAGTTCCAGTTCTTCTTTGTACACAATTCCTTCCTTCTCCACAGATCTGAGAGGTAAACTCTCCTATGTTCTTCTAATTTGCTTATAATATCACTCTTTATGTCTAAATCATGAACCCATTTTGACCTTATCTTGGTATGGAAAAGATTTAAATAGACTAAAATGACTTGTATCTATCCCAGAAGTCCTACAGAGGACATTCATTGGTATTTCAAGGATACTTGGAAATTTGTTTCAGAAATGGGTAGATCATGGCCAATGCTTAAAGTTGTCATTCCTTAATAAAGAAAGATAATGAACATCTAGGTCCCTGATACTGTGTTTAAACTGTGGCCCTAATACAGAGACAATTTAACATAATAGACAGAGAGTACAAAATCCAGAGACGACTACCACCATCATCACTACTACTACTACTACTATTATTATTACTACTACTACTACTACTACTACTACTACTACTACTACTATTACTATTATTACTACTACTGTATAGATACACCTTTATCTATCTATCTAAATATCTCTGAGAAATAAGTGTTATTTTTATCCCCATTTTACAGTTGAGGAAACTGAAGCAGAGATCAAATGATTTGCTCAGAGTCACACAACTAATAGAATATCTGAGGCTGGATTTGAAGTCAGGTCTTTCTAACTTTAAACCCAGTGCTCTATCCAGTGCACTACCACCTAGGTTCATTTCTGTTATATAATTAAAGATAACATCTCCATACAACTGTTATTTTACCACTTGATAAGGCTAGGAACATCTGGATTTGTTTTGATTGTATTGCAATCAACTTACTTTCAAAAATCCAAGGTTTCCAATCATACTTATGAACAGTAATGAATGGAGAAGGGACTAGTACCTCATCTTTATTTGAGAGTAAGTTTTCAGTTGTTTTAGTTGTGTATGACTATTTTTGACACCACTGAGGGTTTTCTTTGGAGAGAAACTGTTCACCATTTCCTTTTCCACCTTACTTTACAGATGAGGAAACTGAAGCAATCAGAGTTAAGCTAATATCTGAGGTCATATTTGAACTCAGATCTTCTTGATTCCAAGCCCAGGGTTCTATCTATCTGTCTCTCTGTAGTTTTCATTCATTTTTTCCTTGCTCTGCTTTCTGGAGCCAAGTGCAACATATATAATCCTTCTTTGCCTTGACAGGTCTTCAAATATTTGAAGACAATAATTTAATATTTTAAGAATGTAGGCTAAGGGAATTTTAAGCATTTTCTTGAAACAATGTAAATATCCTTGAAGCTCCAATTCATTTAACATTCCATAAAAATTTGTTGAAAATTCACTATTTGCAACATTCCATGCTGGATAACATAGAGAAAATGGTATAAAAATGAATAGGACATAAACTCTGCCTTCAGTTTAGTAGGACATATAGTATATACAATAAATGTAATGTAAGTGAGATCATAGCTCTGAAAGACCTTTGGATACTTATCTTATAAAAATGAGATTGTGTGATTACTATTAAAAAGGGGGAGCATTACTAGTACTTAGCACTACTAATTTTCATTAGACCAAGTTTTATTTAGTTTTGTTGTTGTTCAGTTGTTTTTGTAATTGGGTCTGACTCTTTTTGGCCCCATTTGAGGTTTCCTTGGCAGAGATACTAGAGTGATATCTACTGCAGTTCATTTTGTCAGTGAAGAAACTGAGGCAAATAGGATTAAGTGACTTGAGTGAGGTCACATAACTACTAAGTGTCTAAGGCCAGATTTGAACTCAAGAAAAGGTGTCTTTCTTACTCTAAGCCCAGCACTTGACTCACTTTGTCACATTAAATGAAGTTGCCCTTCATTTAATTTTAGTCTGATTTCTTTAAAAAGTGGTTGTATAGGAATGCGCATAATGGTTCTATGGGATCAGGAATCTGAACTTTCTTCATGATTCATTCTTATCTTTTTTAATAAATTTTTATTACTCTCCTGTTTCTTATGTCATCACAGTTATCCTGAATATCCCTCAAAACCATCCCAGAGAGGAAAAAATATCAGCCCAAGTGATCAATACATTGAACATGTATGGGACTGTGTTTAATGTGTAACATTTGTGGACTTCCCACCTCCATGAAGGACTGAGTTTGCTGTTCCTTTTTTGTCCCTTCATTTGAGTCTTGCTTGATCTTTATAATTTTAAAATATACTTTTGATTATTTAATGTATAGTTGTTCTTACAATTTATTGTTGTAGTTACTGTGTATTTTGTTTTCTTAGCTCTGTTTATTTCTCTCTGCATCAATTCATATAGATCTTTTCAAGCCTCTGTATTCATTAGATAATATCACTTCAATATTATATTATAGCATAGTAATATTCCATTAGTTCATACATCACAATTCGTTTGTTCATTCCCCAATAGATAGACATCTACTTTTCTATTTTGCTCATATATCTTTCTAAGGATATGATTTTTCCCTGAAAAGTGCTCTCCTTGCACCCCAGAAATTTTAATATGTTGTTTTTATCATTATTTTTTTTACATTGTTTCTATGTTTTGTTTTGTTTTGTTTTGTTTTGTTTTTTGCCTGTATTCATTATTTAGGATTTCATTGTTAAGCCTTCAGCTAGTTCTGTATCTTTTTAGTGGTCCCTGAACATATTACCATTTTAAAAAATTGTGTTATACCCTATAGTGGATGTATTAACTATTTCTTTGTTTTTACATTTGTTTCCAATTTCTCTGCATTCAAATACATAGATAATTTTTTAAAATGTATTATTTGGTACTGGGAGATATGTATCTTCTTTACTGTCCCAATTAGCAAATGCTATAAGTCTGTTTTGAAGAAGTTTGAGAAGAGTCAGAGAAAATGTCTAGTTCCCCATCTTGTTGCCCATGTGACTATGATTCATTCTTTAAAAAAACCAAACACTCTTTTAATAGTATATTATTTTTCTTATTACTTGTAAAAATGGTATTCAACTTTCATTTATAAAGAATTTTAGTTCCAAATTTTTTCTCCCTCTTTTCCTTACCTCCCCCATCCCCACACTAGCAAGCAATCTGATACAGGATATATGAGTACATTCATTTTTTTTCCCTGAGGCAATTGGGGTTAAGTGACTTGCCCAGGGTCACACAGCTAGGAAATGTTCACTGTCTGAGACCAGATTTGAACTCAGGTAATCTTGACTTCAGGGCTGGTGCTCTATCCACTGGACTACCTAGCTAACCCAGTACATTCATTTTTGACATATTTCCAGATGAGTCATATTGGAAAGAAAAATCAGAACCAAAGGGAAAAACCATGAGAAAGGAAAAAAAAAAGGTGAAAATAATATGCTTCAATCCACGTTCAGTCTCCATAGTTTTCTTTCTGGATGATGGCATTTTTTCATCCAAAGTTTATTGGAATTGTCTTGAATCACTGAGAAAATCATAGTTGATATGATTCATTCTTTCTTTATTGAGTTTACACTACAATTGTTGAATGATGAATACCCAAAAGGAGTCAACTACAGGCAAAGAGGATCAGTGACTCATTTTAGAAGCAGAGATTTGGATTTGCTATTTGAATTCATGGAGAAATGGATTAAAACAGAATGATCATATTATGTTAATTTCTTTTGTCTTCAGAGAGTCTTCTGTTGAAAGTAATGAGATGAGATTGTCCATATTTAGCATTCTCATACAAAAAACAATTGGATGAAGTTAGGAAGAGTTTTTAAAAAGGGGATGTATTGCCTAGAGCACTGTGTGTTCATGGGTAGCCATTTTATTTATTCATTGATTTTGAGAAGGTAGAAACAGATTTTTCTCTTTTATGTATAAGCTTGGTTGTAGGAGGAGATAATTTAATTACCTTTCTATTAGGGTTTTTTTTTTTTTTTTTGCTGTTTGTTTGTTTTTTGAACAATCACTGTGCCATTCTTTTTCAGTGCTAATGAGATTCTTCTCTGTAATTTAACTTCTTTTCTTTTGCTAACAATGACACACCTGGCTGATAATTGGTATTGTAACAAGTTCTATGATGTCATCTTTTATCTCTAACATGGTCCAAGGACCTCCTTTTTGTGTATTTCTCTCTGTTTCTCACCCCTAAATCCATAGCCATTGTGTTGGTCCTGGTGAATATCCTCCTAGGCAATTTCTTGCAGTTTTGGAAACTTTTATCTTCTTTCCCTTCCACATGTTCAAAGGATAAAGTTGTACTTCAGATTCCAGTAAATCTAAAGCTCTTTAGGGGCAAAGAACAGAGAAAATTTAACTGAATGTCATAATTATATTTGTACCTGACAGAAGGTGAACTTTCTCAGAATAAATAGATCATTTTCATTTTGTAAATTGAAAAGGATTTTAAAAATGTACTTCATAAAGAATGTGATGATTTGAATAGATCATTTGTATGTGAAAAAGCCAAAAAAGCATCTGAGCAACTAAGAGACAATACATTTTCCATTAGAGATTAATTTGTGAATATACTTTTTTTCCTTAGACATTGTACTTCACCCCATTGTGCTATTAAGTTTGAACCTGCTCTTCCTATGGATGCTATGTGTATTTGTGGTATGGTGTTTTATGTGGTATAGCACATACCTTTGTGGTATAGTACATACCTTTCCTAAGAGCTCATTGTATTTATTAACTGAATGTTAATGGAAGATACATCATTGGGGGTTCAAGAATACATTCTATAGAATTACCCTTAGAACCTTTGAGTAAAAGTTAGGGGAGTAGTTTAGAAGGGGTGCTACATAATCATTGTTGCCAAATTGTCTTTCATAGCCATCATTTTGACCCTGTATCTCTGAAGCTCACGGTCTACCAGGAGTCTCATCTTTTAAATCAAGTATACTCTTAAAATAATAACTTTCTTCATAACTCTAACTATTGTGTTCTCATTTTCTAGCTGCTCTCACATGGTTTTTACCCTAATTCACGTTCCTTTATTCAAATTTCTTTTATTGTGACTTCCAGTGCTTGTATACCTTTCTTTCTTATTATTGGATTTTTGCCTGGATTTTGCCAGGTTTACTGCCTGTAGGGAGAGAAACTTGATTAAATCTATTCATTTTCTAAATTACACAAGGGGACACTTAGAGATTATATGACTTATCCAGAGTCACATAGTCAGTAGATAGAAGAGGGTCTTGACCACAGGTTTTCCTGATTTGGAGGCTCTATATAGACAAAACTGCTTCTCAAAGACAAGAGTTATATTAAGTATAAATAATTTCATCAGAGGAATCAGGATGGGCCTCTTGAAGAAAAGTGGGAATTCCAAAAAGTGAGAATCAGGTGGGAAATCATTTCGGTCATGAGAGGCAAGAAAAGGCACAGGAATGGGAGAAAGACAAACACTTTATATGGTACTAATAGCAAAACATTGAGAGTCATTAGACTTGTGTTCAAATTCTAGAACTAAGATTTATTGACTGTGAATATAGACAAATCACCTTATTTCTCTGAGGGGTCTTAGATTCCTATCTTAAAAAAGGGGGACAATGATACTTGTCCTACATAATTTACAAAGTCATTCTGAGGAAAGCAGTTAAAGCACCATAGAAATGTGAACTATTGTTAACTGGATAAGAGGATACATTCTGAATATTTATATCCAGAAAATCCACCATCAATTAAATTTTAGAATTTTTCTTATGCTAGTGTCACATCAAGGAGATAAAATTAGGAATCTAGGAAAAATATATAGCCAGCATTCCAGAATTATTGATAGAATTTTCCAGAAGCAGGGATTTGGATTTATCATGTGAATTTTCTAAGGAATGAGTACAAAGAATATGTCCATAAATTAGTCAAAGTGAATTTTTTTTTGTATTAATGTTGATGACTTCTGTCCTCTGCTAGAGTCATCAGTAGGAACTAAATGGCTCATCTATCAAATTCTAACTACCAGGAGGCATCTGTTTTGCACATGGACTAACCTCTATTTGGGGTTGGGTCATAGGATTGTAAATTTAGAGCTAAAAGAGATCTTAGAAGTCAACAAGTCTAATCTCCTGAAAACTAAAGCTCAAAGAGATTAAGCAATTTGCCCATAGTCATATAGTTATAATGAATAGGTGAGACAGAATTTGGACCCAGTTCTTTGTCAGTCCAAGTTTTATACTCTATCTGCTAAGATAGTGTAGTACCAAGAACGTTGACTTGGCTTTGGGCCTTTCAGTCCCCCATTACAGACTGGAATTGAAGGCTTCCTCCACATATTTACTCCTATATGCTGTTGCCATCTGAAAAACTCCACTGTCCAAGGGCCCAGATAATAGAGGATCACCAAGGATGTTAACTCCGTTGCCCAGGCCTTGGTCCTAGGCTAGCTTCTAATTGGGATTGTGGTAGAAAGAGATGATAAAGTGAAAAAACCTTGTGTTACTCAAAAGTAGAATATTCCTCCATGGGACTCTGCCATTGACCTTCATGGAATAAGCCTGGCATCAGCCCTTCTCAAGAACTCTCATGGAGAGGGCTGTGACATTCAAGCTGTAACCTGTCCAGAAAGAGGCATTCTTCACCAGTTCAATTCCCTACTGCCATTACCATTGGCCATCTTGCCTGCTCTTGTACTGCTTTCCTAAAATTCCTGTGATTCAGATTTGACATCTGGAAATAAAAAATCTCTCTCTTTTTTATCTTTCCTTGACTGTTTAGCTCTACTCTTCTTTAGTCCCTAAACTGCTATACCCTCTCCTTTTATTGGGTCTTCTGTGACTGTGAGTTATTAGAAATGAGAGTGTATCCTAGTAGATTGCTTGATGGTTTCAGAGACTGGAAGACCTGGGCTCAAACCCTGCCTCTGATATCTACTAATTTTGTGACCATGGACAAGACACTTCATTTCATGTAGCCTCAGTTTTCTCACCTGCAAAATGGAGATAATGATAATTATTCTTTACCTTACTTTTTTATTGTGACACTCAACTGAAACAACATACACAAAGCCATTTGCAAACCTTAAGGATTTTATAAATGACAGTTATTAATGCTATTATTAAATTCTTTATCCTAGATCTTTTTCTCTTATATCCTTATCTTCTGGTGCTCAGGGACCCTTGATTTTTTTTTCCCCAGAAGATATTCCTGGCTATCCTCTTCATGGTTCCAACAGATCTTTCTCTCACTAAACCTGATATACCAAGCCAGAAGGAGGGAATGGTGTGCTTCTTACTCTTCCTTGACACATTGACTCTCTCTTTGTCACTATTATCCAACAATTTATCTTCCTTTGAAATTCATTTTATTCTTATTAGTCTCCCTGTCCAGATTCTTCTTGATATCATCTGAAATCCTCTAGTTCCCTCTCTCTTCTTTCTCAAGGAATTTAGTATTTGGCTTGCAATGTTTATCTTTGCCCCCAAATCTATTCATATCCTTGAGGATTTCAATATTCACTTATTTTCCTGTTAAATATCCCTGTCCTCTCAGTTCATCAACTTCATCAATTACTATCACTTCCTCATCTATTCTATCCTAGCCACCATGGGCATGGATCACACCTTTTACCTCATAATCCTGAATTCTGTCATCTCCATGATCTTTAACCCTGATATTCTGGTCCCTGATCACAATCTCCCACCTCCATCTTTTTTTCTGCCTCTCTCCTCTTAAAGCTATTTCTTGTCCACATGTTAATCTCTAGTCCATCCTTCCTAATTTTCCCAGTCATTATTCTTGCTCAGATACCTCATTTCTACGATTTTAGACTTAACCTTATTTAGTTCAGAAATATACTATATTCTGCTTCTTGAAATCTTGAACTTGAACCCTTATTCTTTATTAACTGTTTAATTTATGCCAACTCTCAAAGCTGGGAAACTGGTCATCCATCTTTTCTGTTCCTACTCATGCTATTGAATGCTGCTGAAGGAAGTCACATACTACAGATTCATGTTTTCTAACCTCAACTGTATCTGCACCTGCCAAGGACAGAACCCTGGATACTTTTCTAGAGCTCACGTATAGAATGATGACTGGATTTATAGAGAACACCAGGGCTTAAATTCTGCCATTGCCACTTACTACCATGTTCTTAGATAAGTGATATAACTTATTAGATTTCAGTTTCCTCATTTATTAAATTAGGAAGTTGGATTAGATGATCCTTTGCTATTATAAATCTATGATCCTATATGTCTTTCTAAGGTGACACATTAACAATCAATAATACCTCTTTGCATTGTCATTTAGCCATTTCTGATTCTGCTTAATTGTACCATCTTTTAATTCACATTTTTCTATCTTGACCACAAGAATATTGTTTCTATAGGAAAATGTGTTCCAAGTTCTAAGTTAAATGACTGATTAATAAATAAAATTTTGGAATTTGCCATGTTTTCTAGTAGAAGATTTCTGCAATAGATTTCAAAAGCAAATAATATAATGCTGAGTACCCATGTAAGGGATGGAGTTCTATGTTGTTCTATGTACTATTTGGGAAAAGTACATAGAAGAAAGAGAAAAAGACTTTAGGAAAAGTTGGTTCTGAAATGTGTTCTTGATTTACAATTTGGCTTCTCTAGAGACTGAAGAATATCCCTTCAGTGAGATCAGATATTTTGGATGTCTGTCTCTGTCTGTCTGTATCTGTCTCTGTCTCTTTTTTGTGTGTGTATCTCAGCTAATACCTCATTTTGCTTCTAATAAAAGCTCATTCACTCATTTGTTTTCCTGGCATATTCTAATCTATAGAAACTCTCCAATTTGTTTTGATTATTTTGCTTGAATAAATAGGTTTACTTGCTATTCACTATTTGTTTTGGTCTTTTGGTTAACTTATGTTTGGTGGGAAAGAGTTAAATTGGTGAGTGTAAACTAATATCTAGTAACCAGGAAAAATAGATCTAGATATAGCTTGAAGATAAATGAGTGCTCAGTCATCACTGTTCTCCTGTTCCCTTTAAGGCAGAAATCACATATATTCTTTTTTTTTTTAAATTTTATTTTTTTATTTTATTTGCATAACATATGTGTGGGTAATTCTTCAACAATAACCCTTACATAGCTTTCCGTTACAAATTTTTCCCCCAACTCCCCACCCCTCCCCTAGATGGCAGGATATCCACTACATGTTAATTATGTTAAAATATTGGCAAATTGAATATATGTATACATATTTCCAAACTTGTCATTGTTGTGCAAGAAAAATCTTGTCTACACAAACGATATATCAGATAAAGGAAACACAATGTAAGCAAACATCAATCAAGGAGTATGAGAATGTTATGTTGTGGTCCACATTTCACATCCCTCTCTCTGGGTGTATATGGCTTTCTTCAGTGAACAGTTGGAGGAGGTTTGAAACATATCATTGTTGAAGAGAGCCATGTCCATCAGAATTGATCGTCATATAGTACTGTTGTTGCTGTGTATAATGATCTCCTGGTTCTGCTCATTTCACTCAGCATCAGTTCATGTAAGTCTCTCCAGGCCTCTCTGAAATCATCTTGCTGGTCATTTCTTACAGAACAATAATATTCCATAATATTCATATACCATAATTTATTCAGCCATTCTCCAATTGAAGGACATCTATTCAATTTCCAGTTTCTAGCCACTACAAAAAGGGCTGCCACAAACATTCTTGCACATGTGGGGCCCTTTCCTTCCTTTATGATTTCTTTGGGATATAAGCCCAATAGAAATGCTGCTGGGTCAAAGGGTATGCACAGTTTGATAACTTTTTGAGCATAGCTCCAAATTGTTCTCCAGAATGGCTGTATCGGTTCACAGCTCCACCAACAATGCATCAGTGTCCCAGCCCTCCCACATCCCCTCCAACATTCATCATCAACTGTTCCTGTCATTTTAGCCAATCTGACAGGTGTGAAGTGGTATCTCAGGGTTGTCTTGATTTGCATTTCTCTGATCAATAGTGATTTGGAGCACCTTTTCATATGACTATAAATAGTTTTAATTTCATCCTCTGAAAATTGTCTGTTCATATCCTTTGACCATTTATTGATTGGAGAATGGCTTGAATTTTTATAAATATGAGACAATTCTCTATATATTTTAGAGATGAGACCTTTATCAGAACCCTTAAATGTAAAGATGATTTCCCAATTTATTGCTTCCCTCCTAATCTTGTCTGCATTGATTTTGTTTGTACAAAAACTTTTTAACTTAATATAGTCAAAGTTATCTATCTGGTTTACAATTAAGAGTTCCAGTTCTTCTTTGGACATAAATTTATTCCATCTCCATAGGTCTGAGAGGTAAACTATATTACATGCCTCTAATTTACTTATAGTATCACTCTTTATATCCAGATCATGAACCCATTTAGATCTTATCTTGGTATGTGGTGTTAGATGTGGGTCAAGGCCTAATTTCTTCCACACTAGTTTCCAGTTTTCCCAGCAGTTTTTGTCAAATAGTGAATACTTATCCCAAAAGCTGGGGTCTTTGGGTTTATCAAAAACCAAATTGCTATAGTTATTGCCTAGTTTGTCTTGAATCACATATATTCTTAGAGAAGGATGAGGCAGATTTTGTCTAGGCATATCTACCTATGAATTCAGTGAGCCATATATCTATATGTTGAGACAAATGAAATGGGCACAAATATGTTACATGGAAATATATATTTTACATATAAATAATTTTATATTATTACTGGGAATATATTGCTTACATTATAATGGTTTATAGCAAATATTCATAGGATTGTCATGTGTAAGAGGAACCTTTAACTGTTATTTACTAACAATGCTGTCCCAAAGTGGAATGGGTTGCCTTCAAAGGTATCAAGTTCCTGCCACTGAAAATCTTCAAGTAAAGGGTGAATGACTATGCCATATTCCCATTTCAGAGGGTTTTATTACAAGGGAATAATTCTACAGATCTCAATGTTCTAAAAATTTGAGTTGTTGTTTTGATGGTGATTCTCATTTTTCTTATCTTCTGTATAGTGTTATAAACTCTGTGTTTTTTAAATTAATTTTTCATATTTAACATTTTGGACTTTTACTTTTAAAGCCTTTTTATATTTTAATTTTTTCTTATAACGTTCTGAAGAGCTAAGTAGGGCAGATGCTATTCTTTTAGGCATACGGATACTGAAGTTTTGAGATTAAGTGGTTTGTCCAAGTTTGTATAATAAGAGAGGCAAATATGAGACTAGAATCCACATTTTTTTTTAGTCTTGCTATCTGTCCATCAAATTATTTTAATTTATTTTAGAAGAGAAAAAACATAAACCATGCAAATTTAAATTGGAAAGATAGATTAGATGACTGGATGCTCTTGATAATTGTGAAGAATAAAAGCCTTATTCCTCTAGGGCACTGAATTTATATGCTTTGTCTCATATTCTTTGAATTGATTGGTTCTGTGTGGCATAGACTTAGTATGTCTTCTCCTTATCCCATTTACATTCTACTGAAACCAAATGGATAATTTTCTTGGTTTCATATTAGGAAAAAAAGGAATAAAAGAAGGAGCAGAGAAAAAAAGAATAAAGTAGAAGTCTGAGCTGAATGAGCTATGAATACAAAGCTCCTGGGGATTCTTTGCTGATTGCTTAAAATGAATAGACTCAGATAGACTGTATAAAATCTGGTTTGGCTAAGTATTAATTTTAGAAAGTTTGGGTCCAAAGTCAATACATTTCTTACTATTCTTTTATGAGTGATTATGGGTATTAAATGATCCCTGTAGGAGATATATAATTTCAAATGATGAAATCTGTTCGGGGTAGTGAAAAATAGAGTGTTTTTTTTGGCCTTCTTTCTTTGGGGGAAAGAAGTTTGGGGGAGAGGGAAATTATATTATTTGATATAGATTGATGAAAGAACAATAAACATAATGACTACAACAATGTAAATAAAAGCAACATAACTCATACCAAATAAACTAGACAACATTGGTTCCAAAATTTGAAAGTTACTGTACATATCTTTCTTTGCTCTTGACAAAAGATATGTTTACAAATTGAAAAGTAACATGTACTGTATTAGGCCATTTTGTATAACTTTTTATGGGAAAGTATCACAGAGGGGAGAAATTTGGGAAATCATGAATATGTTAAAACAAAATAAATCAGTGAAAATAAAACAAAATGTCAAGAGGTCCCTATATATATGTATTTATAATTTATTATATATATATAATTTTTTTAACAACAAAAAAAAGAGAAACAAGCTATCCTTAAACCTATGTGGTACTATGTAGTGCATAGAAAAAAAGACAGTGCCTTATATACAGTGGGTGCTTAATATATGCTTATTGAATTGACCCAAATTGTCAAGGATTCAGACCCCAAATAAAATAATTTGAATGTTGAATGGTCTTAGCTATGTTATTAACTAGTTGCACAATCTTAGATAAGTCATCTGGTATCTGTGCCTGTTTCCTGACTTGCAGAATTAAAAGGTTGGACTATATGACCTCTAAGATCTCCTTCTAACTCTAATTTTTACTATTTAGAAATATGTTGACAGAGATGATCAATTCCTACTTCAACCTGAATGAGTTAGGTTCAAAAAGAGTAGACTTAATGAGTTTCCTATATTGTAAATTCCTGCCCTTTATGGTCCCATTCTAATTCTTGCTTTGGGTTGGGAATCCTTGTTGAGGGAACTGGTGATTACCTTGTTTGAAAATTTTCTTCTTCCCACCATTTAATTTACTTCAAATGTCTTCTCCTCTCTTTGCCTCCAACTTCAGTACTGACTCATCAACTCCTGTTACATCTTATGATACTTCAACATCAAGAGGTATGCTTCTATTTTTTCTTTTAATGATAAATACTTTGTCAACCTGAAACAAGGACAACACTGTTAACTTTTAAATCCACCATTTGAAAACTTTCAAATAATTTTCTCTTCTTCATACAAAGTATAGGAATATTTAAAAAAAATCACTATTCTTTATTAGTCTTAATTATTCATTGTTAGAGTCTTAAACTCATGGAATAATGATGGAAAGTTTGCAAGTAAACTTTTAGAGTACTATACTGGAAAAAAACAAAATATTGACTATGATCTTGACAAGAAGCTGCACCTATTTTCAGAAGACTAGCTTAATTAAGTATGGAAGACTTATAGTGTTGAATATTTTGGACATGGGGATCCATCAAACAAAGAAAACTGAAAGACATACCTCATTTTTTGGAGCTAGAGTGACCCAATACAAAAGGCACTAGAATGGGGATCAAGAGACAGGGATTTGAATCCCAGATCTGTCCTTTTTTACTTTTGTGATCTTGGACAAAGTATATAACCTTATGTTGGCCTCTGTTGACTCATCTATAAGGTGAGGAGTTATGTCTGATAATTCAAGTTCCCTTTTAGCCCTAGACCTGGAATCTTGTGTTCTCTTCTAATTTTGAAGTAGTGATGATAGAGAGTGGCTGAAAAAGGGACCAAAGGTACAAACATCCAAGTATATGAGAACATAGGTTCATTTGAGTACTTGTACTGAAAACAGATAATAAATGTGGATGGTTAGTTAACAGTCAGCCAATAGTCAACTAGCATTAAGTGCTTACCGTGGGTCAAGAATTGTGGTAAATACTGGAGATACAGCCGAAGCAAAAAGACAGATTGTGAAGCCACTTCCTTTATTTTATGTTCTGAGTTTAGCTTTAATCTGTTAAAGGTAGAGATTTATGTAATACCATTGACATACAGAGCTTCATTTGTCTTCACAGACATGGCAACCAGTGCATCATCCCCTAGGGTGGTTTCCTTTCAAGATTCCTCGGACAGCATCTCGGAAATACTGGATGACAGTGTAAGTGATCTCATGTTTGTTCATTACGTGTTTCTCCCTGAGCCCAGGGCTCTGGAAAAGTTTTGCTTTGGAACCTGACTATAAGAGGGTTGTGCTGTGTATTAGATTGCCATCCCTTTCCCCATTTTGAGACTATGTCTTCTCTATCCCACATAAACTGTAAATGCAGCACTCATGCAGCCCCAATTAGTGATTGGCATGGAAGCTTTAACCTATTTCATTTTTCTTCATCCTGTGTCAGCTATTCCCCCCTTAGACTGCCTGGTGACTTTAATTTAGAAGAGACAGTGCAGACACTCAATCAGGTTTAACCCCATTGTAGCTCAAAACTGAATTTAAGTGATCCATCAGCCTCATGGTCACAGACACAAGGGACTATGTGAGCCACCACAGCAGGCTATAAACTTGCTCTTTATGCTAATCCAATATTGTTGTTAGAGGCAACTATGTGATGAGGTGGACAGAGCACTTGATTTACGAGTCTGCCTGATTTCAAATCCCCCCTTAGATCCTTGCTAGAAGGATGACCCTGGGCAATTCACTTAATCTTTAAGCCTCAGTTTCTTTATCTATAAAACAGGGATGACAATAATAATAGCATAGTAATTGTGAAGGTCAAATGAAATCACAGGTAAAGTGCTTTGCATTCATAAAGTGCTATATGAATGTCACCTATTATTAACTGATTTCAATTATTATCTGACTGCCATCATGATCTTTATTGTCATTTGCCAGCTTTTCTTGTTATCTCTCACACCCAAGACCATGCTGGAGATATTTCTAATTATTAAATTTTCACTATGACTATTTATACCTCCAAATTTGTTGACTATCTAGACTTAAGAAAATGATGGAAGAAATGCTAATAATGCAGATTAAATTTAAAAGTGAGTTCTTTCCTAAAGCCATTCTGAAGTAATTCTCTGTATCTTCCTATTCCTATTCTCACTTCTGTTTGTTGCTACTACTTAGTGAGAGAGAAGCAGAGGAGAGGGAGAAGGAAGAGGTGAGAGAGAGACAGACAGACAGACACACATATACACACTGAGTGGGGGAGAGAGGGAGGGAGAGAATACCTTTCTCCTGGTTTTTTTTCTGTGACCCCTTCCCCCAGGACAATTCTGGTTGTCCACATTTTTGAAGTCACTTTCCATTTTCTCTGTGTTACCAGAGTGTGGCAGTGGTAGCATTTCCCTTCATCTCCACCCTCTCTCACTTCTCTGCCAGCTTTCCCCCAGATAGTTATTAATCAAAGCTGCAGAGTACAGGAAAGCAGGGTCCCTCCCTCTCTCCCTCCCCAGTGAAGTGTCTGGGCTGATACTTAGCTTTTTGGATTGCTGCCTGAGGCACAAGTGGCTCTCCACCTTGGCTTCTTTCCTTCTTGGCTTTTCCCTTTTTCTTCTCTTATTATTTTTTTCTTTTTTTAGAAAACACAGATTTGCTCTTCCTATTTTCTTTTCTCCTTAACATATGATGAAAATACTGTCTGTGGATCCGTAAAATATTTCTCAATTTTCAGAATGCTTGTCTGAATATAATTCTGACTTTACTTCCTTCACATTCCCCCTCTACCTCTGAGAAGCAGAGGTTTATACCAGTATTGTTTCCCTTTTCAAAAAGTCTCATTATAGGTATGCTTCCAGCACTTGAATCAATACAGTATTTTATTGTCTTTTTCTTAGAGACCCACTAATTGAATCTTTTTTAAAAATTAGATCTATTATTCACCCTCTTTTTAAAATTCATGTATTTTTTACTTTCTCTACCCATGCTGCCTCCAGCCTTCCCCTTCTATCATCTTTTACAACCCTTTCTAGGGCTCATTAGTGAGGCTATCCAAAAATATTCAGAGTCTCAAACCATAATCTCTTAGGAGAGAAAGGATGGGACTAAGAAAATTTTGCTGCTTACTTTTCCTTTCTGCTAAAGCATTGTATCAAGTAATACTCTGGAGCAGCTACATGATGCAGTAGATAGGACAAGCCTGGAGTCAGGAGGACTTGAGTTCAAATTTAGCTAACTGTGTGACTCTGGCCAAGTCACTTAACCCTGTTTACTTGAGTTTCCTCATCAGTAAAATGAGCTGAGAAAATGGCAAACCACTCCAGTATCTTTATTAAAAAAAAACCCAAATGGGGTCACAAAGAGTCAGGCACAACTGAAACGATTGAACAACAAATAAAAACTAGTACTCTAGTCTTCACTACTATTGTTTCTAACCATTTGAAACAACTAAAAGAGGAACACATGTATCTGTGCCAAAGAAAAATAAAGAGGAGAGAGTCTGGCACAAAAATAAGGGTAATGTAGAGGCTTATTGGTTCACAGAACAGAGCCAGTGAAATAGACTACTGATTCAGTAGCAGAAGTGTATGTACTAGAATAATATTCTCTGAAGTTTCAGACAAAATAAAATAGCTTAGGAGCCACATTTTGATTTTCTTTGGGAGAGAAAGTAAGTTTGGATAAATGGTTCCTCAGTAAAGTGGAAGAAACTCTGGTGAAGGAGGAATATAGATTCTGGGATTGATGGTAGAAGAGTAGTAAGGTAGAAAGAAGAGATTTAGATTATTCTTGTTTCCAGCTGAGATGGAAATGAAATGCTTCATGGCATTTTTGAACTCTAAAATGGAAAAACCTACTCTGAATTTTTCTGGAAATACTTCAAATCAGATTAATTTGGCCTGGAGGTTTGGGGAGTGGTCTAAAGGGTTGGAAGGTCCTAATTTATCTGAACTTGTTGGCTTGCTCTTTAGCCATGTTCTTATCCACAGAGACTTTTTTCACTATCTTCCTCAACATAGAAAGTATTTAACTATTGCATTTCTCTCCACCCCCCCCCCCCAGCCAAGCTGAATTTCTGATTTAGTCCCATACTCTGAGGACAACACTCTCGTCCTGTGAAAGATCAGTAAGGCAGACTATCTACTCACATAGGGGTTCTTATTTTGGGATCTATGGACTGATTTCAGGATGTCTATGATCTTGGAGGAAAAAAGAAACTACATCTTTATTTTTGCTAACTTGCAACTAAAATTTAACATGTTAAATTATTTAAAATTATGTAAATTTTCATTACTGAATTATTAATTATACTTATTATTCATTTATTATTATTTAAAATATGACATTGAGAAGGGATCCATAGACTTCATTAGATTGCAAAATCCTAGGATACAAAAAAGTTGAGTCCTTGTGCTTTAGGTTTTTAGCGACCATGAGTATTGGACTTGATCAAAGATGTAGATACATTTTATTACTTTTTTAACAAAATAATCATCAGACTTCACTGTTACAAGGATTATACAGCAAATAAATCATATCAAGGTTTGTTTGGGGGATATTTATATATATGCTAATTTGTTGCTAATGATCATAGATGGATAGAAAGTTTGATTTTGTAGGAACAAAACAGGAATCTTCAAAATATTTTTAGTCTTTCCTTCTAAGTACTTTGATACCATATAAATAACATGAGATTCTGTAAAAAGAGAATTGCATTACAATACCAATTAGGCATTATGGTCTAGTTGATAGAAAACTGGCTTTGAAGTCATTAAAATCTGAGTTTAAATCTTATCTTTGTTACATATTCTCAGTGTAGTAGGGCAGTGAGGTTCTTAAACTTTTTGATCTCAGGATCCTTTAAGATTCTTTTGTTGTTGTTGTTGTTGTTGTTGTTGAGGCAATTAGGGTTAAGTGACTTGCCCAGGTTCACACAGCCAGGAAGTGTTAAAAATAGTCTGAGACAAGATTTAAACTCAGGTCCTCCTGACTTCAGGGCTGGTACTGTCCCTCCTTTAAGATTCTTTAAATTATTGAGGACTTCCCCAAAGAGTTTTTGTTTTTATAAAATATATCTATTAATATTCACCATACTAGAATTTTAAATTATCTAGTATTGAAAACTTTTGATCTTGTTCCAGAAATCTCAGGGGGTACCCTAGAATATAGTTTGAGAACCACTATTCTAAGGTGCTATAACAGATGCTAACATTTTTCTAGAGGGAGTTTCCTCATCTGAAAGTTCTCTATAACAGTGAAATAAGAGGTCCAGGCGTTATCCTCTTTGAGGCTCATTCTATTTGAGTTATGAGGCTACTTTTCTGGAGTGGAAGTATGGAGAGAGCCTTGGACCTGAAATCAGAAGGCCTGGATCTGAGCCTTTGCTGTTTTAGAGTTGTATGGCCTTGGGCAAGCAAGCTATTTAACCTTGAACATATAACCTTTCTGAAACTCAGTTTCCTCAAACAAAAAATGGGTATAATAATAGCTTTGCTCAGTGCTCCACAAGATGATTGTAAGGGTCAAATGAGAAATGTATGTGAAAATCCTTTGTAGCTGTAGAAATCTGTGTAAATATCAATGATTATTCTTGTTGCTATGAATTAATTTGTCATTTACCAGGATACCAGGATTATTTCTGAACTAATCAAGTAGGCTTATCTCTACCTCTTTTTTTTTTTTTTTTTTGCTTTTTGCTGAGGCAATTAAGGTTAAGTGACTTGCCCAGGGTCACACAGCTAGGGAATGTTAAGTGTCTGAGACCAGATTTGAACTCAGGTCCTCCTGACTTCAGGGCTGGTGCTCTATCCACTGCGCCACCTAGCTGCCCCTATCTCTACCTCTTAAAAAGAAAATAATTTATGCAGGGACAGCTCTGTAATTTAAAATTTCAAGAGAATGGAATCTTCTTAATCAAAAAATTACAAATCCCCTGACATCTCTGGGTCTTGATTTCTCTATTTGTAAAAGAGCAATAATATCAGTAGTGGAGACCAGGTCATACATATTTATTGTACACCTTAAGATCTGCAGAAGAAAGGCATCATATATGTACCAAATATTGTGCAATGAGCACTAGATTAGGGAGACAGAAAACTCAGATTTGAATTCCAGCTCTACTATTATCTGTATGACTCTCTAAGCAAGTTACTTTGTCTTCTTTTTTGGCCTCTGATACATCTATGACATAGGATGGGAATGGAGAATCTCTTAAGATTCCTTCCGGAACTAACATTTTTTGGTTCTAATTTCTCAGTACCTCATTAGTCACAGATGAAAAATGACAAAACAGAGTCCATCCAATTATATATTTCTCCCTTTTCTCTGTGATCTTATATATTCCAAAACCAAATACTGTAGACATTACTTTTGAATTACTTAGACTACCACTTCTTCTGATCATGTAGATAACAGAGAATTGTCTTTCTTTAAAATCACCATCTCAGTAATTTTTTCTTTCCTCCCCCATTCAATCCAGATTAACAATGAGATAGAAACTCTGACAGAGAAACCAACAAAGCTGGCAACTGAACAGGTTGCAGAATTCAGTATGCACCTTTCAGGGAAGCAATACAGTGAAGAGCTACAGGACCCCTCCAGCCTACGTTATCAAGATATCATGCAACAATTTATTTCAGAGGTTTGTGCCATTATAACTGTATGTGAGGAGGGAGTGTGGGGCTAAACTACTACTTTGGTTTCTAAAGTCTCAGTGATATATTGAGTATATACATAAGCATTGGATCATATCAACAATTGTCTTCTTCCTCTTTCTCTCCATCTCTCTCTATTTTCTTTTTGTCCATTCCCCTGTAATTTCCCTCTCCTTCACTTTTCTCAGACTTTTTATTTCATGGAATTCCTTGGTCTAAATGTATATAAAAGTTCTGGAAGGCTTGAGTTCAAGACTTTTTCAGTCAAAAAATAAGCCTCAATTGACATCCTTTTTGTAAGATTTTGTTCCTGGGGAGTAAGGATTTGAGTATTTACATCTTCTTTCTTCTTACTGGATGGTGAGAGGCATTAATCCTTTGGACTGATGCCTTTTCCATTTTCATATGATAGGGTTCTCCTTGGCAATGGTAATTCCATTACTGTGGGTTAATTTCCTATTCCTCATTCTGAGCCCATATGGGAAATAAAAGTATGCATCCCAGAGCCAAAGAGAATCATCACAACCATCATATGTAGCCAGTATAGTCCAAATTGAATTTTCCTAGCTGTATATCCAAAGACTAAGACTGCATGTTATGTGAAAGAAATGTCATATGGGACAATAGCTACTTGGCATCAAGAAATATCTTAGATATCTTAGATCTTAGATTTTTTAAACACATCTTGATCAAGGTATATTTAGAGTACCTACATGATCTTTGAGTAGTAATGAAAAATCTCAATCTAATCTCAAATATATTGTTTTCTTTTTGTACCTGAACTTAAAATTTCTAACATCAGAGTTGGGGGTTTAAATGTAAAGTGGAGAAGGGGACCAAGAAGAAAGATGGTGCTGTATGTTGGAGTTTACTGCAAAATCCTCACATACTACTTGGGAGGAAATGACAGAGGCCTTTTGGTCTTTTTCAGTTCTAGTATATACATTGACATGTATTGTTGGATCATATCATCTATTTGATGCTTTGAAGAATCTGGTCCCTCTGGGATTGAGATATAAGATAGGTTGAATTGAGGGAAGAAGAGGCATAATAGAATTCTCAAGCCCTGGATGACTTGGCTAAGATGGGGACAACACAAATGATAAGAACTGGAATGGGAAGAAGGTAAAGATAACTAAGGAAAATAATAAAGAATGATTAGAGCAGTTTAATTCCCAAGTGGGAATATATAATAACAATAACAAACTTAATGATGATAGTGATGATATAAAATAGGGATTGGATTTGTGATTTCATTGGTATAGGGAACTCCTAAATATGATATCTAGGGATCTTTTAAAAATCATGACTTCCAGGTAGTTTAATAGTTCTTAAACTCTCTCTCCTCAGACTACTTTTTCAGGTCATTTGTTTTTTCCAATAAGATATTTTACATTTTCTTCTGTTTTTTTTTTCATTGTTTTGATTTTGGTTTCTTTTCTCTTGCTTTCTCGTGGAGTCATTATTTATTTTTTTAAATAAAAAAATATTTTTCCATAAGAGCAAATTTGAAAAAAAAATGATTGAACATGAAATTGCAAATTATTGTGTCTCTTGCTACTCCTTTTAAATATATCAGAAAGTTATGCAAATTTATTTTCTCCACCTCCCTCAAAGATGGTTACTATTAAATACAAATATGTATCTATGTATAGATATATACACATATGTATATGTGTGTGTGCATATATATGTGTGTGTGTGTATGTGTGTGTGTATGTGTATAAAGTCATAATATGCATATTTTTGTTTATCCTCTCTTGTATTGTCCCTATTGGGACAAAATGGTAACTACTCTCTATATCTGGTTTTGGTGTTTACCCAGAAGGGCTCTTACAGCCACAATAGCCACAAGTGCTTTTGCTTCTTTCTGCCTTGGAACTGCAACCAGGACCCCTGTTCCTTTTCTACTGATCACAAGTATTCCTCTGTGCCCTGTATATTGGCAACATAGTTTCCAGTCAGTTTTAGTTTTATCCAGTTCCAGAAAAGGTTCCCTTCAATGTTTTTCTAACTAATTCTTTGACCCCTTTACCATTCTAGGCTAAGAATTCCTAATTCTTACTGCTGCTATGTCCCAGCTATATCTTTTAATCTTTTATTCTTTTAGTCATATGTACTTTGTAGCAGAATGACTTAATTGCTCAAAGTTGTTCTTAAAACAATATTGCTGTTATTGTATACGATATTCTCTTGATTGTGCTCATTTCACTCTTCATTATTTTGTATAAATTTCTAGGATCAAGTTTATCAATTCTTACAGTACAGTATAATTTCAATCATATACTACAACTTGTTCAGTCATTCCCCAATTGAACAACATCCCTAACATTTCCAGTTCTTTGCTACCACAGAGTTGCTCTAAGTATGTTAGACAGGTTCTTTTCCATTTTCCCTAATCACTTTTTTGGAAACAGACTTACTAGTGGCATTGTAGGATCAAAAGGTATAAGTAGTTTAATAGCTCTTGGGGCATAATTTCAGATTACTCTTCAAAATGTAATTTTCAAAACTCTTCAATTCACAATTCCATCAACAATGAATTCCTGTCACAATTTTTCTACATCCCTTCCCAAATTTCTCTAATCAATAATGATTTAGAATATTTTTTCATGACTATAAATTGTTTTGATTTCTTTTGATGGAAAATGGCTAAATTTTAATTTTTATTTCTTGAGTTATTTTCTAAAGTGAGCTTTTTCCTCCCCTTACTTGTCCAATTCTACTTTTTAAGGAGTTCTTTACTTCAGTTAATTTTTGTGGCTCTTTTACCAGTAGGCCAATTCTGTTTTTTAATATATTATTTTCTCCATTGTTTTTATGTGTGCTGCTTTTTACCAAGTTGTTGATTCTCTTTTCACAATTTTCTTGCATTATTCTTATTTCCCCCCACCCCCAACAATTGTTCCTCTGCCACTCATCTTTTTATTTAACTTTTTCCAGAAATTCTCATTGGGCTTGGTTAAATTAATTTTTTTTTTTTTTAGGCTTTGATTGAAGGGGATTTCAACAAGATTATTTTCTTGTTCTGAGTTTGTGTCATGATCTTCCTTGTTGCTGTATCAGTTTTTGTTGCTGTTGGTTTTTTTTTCCAACCTATTTCTTGACTTTAAATTTTATATTTAAGTTGGGCTCTATTCACCTGAGAAAAGATACGGTCCCAACCTGCAAGTTTTAAATGCTTTATCCAAGGTGGTATGATTTGAGGAGAAATATGGAAACTGTTCTCTACATTTGGTTTTGATTTTTACCCCAAAGTGGTCTCTTACAGCCACAACAGCTATAAGTGCTTTTGTTCCTTTCTGCCTTGGAGCTGTAACTAGGACCCCTGTTCCTTTGCTACTGACCACAAGTATTCTTCTGTGCCTTAGACATGTAACTCAGACTTTATATTGGCAACACAGCTTCCAGTCAGCTTTAGCTGCATCTAGTTCCAGAAAAGGTTCTCCTCTAATATCTTTCTAACTAGTTGTTTGATCCATTTATCATTCTAGGCTAAGAATTCCTAATGCTTACTGTTGCTGTGTCCCACCCATATCTAAGGAACTCTGCTTCTGAACTCTGGGTTAGCCCCCACCCCCTTGTCACAGATCTCTCCTGCCTGCATTTTAAGTTGTCTGGAACTGGAAAAATATCTCATTCAAACCTTTTGTTGGTTCTGCTGCTTCAGCATTCAATTAGTTGTTATTTTAAAGTTGTTTGAAGGTGAATGTTAGGAGAGTTCAGCTGGGTTCCTATCTCTACTCTGCCATCTTGGCTCCCTCTTTACCTATAAAGTTCTTTACAAACATCATATTATTTTATCCTTACAACAACCCTGGGTAGTGTTATTATAATTTCCATTGTACAGATAAGCAAACTGAGATACAGAGAGGTTAAGAAACTTGCCCACAGTAAGTAAATTTCTAAGGTTAGATTTGAACTCACATCTTCTGACTCCAGGCTTAGCTCTCTATCCTCTGTATTATCTAGCTGCTTCCATTGCAATGGTAATGACACTTCATATTTTGTAGAGTACTCTTATGCTTTAAAAAAAAAAGATAAAATTAGTGTAGTGTCTGACACTTTGTAGGTACTTAATAAATGCTCATTGATTGACTGAAATTCTGAAAAGGCATGACTTGCACATGATTCCATAGGCTGGCTACCTACTAGTGGTGTTAGAGTGGAGCAGGAGGAAATAGAATTGTGTCCCTGCTTTTTAGGGCAGTTTCAATAAAACCATGCTTCTTTCTAATCATTTTAATTTTTGATGAGAAATGATGACAAATTTCCCCTCTTTTGAAATTTTATGTGGGGATGACCCCTGATTCTGAGGCAAATCATCATGACTAATAATGTACCAGCACTGGTAAAATTTTTACCAAAGCCTTCAACCTCTGTTTGCCAGTTCTCCCTTCTCCCCTATGATAGAGTCCTCTGGGTTGGGTGACATAGGGGTACTCTTTTAAGAATTTGTCAAACTTAGAGTTAGGAAAATATCATTAATGAGTTTTGGTATGCTTGTTGTGGAAATGAGCATAACCTGATATACTGTATTAATGTTAATAATATAGCCAATTAAAACTTATTTCTATGCAGCCTAATTTTCTTTAGATGTAATCTATTATAGGTATTTTGGCCATATTGATTAACATGATTGGGCTAATAGAACTCAAAGCTCAAAACTCAAAATATTTTCTCCTTCTTGACTTCCATTCACATGGGGCTTCTCTCTTGGGGCATAATTCAGAGCTTGCAGATAGTTTGTTGCTGCATGAAGCACTCACAGTTCCTTCCTGCTTTAGTAACAGGAAACAGATGACACAGAAAATTTCACACATTCAAATAATAAACACTTGCCTATTTAGTAAAGTGTGTTTTGTAGCCAGCTTTCTATTCCAAATCATGTAATTTAAAGTATGCTATTGAGAGCTTTTTCCAAGACATAGTTTTTTTTTTCACATTTCACCATGACAAGAAAAAGAAATCACTGTCTCATAAAAGTATGTTTATTCTCTTCTTTGAAAACAGGTTCAAAAGGCATTTGATGAGCTACCTGGCTACAAGGACATCCATGTGCTTGAATTTAGGTAAAAAAAAAAAGTATGTCATAAATATCTTGCACTGCGTAGCATTTGAATTGCAAAGGATTGTGTTATGTATCATTATAATTATTTGAGTGCTTTAATTCAAGCTTGATATGTTAGAATTGTAAATTCTATTTTATAGATGGACAAATTGAGTCAGAGCATTACTTCTCATGAAACATTTACTAACTAATCTGTTAAAAAATAAGAAATTAGAACTTAACGCATTCAGGTTGTTGTTGGTTTTACTTGCTTGAACATGATGTGCACAGATATTCATCACTGAAACTAGAGACCCTGGAACTTGAAAGGATTTGCTATTTTCTTAATCCCCTTCAAAGATTTTTAATATTTTAATGGCAGTACTTTACTCTTAAATCCAAACAAATTTTATGAGATTCCTTATCCTCCATCTTTAAGAACACTTCAACATGTGAGAAAAGTTCCAGAAATGTATTTCTCTGGACTTTTCAGAATATTCCTTATTACTCATGACAGTGGTATCAATTTTTTAGTACCATTGCTCATAACAATGATTCCTGAAATTGTGAGTGAACAGAAGCTAGAGGAAGAGAAGAAAAGGAATCATACAAATCTTATTATTTAGGAGAAAGGAAAATTGTAGCATCATGAATTTGGTATCCACCTGTCAACACTTCTGGGTGCTCTAGGATTTGTGAGTTGGAATAAGATGGCAAACTGCAACTTTGACTGTTACCATGGAAGTGTTACTACCTTAGATTAAGTACTTTTGCCACAGAACATAGAGCTGAACTGTTTAAGGAGAAAACACTTTCCTGTGCTTTAAAAAATTATGATAAGGGTCCATAGGTTATTCCATGAGAGATGACACTGAATGTTGATCAAAGAAAAAAGAAATGAGTCTTGGTATTTGGCAGCTTCCCAGTGAGGAGTAGAGAAGCTATTGTGTATTGATCTGGCATAAACATTTAGAAAGATCACTATATTCTACAAACATTTATCTGAGATGTGATGGAGAACCCTTGAAAACTCAGCAGGACCAATTACTATTGGCTGCTTAATGGTGACTAATGTGGGGACAAATGATGTCTGTAATAAAAAACTAGAAGTCATCTCTAGAGATTATTTATCATGATAATAACAATAAAAGACTTGAGGAAGGGCACAGACGATATTTCTATCACTAATGCAAATTCAAGCTAAAGGTTCCAAAAAAAGAAAGGTGGCTACAGGAAGTGAACAGCTAGTTAAGATGATGTTGGAAAACAGGATTTGGATTTCTGCATCAAGGCTTAATATTCAGGAATGTATTTTTTAAAGGGATTAAATGAATATGAGGAAACCTGGGAAGGATGTATTTTCATGGAAATTTGCAGAATCAGATTAAAGGGCTTTAAACTGAAAATAAGAGGCAGGAGCAAATTGCCCACATATGTCCACTAAGCCAGAGGCCATAGAGAATAGTAATTATAACATAAAAATAATAGTGGAGAGTAAATTACAAGAGGTAAAGGAGAAGACAGGGAGTAATTATGTTTAATGCCTCTGAAATTTATTCACAAAAGCATAGGGAATGACAAAGTAGACATATCTTCATGCAAGGAGGCTAATTCAGCAGTATGAAATATCATTAAAATTTGATATGACATGATTTCCTTGTGGAGGATGGATCAATGGAAGGATATACCTTATTGTAGAGAAAGAGAGTAGATAAAAGTATAATGGAGTGGCATTGGAGTGCCAGCATCTTTCTGAGTTCAAATGTGGCCTCAGATACTTACTAGATTCTGTGTGATCCTGGGCAAGCCATTTAATGTTATTTGCCTCTGTTTCATCATTTGTAAAAGGAGATGGAGAAGGAAATGACAAACCTCTCCTATATCTCTGCCAAGAAAACTACAAATGGGATCATGAAGAATATGTCACAGCTGAAAACAACTCTCTCTTTCTCTGTCTCTCTCTCTCTCTGTCTCTCTCTCTCTCAGTCTCTCTCTCTCTCTCTGTCTCTCTCTCTTTTTCCCCCTCTCCTCTCCCCCCTCCCCCTTCTCTTTCCCTCCCTCCTTCTCTTCCTCTTTCCTCCCCTCCTCTCTCTCCCTCCCCCTTCCCTTCTTCTTCCCTTTTTCCCTCCCTCCCTGTCTCTCTTTTTCTGTCTCTCTCAATATATATGTAAAATATATACACATATCACATATATATGTGTAGCAAACATATGTGATATCACATACACATATATTCCTTGGGAAATTCCTTTAATCAGAGGTGATAACAAACTAGAGATTTGGGTGAGTTATCAATGTAAGAAGAGAGATAATCAATATTGTAGTCAAAATCCATTACAGACTTTCTAGAGAAGAAAAATTACTTGATGAATTCTGGAAATAGTTAACAGGACTATCAAATAACCATGACAGAAATTTTTTTGCTACCTGTAAGAGTTTTATTTTTGCTGAAAGCTATGTGGATACTAAATTCTTGAATTGGTTTTTTAATAATTTCACAAAACAAATGGCAGAGGGATGGAAGGGGAGGGAAATGTTCCTTTAGAGTTGGTAAAGATGGGTAATAAGGATTAATAAGAAAGGCAGCAAAAAGTTATTTTGGAATTAATGAAACAGGCAAGAAAACTGTCATAGGACAAGAAAGTCAAATAAATAAACAGGATTCTTGCTTAGTATGCATGGCAGTGGATGAAGGAGAAAAGGAAGATGACCTAATTCATATATATTTTTTTTTTTTAGCACAGTGACTGGCACATAATAGCTTTTTAATAAATGTTTGTTTATTGTTTGACTGACTTTTCTCTGCTAAGAAGAATGGTCTGTAGACTGAAATATAGAGCAAAATGATTGCTAGGGAATTGAAACCCAAGATAACTAAAAAGATGGAAAGAAAGCAACTAGTTGCCCTTAGGAAGTTCAAATGACCAAGTCTTTGGGCTACATTTCAGGATGTAGAAAGAGCTTGCAAATATTATTATTGAGACAGTTTTGGTGATTTTTTGAAAAATTCATGGAAAATTAGAGACATGTCACAGGACTGGAGACAGACTTTGATTTTCCAAAAGAAGAAGAGACCGAGATGTATTGGAGCCAGAATGTACAGGCTCATTCTGCTTGTTAAAATTATATTGTGAACATTTGCACATTGGAAATTGGCAATACTGCAATTAAGCCTTGCTATAATTTTTTTGTTGTGTGATTTTAAGGAAGAAATAGAGAAAAATGTTAATAATACATATTAAACTCAATGTGTTGTGCACACATTTTCCCCAGGGAATCAGTGGCTAAAGATTTACCAGCATGCTCCTTAGAAGAGGGATGATTACTGATAAACTTCTCAAACATATTATTAAATGGCTATGATGATGAGCCAACTGGTTCACCAAGAACAAGTCATATCAGACTGATTTCATAACCTTTTTTGATAGGGAAATGATAGTCCCACTGAATAGTACCTTGTTCAAATTATATTTGATATATTGTGTATTCAGATTGGGTCACATTTTCTGGAGGGCATTGACAAGCTGATATGTTCAAAAGAGGATAACTAGGATATTGCTGTCATATGAAATTGGTTGAAGGGATTGGGTTTTAGTTTGAAGAAGAGAATACTTGGGAGAGTACATAAACTTTTTTTTTTTCCACAGATTTGAAGTGCCTTTGTTAAGAAAACTTCAAATAAGATCATGAAGAGTCAGACATAACTGCAAAATGATTGAACAAACAGCAAGAACTAAAAAAAGGGTTTTATATTTTAAATTATAATAAAACTTTATTTTAAAATGTAAAAAAATCTTAGCTCAGAGCCTGCAATAAAGTAGGCATAGTTTGCTAACCATTGTTTCAGAGGAATAAGATTTGTTTTTTGAGCAGCAGTGAGAAGTTGCAGAAGGTGTTTTGCTTTTATTTGATGAAATATTTCTTTATTATTAGTACTGTCCATATGTGAAATGGGTTGTCATGGGAAGAAATGGGCACCCTGTCATTAGAGGAAGAGGATTTGTCAAGGATTTTGGAGAGGAGCTCCTTGTGCAGGGATAGACTGGATAAATTGACCTCTGAGGTACTTTCTGACTGAGATTCTGTGATTTAGTTGTATAGGAAAGACTTAGGGGAGCATGGTGACTACTTTCTTTCTTTTTTTTTTGCTGAGGCATTTGGGATTGAGTGATTTGCCTAGAATCACACAGCTAGGAAGTGTTAAGTAGGATGACTATTTTCAAGTACTTGAAAGGCTTTCTTATAGAAAAGGGATGAATTTTATTCTGGTTCAGCCAAAATACATTGAATTAGGAACAATAGTTATAATATGTTCTAGCATTTTTTCAGGAATCAGAACCTTGCTACCAGAACATGCTCTTTCTCCCCTTTTGACAATCATAGCATTAGTCCATTCCAAGGCATTTCCTTTGAGGTTTAAAGAAATCACTGTCTCAGTAATTCTCACAATAAGAGAGAGAATAACTCAAGGAGAATTGTGAATCCTCTCAGTGTTGCATTTTCCCATCTTTATAGGAGTCTCATCAGAAAAGTTTAGAGCCAGAGATTTGTTCCATTTTCACCATCTCTGTTTTTTTCAGGGGACATCATGTTCAGTGTGGGAGAATCTGGGCACCCAACACAGAATGAATGTAGCTAGTCCTAATCAAAGGACAACTAAGGATCTGGGAATTCTGTGTCCCTAGAGATCTAGATTATTTGTGATACAAATATTAAAGGAAGAACAAGCATCACATTTCAGAACTATTTCATCCTTGCCAGGCCCTTGTCCCTACCCCACTCCACCCTGCTACATCTGACTTGAATCAAATACTCATAGACCAAAATATTTCTTCTTTATTTCTGTTTTAATCAATTTTTCAGTCTAAGCAAAATGTTCTACCCTCACCCAAATCTATAGATTTACAAAGAAAGACATGAAGATACAAAGAAGGGTGATCATTTCTAATCTTTCCCTTTTGTACAAAGTTCAGATCATAGATATATAGGAAGGCATTAAAAAAAATCCCACAAAAATTCATGGAGTTCATTTTATTTTTACATTTTTAATACATTTACATTGATATCTTTTGTTTTTATTTTACCTATATTTTCTAATATATCCTTTCATCTCCTCTATTCAAAGAAGTATACCTTATAATGGAAAATTAATAAGAGAAACAAAACACATAAGCAAAACTGACCAACATGTCTGAAAAAATCTGACATCATCATTCAGCATTGAATTAAATTAAATTTAAACAATTTAATTGCTCTATTATTGTTATTCTTTCCATTTGAATCAGTGTGTATGTATTTTTCTAATTCTGCTTACTTAACTTTGCATCAGTACATATCAGTTTTCTTATGCTTCTCTGTATTCATCATTGTCTTATTTCTTATATATGTATATATATATATTCATGTATATTCATGGAGCACAACTTCTTTAGCTGTTTACTAGTTAATGGACAACTACTTAGTTTACAATTCTTTATTACAATGAAAAATGGTGATAAGTATTTTGATGATTTTGAGGCCTTTATCCTTGAGATATATACTTGTGAGACAAAAATTTGCATAATTCTTAGCTGTTTTTGAAAATGGTATAAGGGTGTGTTTGTGATATGTTTTGTGACTATGGAGTTTATATGTGCTCATGGGATTCTTTCTAGGTATGGCTCACAGAGATAAGAGTGAATATTTCTAGATAACTTATACTTTTCTCTACAGGAGATTTTAATTCCTACCAGGAGGGGAAGCAGGAGATTGGGACCAGAGGTGACCTTTCTGCTCTCCCCAGAGAGAGAGGGAGTATAGGGCTGGAAATATATCTATCTTCCCTTTTAAATTTTGTTAGCACGGGAGAAATAATTTTTAGCATCAAGCTGCGTTTCTGATTGTTCTTCTTTAATGGGAAATTTCTCAAGCTTTCCCTCAAAAGCCAGTTCCACAACGAACATAAATAGAAAATAGGAAATAAATCAATTTATTTTTATTTTCTTTTTCTTTTTTTTCTTTTTGCTTTTTGCTAAGGCAATTGGAGTTAAGTGACTTGTCCAGGGTCACACGGCTAGGAAGTGTCTGACACCAGATTTGAACTCAGGTCCTCCTGACTTCAGGGCTGGTGCTCTATCCACTGTGCCACCTAGCTGCCCCATAAATCCATTTATTTAAACAAATAGCAAACAGAAATCAGAGCATAGAGATGAGAATATTTACCAGATAAATATACAGAGTGGATGATTCCTTCTATTGGAGCAAAATATCTTAGCTCAATTGAGAAAGGGGGTCCCTAATCTCACAGTAAGGGAAATTCCTTGAAGTCCATTATAGCAAGCTGAGGATAGGGACATGCTGCTAGCCCCTTTATATGTTGGCTTCTTCCCAGAGTCTTTCTCTCCCTTCAGGGATTTGAAGGAAGTCCCAGTTTTTTTTTCCTCTGAAATCTCTAAGCCAGAAACCTATTATATCTCTTCTCCCAAATTTTGGCCAACTCTACCACTCACTCAGATGTGGAACATTCAGCAATCAATTTTTATCAATGAAGAAAGTCTTATGCAAATGGACTTGAGGCTTACAATGATTAGACTCTCACCTCCACCAACAGTTTGTTACTGTTTTAGTCTTTCCATAAATCTTCAAGGAATTCATTTCAAAGAAGAATATTTTTTCTTTTCCCTGTGATCAAATTTTCCTTACAACAGGAATTTATCATTAGCTGATATGCAGACATTTTGAATAATATGAATGTTTTGAAGAAAATCTGAGAAAATTTGCCAAGAATACTTTGATGAATATTATATAATTAAGAAATTTTCAACTCTGTTTAACATGTTTATCTTTCCCCTTTCCCCCAGATTGCCTCAGGAAAATGTCAGGTAGAGTATCTTTTGACATTTCTTATGTTCTTGACTGTTTCTATAACTAAAGTAGATAGATGAATAAAGCATGTATTTTAACTGCTTATTATATGTTAAACATCAAGCTAAGTGCTGGGAATACAAATACCGGTTATAAGGTAGTCCCTACCGTCAAGGAATTTACTACATTCTCCCAAAAGGAACTGGAAATTGAAGAGGGGAGGAAGGGGAAAGACTACTGACAAGGAGGCAAAAGAATTTTTGAGAATCAGGAGTGGAATTGGGAAAACCAGGAGTCACAAAGCAAGTAACTCCAGAAGAAGAGCCTGGTTAAGTTTTTTTTGACTTTCCCAAATGTTACTCCTACTTCCTTTCTTGGAAATGGATTTTTTAAATACCCAAGCCTGGATTTGATTAATCAAGGATATGTTAAGTAGCAAATTAAGTTCAAAGAGCAATAATTGTTTGGTATGTTACAGAACTGTTTATCCCTGCATTCTTAGAAATATAAATATAGAAAACTCTTTTGAGAAGGTTTTTTTCCCTCCTTTTCCTGGAATTCCAAATATTTTTAAAGGTACAATTTGTCTTGGATAATCAGCAGTATAATAGGAAGCTTTACAAAAATGGCATATTTTTGCATGTGTATAATGTGGTAATGTGTTTATGCAAGAATTATGTGGCCATCAAAAATTAATAAATTCACAAATTTTGCCATTTGATAGTGTTTGTTATATCCTATTGTAATCTCTGGGGGAACTGAGGCAGTACTACAGATTAGAGATTAGATAATATTTTATTGATAGTAATGGAGAGTTTAGAATCCATAGTTATGAATGGGACTGAATGGGACTCTTGTCTCAAAGCATCCAGGCTATGGAGAGTTTAGATTGACAGCCTATGTTAAGCCAGCCATCTGGATCTCAAGGTATCCAGCACCAAAGAGTTTGCTGCAAGGATTATTATAGGGTTCCATCACTCAGGGAAAACAAAGGCAGACCAAGAAGAGGCAGAGGACTAGGGTGGGGAGGGGAGATTGGAGTTTCTTTCCTGGACAATAAATTCAGTTCTCACAGGTTAGAGGTATGAAGGAAGGATCATAAATTCTGATAAGTTGAGGAAGAAGCTAGGAGACACTATGTCTAGGTTTTTGAGATAGGCCATCTGGAGATTTTATGACTCTTTGGAATGCCAGTGGCCATAACTCTGCAGCCCCAATTATCTCAGTCCTAATGTCCAGAAAGGAGGGTGGGGTTTGCTACCAAGGCAGAACAATTAAGGAAAACAGACAAAACAGTTGAGGGAAACTGAGACATGGGAACTGTGGCACAATACTATTACTTGCTATTGATTAATACTTCCTAGGGAAGGGAAGGGGAATGAGATTAATTGGTACAACCAAGTAAAAAGCTCTAGTCTGAATCTAGAGCACAATTTCATTGTTGTTCAACTTTTCCTCATTGGGCATGTTCTGTGTCTAGAACAGCAAAGATACATAGGATCATAGAAACATCTAGGAACATCCCTGAAACATTACAGTGGTTACGAAAGTGAGGTCAATTAAGAGTGTTCCAGCTAAGAGAGTCACAAGTAGTAATCCACTTCTTTAAAAACTGTAACACACCCACAAACATCCTATGACCCCAGTACCCTCTAATTTCTCCTTGTATTCTTGATTATTGTCATGATCTATAAACAAGCTTGAACTTAGTTATACTAGCAGCTTTACAAAAATAGTCTACTTCCCTTAAAGGTCATCGTTACAAGTAGCTCATTATTAAGAATTTTGTTAGTATCCTCAGCTTAATGGAAGATTCTTTAGTACTTCCCTGTATGTTCCAGCCCTAGGACAAGGCCATGCTGTGCTAATGAGAGATCTGTGACTAGGAGATCCATAATGTCAGTTAATCTGTGGCTAATATATTTTGAGATAATCTCTGTAAAGCAATTTATAAACTGAGAAGTGGCATATAAATTATGTGAGAAATAGTCAGATGTAGTAGAAGGAACACTGGCCAGGAAAAAAAGCCCAAAATTATAATATAAATGTTAACTGTTATTAATATCCTAAGAAATCTCTTTACATATTTTTTATGCATCCAATTTTTTTTCATTGTTTTTTTTTTTTTCTTGAATGTTTTAGTTTTTTCCTTGGCAAATGATTTCTTCATGGTCATAGGCTCTTCCTCTTCCTCCTCTTCTTCCTCCTCTTCCTCCTCCTCCTCCTTCTTTTTCTTTTTCTTCCTTCTCCTCTTCTTTCTCCTTCTACTTCTTCACCTTCTCCTTCTCATTCTTGTTGTTGTTGTTGTTCTTTTTCTTCTTCCATAAACTTTGGATCTTATATGCTGCCTTTTTTTCTCTTTCCATTATGCTTACTGCTTTTCAAGTTAATTTTATGGCAGTAGATTCTAGCTGGATTTAGAATAATCATATTGAAGTTTAATCCTGGGTCTGTGACTTATTATCTCTATGACCTTGGACAACCTCTCTGAGTCTGCTTCCTCATCTGTAAAATGAAGGAATTGAACTAGGTCCCTTCCAGCTCTAAATTGTGATTCTGTGAACCTTACTCTGTACCCAGAATGGGGAAGGTAATAATATAATGGGAAAGTTATTGTGCAAATAAAGTTTAGGAATATGGAAACAAGTTGGTTGATGGCTAGAAATAGTAGGCAGCTTTGCACCTAGGAAAATCAATATCAGCTATTCACAAGATCAGAGAGGAGACTGATGAGAAGCAAGCTCTTTGTTTTCAGGCTGTTAGAGATCTATACCAGAAGGCTGATGAAGAATTGAACTTAACCAGTGTTATCTAAAGTAAGGGAGAGCTAGGACTTCCTGTGAGGCTGTGATGCCATTGCCTCAAAGAATGTGCAGGGTGGCAGGGATCAATCCTGTTCCATCCTCTCTGTTATAGCTAATCATAGGGTTTGCTTACAACACAACCATGCCGACTTTTTACCTGTGATATCCTCAACTTATTCCACTCCTCTTCAGCACACTCCTGACCTTCCTCTTTCAAAGCCCCTCAGGTTGGTTAAAACAAAACCCTGGCATAATTTATTGTAGTAGATGGTCAGATACCTCTGTAGAAATCCCCCTTCACCCACTAGCATGCCCATTAGGATGAAAATCCTATCTTTTTAAAGATAGGAATATAGATTTTTTTTTAAAAATGAAGATCATTGAACTAGATAGAGAATGTGAGTGTCATTTGTCATACTCAGAACTGTAAAGTTATATGCCTTTTTGAAATCTGCTGGTTAGCTAGCCAGCTCCTATTTACCTACACCCTGATTGGCTGAGTACTGTCTTTGCTATTCTTAGTTTTCACTTGTACTTCTTTTTGTGGAAGGTCTCTAAGGAGATATAGCTTTCGTTAATGTTCATGGAACTTAAATAGTTATAACCATTTTGGCAAAATCTTCTAGCCCTATAAAAGTCCTGTTTATATTGATTTCTGCCTCCTTACCCTAATAATGACTAATTCCCATTGTACTTATGCTCTGTAAGTCAACAATGAAAAATGTAGTTTTCCTAAGTGGTCCTTGGAACATCAAAGGGATATAAAAGTAATCCCTTCCCTTTGCTTCTCCAAATCCCCAATATTGTTCCTGAGATCAAAATCGTAAAAACAGAATTGGTCATTTTGAAAAGTTCAACATGCCAACATTTTCTAAGGAAAATAAAAGCCATTGTTTCAGTAAACTATTACTTTGTATAACTGAATTGATAACATAATAACAATATGCCTACCTGGTGAACTTTATCTTTAACTTACCATTTTAATGAAAGTATATATAGTAATGTGTATAGTAAATATTTCTGTGCAATTTTTCTGAGTAATATGAACAAGTCCATGCAGCTCTTTTCTCAGCAGGATGCAGCATCATCTAATTAGCTCTTAGATACTGCTTGTAGCAAAGCAATGGTAAATCCTATTTTTTTCCCTCTTAGACTAGAAGGACAAGCTAATCTTGCATTACTAAAAGGATGCCAAAATTCAGTAACTAAAATTGTAGAAAAGTTCAGCTCTCCTTCAGACAGGAGACTACCAATCTTTTCTTTAATCTGTGAAGCAATACTTATCTTCTAATCAATAGCCTTCAAAAACAAGCAGCTGAAGTTGTCCTATAGGCTGATTGCTCCCACTGGCATCTTCTTGCTTCAACCTCTTGTTAAGGTCTTTAGTTTTTTTTTTTTTTTTTTTAACAAGTCAACATAATTTTTTTTTTACATAAAACTTTTTTTTCTGTTTAAAAAAAACAAAAAAGGGAAGTTTTATAGGTATAAATGTATATAGCAAAAGAATTGTGAAATTATTGGTAGAGGAAATCTCTTCATTATTGCAGACTATGCATCTTTCATATTTTAGCCTTCAAGGAGTATCTGTAGCCGAAAAAAATCAATCACCTGATGGCTAATCTTGAGATCAACTCTATGGTGGACAATATCTCCCTACTTAGCTTAGAGTGGTCTTTGTACTACAGACACATGGTCCACTTCTGAAGCTTCCTCAGTTTGGTAAGATCTATCAGGGCAGCTAAGATAGATAAAGAGTAGGCTTCTAAATCAGAAGACCTAGATCCAAGCTCTCTAGAAGTCTGACACTTATTTTCCCTGTCACCCTGGGCAAACTCTTAATCTCTCAGTGACCAGTGCCTATATGTTGCAGGACTCTTGGAAGAATTACCTATATAAGTTTTCCATCATTTCCAATCCTAAGAGGAAAAAAAAGATCTAAACATCTTTCAGAGCTTACATTCTGCCATTAGAACTTTTGAGGATGCTGGGTTATCACCATTCTTTGATGAAGTCTTGGAGTAGGATGAGTTGAGGAGGTGATTCAAAATCTAGTGATAGCACTTGCTACACACACAAGTAATGCTACTTAAAGTAGGATTTATGTGGAATTAATGATCTCTCCTTGAATCAACAAATGAAAAATCATTTCCAGGCCTCAGAATATTCTTTTGGTAGGTAGTGTTTTAGAAGAAAGCATTATCAGTACTCTGAGAGAAGAAAGATTCCTGAGTTTTTTTCCAAAACAACTTCATCTTTGGTTGCCCCCAAAAGGATGTATAATACCTCATTAGTCTCTTCATCTATATATGTCAATCCTTTTCTAATGGAGCAATTGAGGTGGAAGGATAAGGAAGATTTCATTTTTCAACTTGACTCAGAACGAACCCTTCTGGGACAGATGCCCCAGGCAATAATTGTTTATCTGTAGAAGAGCAGTTGTTTCAGTGAATTGAGCAGATAAAAGATACTGTTGCTTTAGTTGTTGCTAAATGGGTAGTTTGCCAACATAGTTTTCTTCAGACTGATACTGTTTTTATTTAGTGATCTATGTTCTGTTTGTCACGTACTTCCTTTCATCCTTGGCAATATCTTATTTTTTCCCTTTTCCCGAGCTGTGACAGACCAATCTCTTTACTTCTACTAACCAGACCCTACCTATCAACATCTTTATTTCCTGTGGCCTTGCCAGAAATCAGTCATTTCAGGGCTATTATGCTTGAACCTTACAGCTAATTTCTTCACAACACTTCAAAGTCTTTCTCATTTTGTACTTTTAAAACACAAGATGTGTCAAATAATAAGCCTGATATGGTGCTGATAAATACTTGTTAACTTGACTTTGACAGATATATATTAGAGATGAACAAAACAAAACAAAATGATAGTATTATCTATTTCCACTTCTTTCTTGGCAATTGTCTCTGAGGTAGATCTTGCATTGTAGAGGTCAAAAGGAGGGACTGCAAAAGAATGATTTAATGAAAGGACCAGTCATTAAACCCAGTCTCTTGATTCTAAAACTGTGCACTATTCATCAATTTAAGGTAAATCTGCTTGCATTTGCAGATTTCCCCAACCAGAATCTCATCTCTTCAGGTAGTGACCATGTTAATTTTAGGCATGCATCGTGATAATAAGTAATTATCAAAGTGCATGTTCCAAGGAATGTCTCCTATAAGCTTTTTTAGCCTCAGCTATACATGTATATTAAAATCACACAATCATACATATTCTATAATAGATGCAAAAATAGATATAATTTTGTTTAAACAAATATCAACATCAACTGAGGTAGATATTATTGCCATAGAATATGTTCTGTATAGATTACAAATAGAAGGATTCCCTATTGTGGTGAGGGCTTTCAAATACTCGTACTTTACTGTTTTCATTAAGTCCTGGAATACAACAAAACCTCCTCCATAAAATATAGACATATGAAAGAGGGTGGTCAAACCATCTATACAAGAAAGTATCTGAAAAACATATATTATATTGATATGACAATATTTGGATAAGCAGTACATCAAATTAGACTGTGTCTCTTTTAAGTCCCTGTGAACAATGAAATAGATCCAGAAATGCATAAAAAATTAGGTTAAATGGCTTTAAGAAAGTAGAAAATTTTTAATGATTTTTACCTGCCTGAATCTTTAAAATTCCATCTTTTTAACACCAATATTTTCCTGATGATTCAGTACTATGTAACATTTCATTCTTAAAAGTTACAAGTGACCCAAGGGATAGTAGAAAGACATTTATTGAACATAAACAGGTTGAGTATAAAAGTGCCATATGCATGAGATATAGAAAAGCTTTGAGACAATTATCTATGAACTGAGCAAAAAAAATTATCAAAGAACTATGTGATCAGAAAAGGAGGAGGGCACATATGGCAAGAGTGAAGTATAATAAATTAATACTCCTGTATTGCACTATTACCCATGAATTATAAAACAAAACAAATCTGTATCAAAATTTTCAGCATGTTGGGCGAATCATTGAAGGAGGATTTATGAAAAGACATTGATGGGTAACAGAATACCATATGGGAATATCAGTTCAATTCAACAATAATCTAATTAAATGTTTACCATATGCAAGAGACTCTGCTTGGGCTAAATGATAACGGTATCCTGCATGATGGCTACAAGATCTTGGCTGGAAACAGAGCTAGTGGAGTCATATTGTTATTTCTGGCACTCTTGGATTTGTCTGACCACTAATGGCAGTTGGTCAATGATGTGTATTTTTAGTGGCAAAGATGGTGAGGATGGTGAATCTATTCTCTGCTCAATAATGGATATAGGAGATAAACAGGAAGCTGGATGGATCTCAAGGAGTGGGAAAGGGGCATACTGTTATTCTTAAGAATCTTGAGTTTGGAGCCCTTTGATGTTTTGGGATCTGTAGGGAGTTTATGGTAGTGGTTTGAATTGTCTAGCAGATAATTGCAGCCTCTTCCTAATTTGTTAGGCAGATTTGTGTGGAAGATAAAATGCCCAGTTTAAAAATTAGCAAGTATGGTAGTTTGGTTGAAATATTTTAGATTACATGAAATGAAATGATGTGAAATTTCTTGAAAGTTGGGAAGGTCATGGAAGAGTCCAAAAAAGGCTTTTAAAAATTAAATAAAAGAGATAGAAGAAAAATTGGGAAAAGAAATTGAAATGATGCAAGAAAATCATGAAAAAAATTTGGCAAAACACACACACACATCCTGAAGAAAATAATACCTTAAAAAACAAACTAGATCAATTGGTAAAAGAATCACACAAATTCATGGGGAAAAAAAGTTTCTCAAAAAGCAGCTGGCAAAATGAAAAAGGTGTACAAAAATTCACAAAATATATTTTGCATGACTGTACATGTTAAACTATATCAATTTGCTTGCCTACTCAGTGAGGGGGTATGGGAGGAAGCGAGAGAATTTGGAACTCAAAGTAAAAAAAAAATCAAATGTTAAAAATTGTTTTTAATATGTAATTAGAAAAAATGTTAAAAAGATGAAGTTTTATTAAGTGAATGCTTTTTTGTGTGTGAAATATTTTATATGTAGATAAAATACTTCAAAGCTAATTGTACAATATATTTGATTGGCACAAATTTAATTTGCTTATCTACATGAATTAAGAAAGGAACATACAATTAAAGAACAGTTATATCCTTAAGGGAATAACTCTTTTTTAATTTTTTTAAATTTAAATTTTTTTATTAAAAGCTTTTTATTTACAAAACATATGAGTGATTTTTCTACATTGACCTTTGCAAAACTTTTTTGTTTTTTGTTCCAAGCTTTTCCCCTCCTTCCCCCCACCCTTCACCCCTAGATGACAGGTAATCTAATACATGCTAAATATGTTAAATTATATGACAAATCCAATATATGTATACATATCTATACAGTTATCTTACTGCACAAGAAACATCAGATCTAGAAAGAGAGGGAAAAAAAAAACCAACCTAAGAAGAAAAACAAAATGCATGGAAATATTCACAGAAAGCGTTAAAATGCTGTGTTTTAGTTCACACTCAGTTCCCTCAGGCCTCTCTCTGGATGTATATGACTATCTTCATCGTTGAACAATAGGAACTGGTTTGAATCACATCATTGCTGAAGAGAACCATGCCCATCAGAATTGATCATCGTATAGTCTTGTTGCTGTGTATAATGTTCTCCTGGTTCTGCTGATTTCACTCAGCATCAGTTCATGCAAGTCTCTCCAGACCTCTCTGAAATCATCCTGCTGGCCGTTTCTAACCGAACAATAATATTCCATGACATTCATATACCATAATTTATTCAGCCATTCTCCAATTGATGGGCATCCTTTCAATTTCCAGTTTCTTGCCACTACAAAAAGGGCTGTCACATTTTTGCACATGTGGGTCCCTTTAAGGGAATAACTCTTAAGTGGGCTATATGTCTGAGTGAACAAAACTAATACATGAGTTTGCCATTGTAATTTTAGTGCTGCAGGCTAGTTTTATCTCTTTAGAAGAGAGGATTACCTTTTAAACAACAATCAGCACATTCAATTGGCAAAATAAGATAGCCTCAGCTGCTTTAATGAACGCAAAGAAAAATATGGATACAGAAATAATCTTCCAGGTCCTTGCCTAATGCTCTTGAGACAAAAGGTTCTCAATTTTTTTGACTAATTAAAAATTAGAGTTTACCCTCAGCACTACAAAAACCCATGATATATTTGTTGGCTTATTGACATTAGATCTTTCTGTCACAGAATACAGAGCCAGGATAAATAAAGAATTGGCATTTCTATTAATAATTTGATGTTAATTATTTTAAAAGCACTTGGTCTACTACATCACAGCATTACTTTTTCACTAAAGGGATTATTACCTTTATATGGCATGTCACTTAAAGTTGGATAAATGAGAAAATATAAAGATAACTCATTGTCTCCTGCTGGATTTTGGTTTTCTTTTTGTCTCTCCTTTCCCTTCCTTCCTTCCATATTCATTTAGTAGTGGAATCATGAGGTATATAGTAATAGTAGGCTATGATAAATAATTCTCAAAGTTTTTATTTCCATGACTTCTCTTTGGGCTACTTCTATCATGCTGGGAGTGAAATCTACATATTCTTTTTTTTCCCCCCTGCATATTTTAGTACTTGGTGTTGGAAAGGACATTTCCAATCATTTATTCCAGCTTTCTCATTTTACAGATTAGAAAACTGAGGTCTGGAGTGGTGGCTTGCTGAAGGTTATATGGATAGTGAGTAACAGAATTAAAACCCAGATCTTATTGTCAGATTCAGGGTGCCTTCTTTCTAATATGTCACAATGATTGCTTTTCTTTAGGGAATACCACAACTGGCAAGAGCAATGTCCTAGTAACTAAGTTCTATCCTTGTTAGATGCATATATGCAGAGCCCAAGTTGACTTTTTTTTCTTCCTTTTTAACCTCAGTGGCATCAATGTTCGCTATGCTGTCACATTTGACAGTGAAGCTATCAGTAACATTACCTGGGAAATGATTAACCTTCATTCAAACAAAGTAGAAAATCATGGACTTGTGGAACGTGAAGATAAGCCCATGGCAGCTTATACAATTAACAACTTCAGAGACTACATTGCTGAAAGCCTCACCAGAAATTTCTTACTGGGAAACTCTTCCCTGAAGCCAGATCCTGACTCTCTTCAGGTTATCAAGGGTAAGGGGAATTACAACTATGACAATCCATGTATATCTTTAGTATCTTTCTCCACAAAGCTCTGTAATAAAAACTATTATCTTCAAAGTGAATCATATGTGAATCTGAGTGTTAGTAAAGATAATAATATGGGGTAGCTGGTTGGTATAGTAGATTGAGCACCAGCCCTGAAGTCTGGAAGACCTGAGTTCAAATCTGGCCTCAGACACTTAACACTTCCTGGTTGTGTGACCCTGGGCAAGTCACTTAACCCCAATTGCCTCGGGGAAAAAAGGAAAAAGGAAAAAAAAAGATAATAATGCAAATTGGACTTTAGAAATATAATACTTCTGACAGATTGAAAGTGGGCTACCCAGGGACAAAAAACCTTGGAATTGAGACTTGATGGGAAAGGAAAGATGTGGACTAAAGAACCAAAGTGAAATAGAGGATTTGAGAATCAAAGAGGAGATGACAGTATAATTTGATAAAAGGCATACAGGATTCAAGGAAAACCAGAGAAATAACATTAACTAAGTAAAGGAAAATACTGAAGACAAAGTCTTCCTGATTTTGAGCCTCAACCAAAAGAATAGCTAATAATAGTTATCATCTATATCGTATTTTGAGGTTTGCAATTGTTCTCTCATTTTATCTTTATAACAGTGAATACTTGCATTATCCCCATTTTCAGAAAATTGTGAAAATTTCAGAAAATTGTGAAAAGGGGACCAGGTGGGACCCCTTGTCCAGGGTTCCACAGCTAATGAATGTCTGAGGTAAAATTTGGACTCACGTCTTTTTGCACTCTATCTCATGTACTGCTAGTTAGAATATAAGAGCATATAGGACCTAAATAACTTAGGAAACAACAGTTTCAATCTAAAATCAAATGAGTGAACATACTACCACAGGGAAAAATATCTGCTCCAGATTCTTATTAGTTGTGTAAATCTGGTTAATTCCCTTAACCTCTTTAGGTCTCAGTTTACTCATATATAAAATGAGTAGGGTAGTGGTAGACTAAATAGCTTTTAAGGTTCCTTCCAGCTTTAAATCTGTGATCTCATTGACCATTTATCACAAATACAATAAAAATTTTGTAATGAGCTATTTTTTCTCCTGCAGAACCTCAGGATTGGAAGGAACCTCTGAGAATATCTACTTCAATTTGTATGAACAAAAATGTCTTCCATAGCATAACTGATAAATGGATAGCTGGGTGAGAGGAATCTACTAAGTCAATTAGCATTTATTAAGCATCTGCTATGTTCAAGACATTATGATTAGAACTGAGGACATAAAGACAAAAATAAACAAATAACAAGGAACAACAACAAAACTCAGTCCTACCTCTCAATGAGGTCAGAAGACAATTTAGTTGGGGAGACAATATGCAAATAATTTTTTGAAACAAAATTGGGGGCTAATCTTAGGGAAAGCACCAAGATAAAGGGAAAAGATTTTTATGAGAAGGGTGGGACTATAGCTGAGATTTGAAGGAAGCCAGGGAAGCCAAAAGATAGAGATGAGAAAAAGCTTCCCAAGCAATGGGGGGACAGCCATTGAAATCCAGTTAGAAAATAGAGTGTTTTATGTGAAGGACAGCAAGGAGGCCAGTGTCACTGGTTCATACACTGTGTAGAGCAGAGTAAGGTATAAGAAGACTAGAAAAATAGGAAAAGACCAATTTATCAAGAACTTTAAAAGCCAAATAGAGAATTTTATATTTGATGGGAGAAAACTAAGAACCACTGGAATTTCCTGAATAGGGTCTGACAGGATGCGACCTGTGTTTGGGAAGATCACTTTAAGAAGTGAGAGAAGAATGAAGTAGAATGAGGAAGGACTTGAGACAGACATATATCCAAGGAATAGGCCATTGCAATAGTTCAGATGTGAGATGACAAGGGCCTGCAATAGGATGGGGAGATATAATTTATGAGACATATTATCAAGGTAAAAATGACAGAACTTGAAAACTGATTGGAAGTGAGGAGAGGAATGTGAGTCAGGTCATTATATTTTGAGATACTTTTAATCTTAAGGGAGTTTACTATTAGCTTTGAGCTTCCAAATCTATATATTTGCATTTCCCATTTTTTGCATCTGGTCCAAGCAGATTGAATCTTATACTTCTTCTATATGATAGTTCCTCAAGTGAATGAAGAACATGTCATCTAAAAACGTTCCTCAAATTTTTTTTTTCAGTGAAAGATGCTTTTTTCCCCAAAATTGAAGACCCACTATGGAATTTTGAAAACCCAAGCATTCTTGTGTCTCCACCTCTGATACTTGTAAGTATTCTTCTTATCTTCTATCTCTCTGGGTTCTCCTACTTGTGTCTCAACCTTCTTACTCCAAATTCTCTAAGACAACCCTTGGCACTACATGAAATTTGCTTTGCTAGATTACCCATATGGTAAGCAAGGCTGATTCACAATTGCTTGCTGATATTTTTGCTGCTGTGTCCTCTGAGAATTTCCACAAAAAATCCTTGGAAAGTTTTTCTAGTCATAACATAGGTTATTTTTTCCTTTGTTGTTTTACTATGCTTTGTGTAGCTCTCTTTAAAATTGCTGCTGCTGTTGATTAGTTTTCAAGAGTCAAAGGGGTGACACCATCTTACTTTTCTATAACTTGTGTTTCTTCTTCCTCTCTTTCACCTTCAATGTGGAAGAGTATGTGTATATACCTGTGCATGCATGTGTGCATGCATTTGATCTGTAGTCATGTTGTAAGGAGTTTGCTGGAGGCTAAGATCAATTTCTCTTGTCTTGTCTCATCTTTTCTCGATGAGACAATTGGGATTAAAAGACTTGCTCAAGGACATACAGCTAGTAATGGTCAAGTGTGTGAGACTGAATTTGAACTCAGGTCCTCCTGACTCCACAGCCAATGCTCTATCTACTGCATCACCCAGCTACCCTTCAATTTATTTTCTTAAACTAGAAGGATAGATTATCATTATTCGGTCATGCAAGGATATGTGCTTACAAAGAATTATTGAATAAAGGATTTATTATGTATAAAGCACTAGAGATACAAATAGAAAATAAGACAGTTTCTGCTCTCAAGAAACTAATTTTTTATGGGGGAGACAATACATACATAAGGTTTCAGCTTTAGGTCAGATGAATAGGTAACATGATCCTTAGAGTTTATTCAAAGCTGAGGGGAATTTCTGATCTTTAATATCGCTTTCAGTGATAGAATTGTATCAGTTTCTGCTGTTAAATCATTTGACATTAGACTGGAAGCTTTGCTGTTTCAAAGGCTCTTGGATTCAGGGTCCTGAATTATCTCCATCAGCATGTAAGGGAAGATAGTGTTTAAGGTGGTGGTGATTTGACCTGCTTAGCTTTCAAGATGGAGGGTTAGAAAACAAGAGCAATGAATGACTGAGAGGGCTGGATGAAAGGACTGGTGGTCTGAAGATTGCCAGTAATAACCCTCCTCTCTCAGTACACCTTCACTTATCCAATTGTTGGTAGCAGTTGGGCAGCAAATGGTGCTGGTGTTGATGAGCAAAGTAGACCCCTTCTCTGCAATGATTTCTCTCCTTAGTGATAGCTGTGGCAAGATTGGGCTGTGTTTTATAAAGGGAAAGAAAGATTAAGAGAGTTGATATAAGGAGATATAATTCCTTTCTCTCTGCTTTTGCTAATCATGCTAAAACCTCTGGCACTCTGCAATTAGAAAAGTATTATGGTCTGCAATTCAAAATTTGTAGGTGGGGTTTTAGTTCTTCTGTGGTTTGCCTTTTGCATTTTAAATGGTGATAACTGGATGAATAGCAGAATAAGGTATGTATGAATAATTGGGAGAAGAAAAGGAGAAAACTATGAATGTTGTACACTGTATCCTTCTGAGGGCAGGGATTGCTTATCATTTTGTCTTTGTATATTTACTGCCTATCTTGTAAAAATTAAGAGGATACTTAAAAATACTTGTTGATGATAATAAGGAAATACTCATTTAAAGATTGTTCTCTTTCCCCAACAAAATGTCTGGAGGCATTCACCTTGTTATATTTCAAAACTTGAAGGAGCCATAATTCCATTAGGTGGAGTAATCTTTCCAATGTAGATTGCAACCCATTCATCTCTTAGTAGATATTTTCATGAGCTGTTGTGGCGCAATATTAATTGGCAAACTTTAGCGATAAACTTCTTTAAATTAAGGTCCTTGAATGATAAACCCGGAGTCACACCCATCTTACAGTAAGGCACTGCAGTAGTAATGCAATATTGACCTTATTATTTTTATTTTATTTTGAAAATTGCTATTCTAGTTTTATTCCTTAAATAACACCAATGAAATTTATATTAGATTTTAATTTTTATTATTAAGGTTTTCTATTCTTATTTTTTTTTATATTTCAAAAGAATATATGTTGGGAATATTGGATTTGAAATCTCACTGACACCATGTATCAGAAAATAATTTGTTAATGCATTCTCTTTTTTTTTTTTTTTTTTGGCTTTTTGCTGAGGCAACTGAGGTTAAATGACTTGCCCAAGGTCACACAGCTAGGGAATTTTAAGTGTCTGAGACTGGATTTGAACTCAGGTCCTCCTGACTTCAGGGTTGGTGCTCTACCCACTATGCCACCTAGCTGCCCCTGTTAATGCATTCTCTAGCATTAAAATGCTTCTTAGATGACATTAGCAAATGTGAAACTTGACCAACATAATATTAAATTTGCTAATATGATGCACTGAAGGAAGAAATTTTGAGTTGAATTAGTTGCTATGGAAACATCTATTCATTATTGATGCAAAAATCTTAAATAAAATATTAGCAAAGAGATTACAGAAAATCATTCCCAGAATAATACACCATGACCAAATAGGATTTATACCAGGAATGCAGGGATGGTTCAATATTAGGAAAACTATTAACATAATTGACTATATTAATAACTAAATTAACAAAAAACATATGATAATCTCAATAGATGCAGAAAAAGCATTTGATAAAATCCAACATCCATTCCTATTAAAAACATTAGAGAATATAGGAATTAATGGACTTTTCCTTAAAATAGTTGGTAGTATCTATTTAAAACCATCAGCTAGCATCATATGTAATGGTGATAAACTGGAACCATTCCCAATAAGATCAGGGGTGAAACAAGGTTGCCCACTATCACCATTACTATTCAATATTGTATTAGAAATGCTAGCCTTGGCAATAAGACAAGAAAAAGAGATTAAAGGAATTAGAGTAGGTCATGAGGAAACCAAATTATCACTCTTTGCAGATGATATGATGCTCTACTTAGAGAACCCCAGAGAATCAACTAAAAAATTATTAGAATTAATCCACAACTTTAGCAAAGTTGCAGGATATAAAATAAATCCACATAAATCATCAGCATTTTTATACATCACCAACAAAATGCAACAGCAAGAGATACAAAGAGAAATTCCATTCAAAATAACTATTGATAGTATAAAATATTTGGGAATATATCTGCCAAGGGAAAGTCAAGATCTATATGAGCAAAACTACAAAACACTCTTCACACAAATAAAGTCAGTTCTAAACAATTGGAAAAACATCAAGTGCTCTTGGATAGGTCGAGCGAATATAATAAAGATGGCAATACTACCTAAACTAATCTATCTATTTAGTGCTATACCAATCAAACTCCCAAGAGATTATTTAACTGAACTAGAAAAAATAACAACAAAATTCATCTGGAAAAACAAAAGGTCAAGAATTTCAAGGGAATTAATGAAAAAAAAATGCAAATGAGGATGGCCTAGCTGCACCAGATCTAAAACTATATTGTAAAGCAGTGGTCATCAAAACCATTTGGTACTGGCTAAGAAATAGAGTAGTGGATCAGGGGAATAGGTTAGGTTCACAGGACAAAATACTCAATGACAATAGTAATCCAGTGTTTGATAAACCCAAAGACCCCAGTTTTTGGGATAAAAACTCACTATTTGACAAAAACTGCTGGGATAATTGGAAACTAGTATGGAAGAAATTAGGCATTGACCCACACCTAACACCATATACCAAGATAAGGTCAAAATGGATTCATGATGTAGGCATAAAGAATGATATTATAAACAAATTAGAACAATGTAGGATGGTTTACCTCTCAGACCTGTGGAGAGGGAAGGAATTTGTAACCAAAGAAGAACTAGAGGTCATCATTAATCACAAAATAGATTTAAGTTTGACTATATCAAGTTAAAAAGTTTTTGTACAAACAAAATGAATGCAGACAAGATTAGAAGGGTAGCAGTAAAGTGGGAAAATATTTTTACATCCAAATGTTCTGATAAAGGCCTCATTTCTAAAATATATCGAGAATTGACTCAAATATATAAGAATTCAAACCATTCTCCAATGGGTAAATGGTCAAAAGATATGAACAGACAATTTTCAGATGAAGAAATTGAAACTATTTCTGGTCACATGAAAAGGTGCTCCAAGTCACTATTGATCAGAGAAATGCAAATTAAGACAACTCTGAGATAGCACTACACACCTGTCAGATTGGCTAAAATGACAGGAAATGATAATGATAACTGTTGGAGGGGATGTGGGTAAACTGGGACACTGATACATTGTTGGTGGAACTGTGAACGGATCCAACCATTCTGGAGAGCAATTTGGAACTATGCTCAAAAAGTTATCAAACTGTGCATACCCTTTGACCCAGCAGTGTTTCTACTGGGCCTATATCCCAAAGAGATTTTAAAGGAGGGAAAGGGACCCACATGTGCAAAAATGTTTGTAGCAGCCCTTTTTGTAGTGGCAAGAAACTGGAAATTGAAAGGATGCCCATCAATTGGAGAATGGCTGAATAAATTATGGTATATGAATGTTATGGAATATTATTGTTCTATAAGAAACGACCAACAGGAGGATTTCAGAGAGGTCTGGAGAGACTTGCATGAACTGATGCTGAGTGAAATCAGCAGAACCAGGAGAACATTATATACAGCAACAAGACTATACAATGATCAATTTTGATGGGCATGGTTCTCTTCAACAATGATGTGATTCAAACCAGTTGTTCAGCGATGAAGATAGTCATATACATCCAGAAAGAGGCCTGTGGGAACTGAGTATGAACCACAACACAGCATTTTAACGCTTTCTGTGAATATTTCCATGCATTTTGTTCTCCTTCTTAGGTTGTTTTTTCTTCTTCTCTTTCTAGATCTGATGTTTCTTGTGAAGTAAGATAACTGTATAGATATGTATACATGTATTGTATTTGTCATATATTTTATCCTATTTAGCATGTATTAGATTACCTGTCATCTATGGGTGGGGGGGTGGGGGAAAGGAGGGGAAAAGCTTGGGGAAAAAAAAGTTTTTGCAAAGGTCAGTGTAGAAAAATCACTCATATGTTTTGTAAATAAAAAGCTTTATATAAAAAAATAAATTAAAAAATTAAAAAATAAAGAAACATCTATTCATAAACTAAATGATGAGGTGAAATTCCTGGCAAGTATTTATTTACCTTTACCAATGCACAGGAAGAGTTCATTGCCACCAATAAGTGGCATTCATTCTTTTTTTTTTTATTAAAGCTTTTTGTTTGCAAAACATATGTATGGGTAATTTTTCAACATTGACCCTTACAAAGCTTTCCGTTACAAATTTTTCCCCCCTAATCCCCACCCCTCCCCTAGATGGCAGGAAGGTCTACTACATGTTAATTATGTTAAAATACTTGACAAATCAAATATGTGTATACATATTTTTACAGTTATCTTGCTGCTCAAGAAAAGAGTGACATTCATTCTTTCAAAAATAGAGGCACAACTGGGTTTTTAAAAATATTTTATTTTGCCTTGTTTGTTAATATTTCTTGTATGATTAAAATGGTTACTCTTTAATTTTTTCTTAATGCCAACTTATTCACTTAGTGGGCAATTAGAATAATAAGCACATATAAAAATGTAAGCAGGCAAACATCTACTACTTGGAGAGGCTCATTTTCATTGAAGAGTTAGAAATTTTTCTAGTATAGGAGTCATTTCATAATCTGGGTCCAGTAAACTTTTCTGGGGTAAGTATTAAAATGGTTACAGCATAACCCACCTATAAGGCCAAAAAATATGAATGTAAAACATACAGATTTAAAAATATATATATTACAGCTTGTGGGGAAGGGAATGGGTAAATAGTTTAATGGAAAAGACATGTCCTGGTTTTTAGAACAACACACATCCATGGTATCATGATGTATTTTCATTATATTAGTACCCAATTCAGCTGTGGTATTGTAGAAAGGGCACTAGATTTGGAGTCAGAAGAGCTGGCTTTGAATCTGTCACTCATTGTCTTTGAGAGCCTGGGCAGATCATTTATCCTGTTTATGCTTTAGTGTCCTCATCTTTAAAGTGAAGCTAATAATATTTGGAACCAAGTTCAGAGGTGAGCAGAGTGGCAGTGCAAAGAATTTTTTTATAAGCCAAAATGCAAACAACAGCAATTGCTTTATGTCTCTGTTAGACAATAAAATACAAGAAATTCATTTTAAAAATGTGACTGTGGGGCACAAATGACTTGTCAAGCTTTGATTATTGTGGGACTCAACTGAGTTGGTGTATAGAAAATACTTTGTAATTATTAAGTTCTGTATAAATTTAAACTTTTGAAGTATAATTATTATTGTCACGTGTTTACAGGTTACTCACTGGGTCCTTGACACGTTTGTTTTCTGTTAAAAAATATGAATAGTTTTACTCTTTTCAGTTTCATGAAGGGGAAAAAAAGAGATGAAGAGGACAACTAAACTTTTTTTCTCCTTTCTTTCAACAGAAAACCTCTTCTTTTGCCTGGGCTTACAAATACACACACACACACACACACACATAACCCACCACTTATAGCAAAGTGGACTTTAAAAATATATATATTTTTAATAAGCATGTACATTTCTTATGTGTCTCAAGAATACTTAATGCTTTTTTTTGTAGTTACATGGAAAATTTGGTTAGTGAACCAAATGTGTGAATATGTACATACTTGCTTACATATACATATATATGTGTATGCATGTGTGGATACATAATACATATTTATATAGACATGTAAGAAATGTGAGATCTGCAAATTTAAAGACATTTCCACTTCAAGTCTTCATGTGGACTATTTGTGTCTGGTTCATGGGAGAGCCCAGCCTCTGGTGGTCTGATCAGCCACAGTTGGATACATTGTACCTTGATTCCAACATAGTTATGTCATTTTAGTCCTCTTTGAGAATGAAGGATAGCAACATAATGAAAAAGTTATCATAAATGACTTAAGTAAAATGATCAGTTCTTATGTGGTGATAGTATGGTGCAAAGGGAAAGAATTATAAATAAAATAGAATCCTAGAATGCTTGAGGAGAAAGGGACCTTAGGGACTGTTGAGCTTAATCTCCTATTTCAAAAGTAAAGAAACCCAATAATTACCTCTCAAGATGATACAGTTTTGCTAACTGGACTTCCCTGCTGTGATTATATGCTTGAGTCTTTAACTTTAGATCTCCATAAGTACAAAATTGCAGTTCATTAGACTTTGCTTTAACAACTCATCAAAACTATATTTAAAATTTAAAAAAAAAATTCAGGAAGGAAAGGAAATTTAATTAGACTTTCACTCTTCCTCCTGTGTTTATTTTCTCTAAGATATGATTCAGCCTTTTTTTCCCTTCAGGATAATACCCTTCAAGCTGAATGGCCCTCAGCAGATGAATCAACTGCCAGGAGTAGTTCACCACTTGATTTCACCAAACCAGGTTTCATCTCTGGGGCTCTTTCATCCACTGGCAGTGAGCTCTGGTCAAAATCAGAAAGCCCTCCAGCAGATTTAGTGTCTCCATCAAAATTACCCCTTCCCTCGAAGGTGGGTTCTACTTCTCCCCCAGATGTTTTAGAGGGTAGCAGCCTCACTCTTCATTCTGTCACCCCAGCAGTGCCTCAGACTGGCTTGCCTATGGCTCCTAAGGAAAGGACTTCTGGACCTGCTTTGTTAGATGATGGTGAGTAATTGTATCATTGTGCTTTCTTGCAAACTTTATTGGTAACTCTACCTTGCATGAAAAGCAGGAAGCAATAGTGGAAAGTGACAGGGAAAAGCATTCCTTGAGGAAAAGTGGCAAATGAAGGGCAAGAAAGAAAGACTGAGAAATCTATGAAAGATGAAACAACAATTAAGTTAATTTGGCAAGAGTGGAGGACTTGATTAGAGAGAGGGCAGGTAGGTGATGGGCAAGGTAGAGTACTGGGCTTGGAATCAGGAAGACTCATCTTCCTGAGTTCAAATCTGATGTTAGACACTTACTAGTTGTTTTGACTTTGGGCAAGACATTTAACCCTGTTTGTCTCAGTTTCCTCATCTGTAAAATGATCTGGAGAAGGAAATGGTAAACTACTCCAGTATCTTTGCCAAAAGAACCCCAAAATGGGCTCCTAAAGAGTTGAACCTAACTGAACAACAAGAACAACAAAAGAGTCAAACTACTAATAAGTGTTATATGTAAGACTTAAGCTCAGGTCTTCCTGATCCTAAGACTAGTATTATGCCACAGGATGATAAAGAAATTATAAGTAGGGAGATACTAATAAGAAATCTATTGCAATATTCCAGTCATGAACTTACCAGAGAGTAGGGCTAAATTTAGGATAGCAGGAGACACAGAAATTATAAGGAAAGCTAGATCTGAGAGATATTGTGGAGAAAGAATCAGCATAGCAACGAGGAAGAAGAAGAGAACAAAAAGTTTAAAAAAGACTCCAAATATTTGAATAGAGAAATTGGGAATGGATAAACTGAACCACTCAGTGACAGGTAAAATTTCTTAGGGAATTTTTCTTCTAAGTTCTCATTTGGATCCAATTTCTTTCTGGTCAGTTTGCCTTTTCAGCACTTCTTTGTTTTTAAAGAGCAGGCATCTGAAGACAAATTGCTTTAACAGTGAATGATATCTGGTCATACTCCTCAGGGAGAATCAGGTTGTATTCTCAAGCACCATTGTTCCACTTTATAAAGACACTGTCAGGTCCTCTTGCTTGGCTGCTGAACTTCACAAAGTCAAAGCCAGCCTCTGACCTTGCTCATTTAATGAGAAAAACATGATGACTAGCCATTCTCAGAGAACTAGGAATAGAGTGCAGAAATTAAACATAAGCTGCAATTAATGGAAAATTTTATTTTTAGGACTAACAAGTGTGGAAGAGCCAGAAAGTTTTTCTTCTTTTGATCTATTGACTTCAAATCCATCCTCTCATCTTGTGCCAATGCCATCGACAGATGACTCTGAGCTGCCTTTGACTTCTTTATCAACTTTGACCTCTCCATCCATTTTGGATTCTCTTGCCATAGAAATTGATACACCTTTTGGCTTGGATCCTTTAGCTTCCCCAAACAAGGATCAATTAAAAGTGAGCATTTTTCAGCCAGAAATATACCCTGGAAGTGGACTGTTATTTGAAGAACAATCAGGTTCAGGATCTGGACAAGAGCTGCTTACTTGGCCATTAAGTAAGCCTTCATTGCATCATAATACTGAACCTCCATCTGAATCCTGGCTTGAAAATGAGAAATCACTTTTGCCAATTGAGAGCAAAGAAGAGAACCTAGATAGAGCCATAATTGATAAAGCAGGAGGGCTTTTTGAGGAATCTGAAGTTGCTCTTGGGGTTAATGGTTCCATCTTTGGAAATACCACAATTCAATCTGTTCCTTTGTATCTCTCAATGCACACATCAGAGGCAACCTCAATTGATCATTATTTTGTTCCCAAGCCACCCTTCCTATCAGAATCTACAATAGCCTCTACTTCTACTAATGATGTACTAGAAAAAATGGAGTCCTCTAAAGAACCGAAACCAAATGAAATTTTAGAATCATCTAGCACAGAACAAGCTGATATAGATATTTCAACAGAAAAGTCAGGCATGGGACCTTTGCAGACTAGGCCATCCAAGCTAGATGTAACTCAGTCAACAACTTCCTCCCTAGGGAGAACAGCCAAAGACACAATTCCAAGTACAGCAAAGAATAGTGTTACCCTTCTGTCTGGAGTCTCTATTTCTGACTCCACTAGGTTGTCTCCAACCCTCAGCTCCACCAATCTGGATGATGATGTGATTATGGATGTACAGGACATTTCATTAGAATTGGACCAAGTGGGCATAGGATACTACCAGCCTGCACTCAACCAAGAAGAAAGTAGCATTGTTGGTAGCCACATGGAAATATCAACTAATATGACCTCTACTAAGAGAGCTGATGTTGTTCAACCCACACAGAGAGCCTATCCAAATTATTCCCAGACAACAGGCCCTCTGGTGGTTTTCTTTAGCCTTCGGGTGATGAACATGCCATTTTCAGAGGACCTATTTAATAAAAACTCTTCTGAATATAAAGCACTGGAACAAAGGTTCTTAGAATTGGTAAGACTGTAAGTAAAATATAATATGTATGGGTACACTCACAAATAGCACAAAACATACATGTGTGCACCAAGAAAGGAGGAACTTTTGTTGTTGTCAGTCATTATCTATCATCTACAAATCCTCAGTTGAGGATAGGGGGAAATGATTAGACAGGTGGCTGCCTAGGGAACTGATCCAAGGAAGGTGCACATTTGACAAAAGTGTGGCAAGCTGAGCTAGTGATCTAAGGCTTTCACCCTAGGACCTCTGAGATTGAAACAGGCTTTTTTCCCCTTTGAAAGTGATATTCAAAAGTGATGAGGTCAATCCTCAGGGATAACAATGCCTTTGATATTTTTATTCTTTAATTTGATTCCCTAATACTAGCCAAGGGAGGACTGTTTTACAAGCTGTGATATTTTTGAGTCATGTATCTCTTGGAACACTGCCACAGCACTTGAGCAACTGATTAATGGTTTACTTTATCTTTTCATTAATTACATCAGGTATGGGAATATCATTGGGGGAAAATGGGGAGCATGTTTAAGTTTCCTGTTCATAAACTTGTTCTCATTTCTCATGGATGATAGCTAGTTCCCTATCTTCAATCAAATCTCACTGGATTCCAGAATCTGGAAATCCTGAACTTCAGAAACGGCAGCATTGTGGTAAACAGCCGAGTAAAGTTTGCTAAACCTGTACCTCATGATGTCAACAATGCTGTGTATACAATTCTGGAAGACTTCTGCAACACTGCCTACCACACCATGAATCTAGCTATTGATAAATATTCCCTGGATGTGGAATCAGGTAATGAAACTGGTCATGAATACCTAAGACAATGCAATAGTTATTTGTGTGAGTTAGTTTCTTTATATAATGAGTTTTATTGGCAGCTAGGTAACACGGGAGATAGAACATTGATCCTGCAAATAGGAAGACTCAAATTCAGATTCTACCTTACAAATTTTGTGATTCTGGTCAAATCACTTAATCTCTGTCTATCTCATTTTCTTCACCTGTAAAGTGGGGATAGCAAGACACAGTTTTGTCACAGTTTATTTTGAGGATCAGGTAAGATATTTGTAAAATGTTTAGCATAGTGCCTTGTACATAGTAGGCACTATACAAAATGCTTATTTTCTTTCCATTTCCTTAGTGATGGTTTCTGTTTTGGTATTATGGCTATTTATGGAGATATCTCTCTTCATACCCTCTAGTGGAACATTCATTATATAAAGAAAAGTAGTTAGAAAAAAATTAGACTACATCTGACAGAAGTATATATTCCACATTGGTATTCTCTCACCTGTTTTTTCTCATTTCTTTCTAATTTGTCCAGCACATGTTGTACTACAAGTGGAACAGCCTAGCTGGATGTATTGAGTATATTTTGTTATTTGTCATATAGCTTCTTCCTGGAAACAAATGGTTCTCTCATCTACATAGGAACTGATATACCTCCCATAGATAAAGAAGGAAGGAAACAAGTATTTATTATCATCGACTATGTGCAAGCACTATGATAAGTGCCTTAGAAATATTATCTCACTTGACTCTCACAATAACTCTAGGATGCAGGCTCTGTTATTATCCCTATTTAATAGTTGAGGAAACTGAGGCAAACAGAGGTTAAGTGATTTTCCCAACATCAAATAATTAGTAAGTGCCTGAGATAATATTTGAACTCAGGTTTTCCTGTTCTATTGTTACATTCATTGAGCAACCTAGTTGCCTCTGGTGGTTAGCAATAAACTATTCCTTAATTTCCTATGAATGTGTGAAATAGAGCATCCACTTTGGTTCAATAGAATTAATTTATTAAGTGTCTCCTTTGTGCCATATATCATACTAATAAATACTGGAAATATAAAAGTAAAAAAGTGACAGAATCTTTACTTTCCAAGAGCATACATGTTTTTGGGTAAAACAGCATGTGCATATATAAATGTATATAGAACAAATACCAGGCAGATAAATACAAAATATACCAAGAGGTAGCTCCCTCGCATTTGGATGGATTAGGATAGCTTTCATGTAGAAAAAAAAACAATGTGATACTTGATCTGGATCTTGAAGGAATTGAAAGGTTTGAGGAAGTAGACATGAAGTAGGAGCATATTCCAGGCATGCGGGGCAGCTAGTGCAGTCATAGAGGTTGGAGACAGATTGCCATGTGGGAAGAATAGAGAAAAGGGCAGTTTGTTTGGAATGTAGAGTGTGGGAAGGGGAGAAAGGTGCAATGAGGCTAGAGAGATAGATTGGATCCTATATCAAATCTAAAAATTTGATCCATTTTATCTTGAATCTTCCATATTTCCTTTTCCACAGGTTCCTTTCCCTCTGTTAATGAACATGCTCTAATATTTGGAGAACAAAGAGATTTTGGAAATCATTTTATCCAGTCCCTGTATTTTATAGAAATGGAGGCTGAGGGGAGGTTAAGTTGTTTGTTTGGTCTCATAGTTAGTGAGTAGGAGAGCTAGGATTTTTTCAAATCTGTTATTCAGATCTAGTTCTATTTCCTTACTATGCTACCCTCTACTGGCATGTTCTACTGGCATCTCACTTTATCTTCTTTCTTCAGATATCTCCATTCAGATAGTAAAACACCAATGTTTTATCCTCAATATTGAAGTTGAGATTCTCCACAGTATATGTTTATTATTTTATGTCGATGATTAGAATTTGCTACTTTTTAAATCTCTGTGAGTAAAATCTATCAGAAAATATCAAATATCAAAGTAGACCTATCTACTATTTTAATTAAAAATCCAGTTATATTTTGATGAGCTTGTAAAAATATAAATTATTCTAATTACTAAAAAATTCCAATTATATCAATCTCTTGCATTTGAAACCTTTGATTCATTTCTCTCCTTCATCTCACATCCATTCAGTTGATAAACCTGATTAATTCTGCTTCCAAAACTCTTGACCACTTTCCCCTTCCTTTCTGTTCTTGTGGTCACCTCCTTAGTCCAGATCTGCACTATTTGTCTCTTAGACTACTGCAGTACCTTTGTAACTGGTCTCTCTTTCTCTGGTCTCTTCCTCCTCCAATCCATTCTTGACCCATGCCACCAGAATAATGTTCTTTTTTTTATTTTATTAAAACTTTTTATTTGCATAACATATGTGTGGGTAATTCTTTAACATTGACCCTTACATAGCTTTCTGTTACAAATTTTTCCCCCTTACTCCCCACCCCTCCCCTAGATGGCAGGAAATCCACTACATGTTAATTATGTTAAAATACTTGACAAATCGAATATAGGTATGCATATTTCCACACATCATTGTTGTGCAAGAAAAATCTTATCTACAAGAAAGAAAAATCAGAGAAAGGAAACAGTGCAAGCAAACATCAATAGAGAGCATGAAAATGTTATGTTGTGGTCCACATTTCACATCCCTCTCTCTGGGTGTATATGGCTTTCTTCACTGAACAATTGGAACTGGTTTGAAACATTTCATTGTTGAAGAGAGCCATGTCCATCAGAATTGATCATCATATAGTACTGTTGTTGCCGTGTATAATGATCTCCTGGTTCTGCTCACTTCACTCAGCATCAGTTCATGCAAGTCTCTCCAGGCCTCTCTGAAATCGTCCTGCTGGTCGTTTCTTACAGAACAATAATATTCCATAACATTCATAAACCATAATTAATTCAGCCACTCTCCAATTGATGGGCATCCACTCAGTTTCCAGTTTCTAGCCACTACACAAAGGGCTGCCACAAACATTCTTGCACATGTGGGGCCCTTTCCTTCCTTTATGATTTCTTTGGGATATAAGCCCAATAGAAATGCTGCTGGGTCAAAGGGTATGCACAGTTTGATAACTTTTTGAGCATAGTTCCAAATTGCTCTCCAGAATGGCTGGATCCATTCACAGTTCCACCAATGATGCATCAGTGTACCAGCCTTCCCACATCCCCTCCAACACAGAATAATGTTCTTAATGCATGGCAATCTCCTCCTCCATACTATACCCCCAAAGAAAGCTTCCTACTGCTTGATACTCTGTTGGTGCTACCACTCTAGTGCCAGCCCTCATCTCTTCATGCCTGAACTATTGCAAGCAGTCTTCTGGTGGTCTTCCTGCTTCAGTTCTCTCCTTACTCCAATCCATCTTCTATTAAACTGTCAATGCTTGTAAAGCATCATGTCAAGTCCCCCCTTCCCCCCAGCATGGCCATTCAGTAAACTCCAGCCCTTATTACTTCCAGGATCAAATACAAAATCCTTTGGCATTTAAAGCCCTTGATAATGTGACCCCCTTTCTTTCTAATCTTTTTTATTCCTTATATCCATCAATATACTCTTGCATTCCAGTGAAACTGGTCTCTTTGCTCTTCATCACACATTATACACTATTTCTTAACTCTGGGCCTTTTCACTGGCTGGAAATTCTTGGAATTCACTGGAGATTCCTGGAATCTCTTCCTCTTCACATTTACTTCCTGGCATCTCTGGCTTTCTTCAAGTCCTGCCTAACACTTTTCTAAACTTTTCTTAGACTTTCATCCTTAATCATAGTGCCTCTGGCTTATTCTATATATTTATTATTTATATAAAGTTGTTTGAAATTTTTCCCCCATTAGTCTATGAATTCCTTGAGAGTAGGGACTGTTTTTTTTGCTTAGCACAGTGGTAGCACAGAGTAGGAGCTTAATAAATGTGAGTTGACTGTGTGACAAATGTAGCCTAAACTTCTTAGATGACATCCTCCATACTTTAGTTCATTCTTCCTTTTAGGGTGAATTTCCCAGTATTATGCATGAATTTTGAACATAGGGTCATAGACCTTAATTTGGAAGGCTCCTCAGTAGCTGTGCTCTACCCTTTCAGGCCTTTACTAATGCTTCCCTTCTTGCCTGGAATGTCTTTCTCCTTTTGTCCCTTCCCTATCTTTCAATCCTACTTTAATCCTTTAATACCTGGGTTAAATGATACCCTATCCATATAGCCCTCTCTGATTTCCCCAGATGGAATAATCTCTTCTTCCTCATTCATTCAACATCAAAAAAATTAAACATATTTACTTGGTGTTAGATATTTGATTTTAAAAAAACCTAAAAAAAAAAAAGAAATAATTCATGTCGTCAAAGTACCTATATTCCTTAAGGATCTTATAGAATTTTTGGACCACTTGTATTATCTTACTTTAACTTGTGTTACAATTAATTGTGTGCATGTCTTATTACTCCTAATAGATTATAAGTTTCTTAAGGATAGGAACCATATTTATATGTACAGATTTAAGATATGGTGATTGGATGTCATTTTTGGTAGAACATACACATACATATTATACATGCATATATATGTGTATATATATGTATATGTATATATACATGTGCTTATGTATATATATATATATATATTATACAGTGCCATTTGGAAACAATTATAATGACCCTCAAATTAACCCCAATATAGAAAAACTTCAAATCACTATATGGATTCAATGCATGAAAAAAAAATTTCTTTTTCAAAAAAACCTGGCTTCTAGTCCTGGCTCTGATACTTACTATATATGTAGTCTTGGCTCTCTGAATCTTATTTTCCTTATGTGCCAGTCATGGCTATGAACACCTTGTAGGCATGTATATGACAGAACAAAAAAGTGCATGTAAAATACATTGAAATGTTAAAATATTTACATATCCAAGCATTTAGAATTCCATAGGAATGGGTAGCATCTTACCAATGCAGATTATAACTTTTGATATCTTATCTTAGTAGAAGTCCATTGAGAATTGCTGTGATTGCTTGCAGTTCCATTTGGTTTTTTAAAATACTATTTTATTTTCCCCCAAATACATGCAAAGATAATTTTCAACATTCACTTTTGCAAAACCTTGTATTCCAAATTTTTTCCTTCTCCTCCTCCCTCCCTCCTCCCCAAGACAGAAAGCTGATATAGGTCAGGCAATCTATAAGATCCTTTCTAGCTTTAAAATCTTCAGTTTTTCTTATTTTCCTGTGGATATCCACAGAGTAAGGCAACATTTCATAGTGGATTTCATGAGGCTTTCCCTGGAGTATGGAAAATTTATGTTCAAATCTTCTGATACACACACACACACACACACACACACATCTACATACATAATATAATTGTGTAAGGTTGGACAAGCCAGTTGATATTCTAGTGGTCAAAGTCAACTCTCTAAGACTATATATTTCAGAGAAAAAAGTAGAAGAAATTATGCTGAACTTCCAATTCTAATGAAGGTTGGAGTGAGGGAATAAATATTTACATAAGACTTACATGTGTCAGAAACTGTGCTAAGCACTTTACAAATAAGTATAGTGTTTTCATCTTTTTGTTGTTGGAGATTGCTTTTTTTTTTCTTTCTTGTGTTTTTTTTTGCCCTTTGGACCTGATTGTTTTTTTTTGCACAGTGTGATGAATATGGGCATATGTTTAGAAGAGTTGCACATATTTAACCTATATCAGATTGGTTGCTGTCTTGGGGAGGGAGATGGGGGAGAGAGGGAAAAAAATTTGGAATATAAAGTTTTGCAAAGGTAAGTGTTGAAAACTATCTTTGCATGTATTTGGAAAAAATAAAATGCTATTAAAAACAAGTATTATCTCATTTAATCCTCATATCACCTTGCAAGGTGATCCCCATTTTATAGTTGAGGAAACTGAGGCAAACAGATATTAAGTAAACTGTCTAAGATAACACACTTCATAAGTGTCTGAGACTGGATTTCCACTCAGGCTTTCTTGATCCCAGGCCCAGTACTCTATCCACTGTACCTCCTATATACTTATGATGAGAAGTAGGGCCAGGAAAAAAAAAAGAAAGAAAATTAAAGCTGTTAAAGCTCTACTCTGATGTCATGAAGTAGATGGACTTGAAGTAAGGAAAGTCTGAATTCAAATTTCACCTGAGACACCTGCCCGTCAGGTTATACCTGACTCACTATCCTAGCTTGGGCAAATGGCATGAATTCTCTGGACCTCAGTTTCCTCCTCTGTAAAATGAAGGATGGGGACTCAATGACTCCAAGGAACTGTCCAGCTCTAAGTCTAGAATTCTCTTATTCCTACTGTGAAATGTAGGTGGTTGTTGGTCTTCAAAGGCCAGGTCAATGGAGTACAAGCTCTAGGAACCTCACTGAGTAGGATTCCTTTTCTGCTTTGTTTCAATATTCAGGTGATCAGGCTGACCCTTGTAAGTTCCAAGCCTGCAATGAATTTTCTGAGTGTGTGGTCAACCGCTGGAGTGGAGAAGCAGAGTGTATATGTTACCCTGGTTATCAGAGTCTCCAAGAACTGCCCTGTCAGAGTGTCTGTGAGCTTCAGCCAGATTTCTGCCTGAATGATGGAAAGTGTGACATTATCCCTGGGCATGGGGCCATTTGTAGGTATGCTATTAGCAGGTATTCTTGTTTCATAGGACTGGAATACTACTATTTGTGACAAACTGTGCAGCTGTAGGATTTTACATTTTAAATGTCAGCCAGCGGACTCAGTGGATAGGTCAGGAAGACTTGAATTCAAATCCAGCCTCAGATGCCTACTAGCTGTGTGACTCTGGACAAATCAGCTTATATTTTTTTGCTTCAGTTTCTTCATGTGTAAAGTGTAGATACTAATAGCACCTACGTCCCAGAGTTATTGAGAGGACCAAATATTTAAAACACTGTGTACATTGGCCTGAAACATTTTGTTGTTCACTTGTGCCAGTCATGGTTGATTCTTCATGATCCCATTTGGAGTTTTCCTGGCAAAGATACTGGAATGGTTTGGCATTTCCTTTTGTAGCTCGTGTAAAAACAGATGAGGAAACTGAGGCAAACAGGGTTAAATGACTTGCCTAGAGTTAAATAGCTAGTAAGTGTCTGAAGACAGATTTGAATTAGGGCCTTCCTCACTCCAAGTCCAGGCGCTCTATCCACTGTGCCATGTAGCTGTCTCCAGGCCTGTCATACAGTTCTTAGCAGTTAGCTTGATTTCTTTGGAAAGATCAAAAGAGCTCATGGCAATATTCCAGAGAAATATAATGTTATGGGAGGGACCTTCATTGACAGATATTCTGCATTTAGCCTGAATTTGTTAGGAGATCTTAGTTATTCAATGGCTATTATTATTATCAATTATTAATAATTTCATTATCAATAACTTACTTTAGCATAATGTTTTACAGGTTACAAGACACTTTCAAATTTATTGTTTTGTTTGATTTGCATATTAGTTCTGTGAAGGAAAATACATATTATTATTATAACTTAAAAACTAAAAAAAGTCAGAATGAAAGAAGCTAAGAGACTTGACCAAGATCACACAGTGAATAATTTGAAGGTACAAGATAATTATATTTGCAAACTATTTTAAATTTTATAAAGCACTTTTCCCCCACAACTCTGTGAGGCATAGTAAAACTATAATTTTTTCCAGCAATTATTTTACCTTCTATCCTTCTATCAGAAATGCTCACGTAGCTCCATTTTTTTTAGGCTCAGTTTCACTCTTTTTAATGAGAGCCATTGGCAGGACCAACAGAGTGCTTCCTTGGATGAATTTCACTGAATAAACACCTGCAATTTTTAAATGAAAACCTTAAAGTACATGGACCATCAGGGAAAATTCACAACTCAAGAATCACATGCAAATCCTCTTGAGATGATTCATATATAATGTAAAAATAAAATTCTTCACAATAATCCCTAACTAGAGTATAATATAATTGTGTTCTATGGGGCCTCTTCCCATGCCTGCTGTATGGAATAGCCACTGTTAATGGTTTTCCTATTCCTATTACTTTCTCTGCCAGATGTCTTCAGAGGCATGTGGACTTGGGGAAACAATGATTTCTCTGAGAAGATAATCTCTGAGAGGAAGCTGGCAATAGATAATATTGCAGGTTTTGTTAGGGCAACATTGATATAAAACCATGGGGTCTCTCCAACTACTAGCCAAAAGACAGAAAAAAAGTAGAATTCTCATTAGAAGAGCAGTCTTCTCTATACCACTGACCACAGAATGGACGGGGAGTCATGGTGCTCTCTTTTGCTCCACCTTTGAGAAGAATAACAGAAAGGAGAACATTTTCTTTGGGTCCATTGAAAGGGAAGAGAATGAACCTGAAAAATGAGCTAGCCTACTTAAGTGTAAGGAAAGAAAAGGAAAAGGAAACAAGCCTCTTTTTTGGTTATTTTTATTTTTTGAGGCAGTTAAGGGAGTTGCCCAGACTCACAGTTAGCAAGTTTTTAAGTGTCTGAGGCCAGATTTAAACTCAGATCCTCCTGACTCCAGGACTGGTGTATTACCTGGTGCTCCATCTAACTGTCCCCAATAAGTTGAGGCAGACAGCTAATATCTGAGGTCAGAAATGAACTTGGGAAGGTGAATCTTTCTAACTACAGGTCCAGCCCTCTTTTCACTGGGACAGCCAACTAGCTGTGCTGAGTACTTTACAATGATCTCATTTTATCATATACCTATAATAGTAGGTGCTTTTCTGATAGGATAGAAGGTGCTTGAACTCAAGCCTTCCTGAAGCTAACTCCAGTATTCTATCCCCTGGAAGAGATCCAAAGAAGAAAGGTGAATACTAAGATCCCTAAACCCCCGTCTACAACATTTACTAACTCTAGTTAGGTCACATATTTGTAGTCCTACTCTTTCTTTTTATGATCTAGTTCTGCCTCCTTGAGACTTGAAGGCAACATTGAATTCTACCCAAAAACCAGCATTCCCTCATTTTCCAAGGAAGAAGTTAGATTTGAATTAAGGAGATCCTGCCCTGTTCATCAACAGAAAGCTACACTCTTAAACCTGGTCAAAATGAATCTTTAAGGAACACTATTTGCTGAGACATATTGTTCTGGGTAGAGTCAGGGAGAAGGTTATGATGTAATACTTCTGCCATGCCCCTCTTATCTCTTAAATTCCAAATATCTAAAAGATAATTCAATAACATTCATCAATTATATTATCAAGGATGGCTAAGAAAACAGGCAATGTATTAGTACCTACTTTTTCCAGGTGAGCGGTTCATGGTAACTCAATGATTTGTATAAGATCACATAAATATGAAGGATCAAGAGGGGGAATTCAAACCTGAATCTCTCCTGATTTGATATCTATCCCTCTCCTCAAAACAACATTCTGTGTCCTTATACATCAAAGATTCCATTTTGTTATATTTTCTTGGAAGTATTAGTAATTTGTTTCTTTCATGGGGTTGAATGAAATACAAATGATATACTACTAGACTGAGGTTAACCTCTCAAAATGGAATAATGTATATAGGAATGGAAAGAAAACTTGGAGAAAGATGTTGTTTGTCCTTTGTTCTTGAAATTATCCAATGACTTCATGGGGTAATATTTTGACTTGTGTGTGAATTGGATTAAAAGTTGTCAGCCTCACTCCCTCTCCTAGTCTCATCAAAGTTTTGGTGGAAAGATAAAAGTCAGGACAGTTGGTGATGGATCAGGATTCAATGGATGTGTAGGGGATGCCACAGGCTATCTTTGATGTCTGACCAAGCTCTAAGTGCTCCATAGCTCCTTTGTCAGCTGCTATTATTGCCATTGGAATTAATTATCCTCATCCACCTATTCCACTGGGGGAAGTCTTCACATGCTTGGCATATTTAACTCCCCTGCCAAACTCACTCATGGATTTGAGGCTGGTCTACTATTCTGGGCTGGATTTAGCCCATCAGCTGAGATGGTTTTACTGGGATGTGTTTGTGTGGGACAAGACCACTGGCTCAAATAAATCAAATAAATTAAGGAGATTTCTCAAGGCAAAAGCAGAAAGGAATTTTATTATGATCTTGTGAGAAAGGACATCTTCCACACAAGCAGTTAGGCAAGGAGAAGCAAAGCCCAGTTAACAGGCAAGAATTATCTAGGGGCCTGGGCTAACACTCCCTATAGGCTGGATCTTTGCCCTGATTAGCCAGGACAAATGACCTCACATTCTAAGTCATAAATGAGGAAAAACTTTCAACCCAACCACATTATTAGGATTATTAAATTACCTTCTATGGGAGTTTCATTGCCAAGGTTGCCCCAACTGTGTCTCACAAAGAAAGGCTATATGGTCCCACTCCTTGTAAACCACATGATTTCTGGAGAAAGAAACCTGGTCCTGGGGCACAGCTGACCATTCAGATTATAGAACACCGTCTCCTTCACTTCATTCATGGTCATTGCACATGCTACAGCTTCTCAGAACCACAGGTGAGAGCTGGTAAGAGGTGGACACCGAAGGTGGATGAGCAGCCCTGGAGAGGCTCAGTAAACCTCTCATGCCAGAGGTGCTAGTCCTCGATGAATACCCCATAAAGAGAGATTTAGAGTCAGAAACAAGAGGAAAATCTGTGTGAGGTGAATGTGCGAACCAGCTGCCAAACAAAGAAGAAAAAGAAGGAATGATCCTTTCAATGTAACAGTATATTTACATGAAGCAGGCTAGAACTTTTTTTCTTAATGTGTGGAATGTTCTATAAATGAATGATTTCAGATCAGAGAATCTAAAGCTGGAAGGATCCTTAGAAATCACCTAGCTCATACCACTTTATAGATGATACACTATAGTGAAGTCTGTTGTCATATGGTTTAGACAGGCAGGTAGTACATGAGAAAAAGCCCCTTGTTAAATGTTAGGCCAATTTGAGTTCTAATCCTTGCTCTGCCACTAATTGAGTCCATGACTGCAGGCAAATCATATAAAGTTTTCAAGTCACAGTTTCCTCATCTATAAAATAAGTGAGTTGAATGGGAAAAAAAAACACTGTATTTGGAATCATATCTCTAGAATTTAAATCCTGGCTCTGCTACTTTGTGTGACTTTGGGGAAATTGTTGAGTTTTTTTGGACCTCAATTTCCTTCTCTGTAAAAAATGAGACTAGATTAAATGATTTTTAATGTCCCTTCCACATCTTGATTTGGGAGCCTATAAAGTAGATATTCTCTAAGGTCTCCTTTCAATAGGCATTTAGATGGCACAGTGGATAGACTATCAGACCTGGAGTTGGAAGACTCATCTTTAAGAGTTCAAATCTGGCCTTGAATGTTCACTAACTGTGTGACTCTGGACAAATCACTTCATTCTGTTTGTCTCAGTTTCTTCATCTCTAAAATGAGCTGTAGAAGGAAATGGCAAGCTAGTCCTTTATCTTTGTCAAGAAAATTTCAAATGGGTTCATGAAGAGATGAATATGATTGAAATGATTGAACTACAAAAACAAGGGTCCTTTCAGCTCTAACATCCATCACTTTTAGATCCTTTCTTCTTCTTGTCTCTTACTATAAAAACTACCAGTGATTTATTGATTGGATCTCTTTTATGAATAGTGACATGGTTTTTGTGGTGGGGCTTTTATGTTCTAGGTGCCGTGTAGGTGAGAACTGGTGGTTCCGAGGGGAACACTGTGAAGAGTACATGTCAGAGTCTCAGGTGATAGGAATTGCTGCTGCCTCAGTGAGTGGCTTTCTTCTTATAGTCTTGGCTGTCCTCTTCTTTCTGGCTAGGACTCTGAGGGATCAATATGTGAAGAGAGAAAGAAAGTGTTCCCTCAGGTAAGTGAAAGTATAGATCTCTCTGGAGTGAATCCATTCCCCCTTTTTGTGAGAAGAACCAGAATGACTGATGCTATTTTGAATAATCTCATCCTGAATTTTAGTCATAGTCAAATCATCAATCAGGATAAAATTTGAACAAGAACTAAAAAATGGGGCTTTGTTTTGGCAGGTATGATTTTAATCTGGTGGATAAATGAAAAATTTTGAAGGGAAAGCATCTTTTTGGTGGTCATATGATCACAATCCAAGATAATTTTCTGGTCTCTTTTTTCTCCAGAATAGTTTACTTCAGTTGCTAGGCTTTTTGTATTATATTCCCATTTCTAGAGGCTGTTGTTGGTAAAGATAGAGCACTGGACCTGGAATCAGGAAGACCTGAGTTCAAATCCAGTCTCAGATCCTTCCTAACAGGGTGACTCTGAGCAAACCATTAATTTCTGTTTTCCTCATTTGTAAAATGAGGATTATAATAGCATTTACCTCCCAGGGTTGTTGTGAAAATCAAATGAAGTAATTATTGTAAAGTGCTTTTTCATAGTGTGTGACATATAGTAAACCCTATATAAATACTAGCTATCATTATCATTACTCTTACCATTAAATTCTCTATAAGTCCCCAAACTAGTTTTCCCTCAGAGCAGTCCTTTCTTTTAATGTATGCTCCTGGAATGCAGAAAATGGCTGTGGTCATCAGTCAGCCAAGTATTAGATGCAGAAAGACATTAATGAATAAACATTTGGTGATTAGATTTGACACTTTTGGTAATCAAATCTTATTTTATAACAGCTTCTCTGTTCCAACATGAGGTTCATATTCAACTATTCTATTTTAGATAAAATTCCCAAAGTAAAGTTGACTATGCAGTGGGTTGATTGTGTTGTATGGTTACAACAGGAGGCGTGACAGCTCCATATCCCTTGAGAGCGGTGTGAAGTACAACCCTGTGTTTGAGGGTGATGTCACTGAATATGGCCAACATGAGAGGAGCTACCCTCAGCTTACTTCTTACAGCTCTGTGAGTGGAGAGGTGCCTGCAGCCTTCAGCAGTGAAGAGATCAGGCACATCTATGAAGATAGTGAGCTTATCAGTGAGGTGGGTGACTGTTTCTCTGTCAGTCTCCCTTTTGTTCCCCCCCTCCATATATGTATATGAATATGTACATGTAATATGTATACACAGGTATGTATAAGTGAATGAATATATCATGTATATTTATGTCACATATAAGTATGTAGTAGAGATAAAATGTGTATATATGTGTACATATATACAAAGTATGAAAGTTATTCTGTGATTATCTCTATTGAAATCACGAAACACACAATGATATACAGATGCACAAAGATGACATAATACATATGACATTGATGTTGGCCAGAATGAGAGATGGGGGATTTCTGTGGGAAAAAAAAAAACAAAACTAAAAGAACTCCTTTTACCTTTTTCAGAAGATATGTAAGAGGCCAGTGCCCCTCTTTTCAGTCTCTGTTAATACAAATTTGAACCTCTGCCTCTTTCTCTGAAAGGATAATTTTTTTGTTTCTCCTGGGGAATGCAGGTGGAAAGTAGTTGGATACCATAATCCCTTTTAAAGATGTGCTGTGGCTGCTTTTGAGATTTTTCTAAAGCATTTTATGACTTTTTTTTTTTTAAAGGAGATTGAAGAGAGAGCCAGGATTTTTGAACTTTATGCCAAAGATCAACAGTTTGCAGAATTTGTGAGACAACATCAAATGTAAGTATTTGGAATGTTGCCTCTGCCCAGAATCTTTTGAAATGTGTATAGTAGTAGTGCTGCCAGAATTAGCTTAATTATTTTGGTTTGTATGGCATGTGTAACCAGAGTGGGTGCCTAACCTAATCTGATGTTAATGTTATGTGATATTCCCATTAGAAAATTCTGAGTCAAGCACTTAGTTGTAGAATTAAGTTCTCACACATCCAATCTTAGCCTTCCACTATTGAATCTTACTACACTCATTTCTCTAGGTCTCTCATGTTACCTTTTTATTTATGTATCTTGTTAAAGAAATAATAAAATGTCGGAACTGAAAGGAATCTTTAAGATGATCTACTCTAGCTCTTACTCAAAGCAATAATTTTCTCTACACATTATTTTTCTGTATTTACATATTTTCAGCATACAGCTTGAGAATCTGTTTGTAAATATTCTATCCGCATCTCACCACTCCTCTCCACCTTAGGTAAAGTGCTTTATGTTAGAATACAAATGAGAAACTAGCCAGGAAAGACAGACCCAGTGCACAGACTTGTAACCTGAACCTCATACCTAGATTTGATGCCTGTTTAAGGTCACCAGTATTGCCATGTGGGGCCTCCTCCTCATCTTTTTTTTTTTTTTTAATTTTTAAATTTTTTTATTATTATTATTTATTTATTTTTATTAAAGCTTTTTATTTGTATAACATATGTATGGGTAGTTCCCCAGCATTGATCTTTACAAAGCTCTCCATTACAACTTTTACCCCCCTCCTCCTCATCTTAAAACCTCAGAGATACTTCCTCAGTTTAAGATTGGCTCCATATTATTCTATTTTCTTCTCTCCTTTGGCATCACTGTATTCATCTTTTTTTTTTTTTTAACCTTGTGATTCTTTTACCCAATTTTGTTTCTAGAGAATTATATACAGTTTTGCAATATCTCTTTTGTTATATTACCTCTGAAAGAAGCACAGAACCATTCTTTGGTATTTTCATAGATTTTGATGGCAACTGACAGAGTCCTGGCTTGGGTTTAGATTTTGAGTTTGAACTCTATCTGTAATGTCTATTACCTGTGTCTCCTTGGAAAAGTAATTTAATCACCCTGTTTCCTCATCTGTAAAATGAGAGAGTTGACTAGATAACCTCTGAGGAATCTGCCAGCTCTGGATCTATGATTCTGTGAATATAAGAAAACAAATGTGTTATTGAATGTATTGGAAAAGAAGGAGACTTTGAGAGAAATATTCCCTGAATTCTACCAGTTTTATCAAGCTTGCTTGTCTGAACTCTTAGGATTTTTTAAGTGTTAGATAATAGTGTCCTTGAAAGCTGATCCCCACATCTATATCTATATCTATATACATATATGTATATATATCTATATCTACATCTATATATATCTATATAGATATATGAGAGAGAGGAGAGAGGAGAGAGGAGAGAAGAGAGAGAGAGAGAGAAAGAGAGAGAGAGAGAGAGAGAGAGAGAGAGAGAGAGAGAGAGAGAG